>JACTOM010000493.1:2026253-2426382 GCA_015832385.1 Elymnias hypermnestra | reverse complement strand
GAGCAACGTTTTCCCCCGACGCAGCAGGGCCCTTCTACGGGCCCACCCCTCGGCAGAGCTTCTGCGCTCGCCACCCCTCTCGGTTACGCTGTCAAAGCCAGTAGGGCTAACAGCAACTACACACTTCGAAAAAAAAAAGACTTACCTTATTTATTTCTCATGCAAATTTTTGCAATGGTGTTGCTTTTATAGTTCAATTTTAAACAAGATACTTATAAAATTTACAGATTCCCTGAAAACTTAAGTCTTAAACAAATTTGGGCTGATCTCACTGGCAGAAACAATTGGACACCTACAGATTACTCATACATTTGTGTTCAACATTTCTCTGTTGACTGCTTTGAGTGTGATGTTGACAATACTGTAATACTCAACAACAACGCTGTTCCGTCATTGAAATTGCCTAAGCATGTTTTAGAGGTAAATTTTATATTCTCTGTTGTAATTTAATTAAATCTCTTTTAATTAATGTAAACATCTTATCTTGAATTGCCTTGAATTAAAGGTTTTTGTTTCTTAAGAAAATTGTGCATTAGTGTGAATATTTGCTTCACTAGCAGAGGTTCTGGTTTTGATTCTGGTGGTTTGGAACAATACCCTAGCAGCAACAACATGGTAGCAGGCAAATTATTTGTGTTCCAGAATAATGCTGTGTAGATTCCATAAAAGCTAATATTATCACTTACCAGGTCAGCGCATTTCTGTCTTAGATATTATCGTCCATCCGTGCCATCAGGTGAGATTACAGTTAAATGCTGATCTGTTATCTATTAAAGAAAATATTGTATAGGTGGAATACATTGATGAAGATACATTCGACAATGAGTATGATGAAGATGATGAAGATGATGACATGGAAGATGAAATATACACAGAAGATGAAAACGAGGATCACATTGGTGAACATAATGAAGAAGATAGAGTTGTTACTGTTAAATATTTACCTAATGGTACAATATATAGAAATATGAGTGGACAGCCAGTAATTACTGTTAGTAAAAAAACTGAAAGTGTTAATAAAAGTAAGGAAGAAGAGAATCTGGAGTTGCTGAAGTTGTTCAGTGATGTACAGAAGATGCAGAATCAGGCAACTAGTTTAAAGGAAAAATTAAAAAAAAGCATGAAGGTTTACAGGAGGCAAAGCAGATACTTAGTACGGCTAAAGGAAGTTATAGAAATGAAAAAGAATCTACTTAACCAAAGACGAAAGAGAAAGTCTAGAATTTTGCTATCATTACAAGATAAAATTAAGGAAGATACAAAAGGATTAGTTTTAGCAATGCCCACAAGACACACAGATGATTTAAAAAATTTCGCTCTTAGTATTTATAAGTATTCACCGCAGTCATATATCTATATTAGAAATACACTTAGGACGTTATTGCCCAGTACAGATGTACTAGATACATGGGCATCATCTGGATTTGAACCAAAAAACGTATTGACCAATAGCAATTTGGTGAGAGTAGTGTCCGAATTGACTGACACAGAATTATCATGTAAGGTGTCTTTACGTTGACAAGTTTCATTCAATGGTATTTTTTTGTGAATATAGAAAATTATTTTTCAATTACTATATTGTTTCATTGTGTCCTTTATCCAATATTAGGGGAGTAGTTTTTACTTTTTAAATGCTTAAGTATTGAAAAATTGATACGAACGTTGGTACTAAAAGACTAGTTCATTTTTATGAAAATCTAAAACATTTTATAAAAAACAGTAGTGTACGCAGACGCAGTCAGCTGGTAATATATGCAAGGTGTAAGAGAATTATATTTTTAAAAAGTTTCATTAGCATTATTTACGCTCCATCATGTTAGTACAGTTAAATGAAACGAAAGTTTCATAAATAATGCACTACTAAAAAAACCAACAATTAAACACAATCATCGCTTGGGTCAAGGACTACACGCGGCCTTTGCGAGTGTGTGTGTACATGAAACGACTAAAATGAGCGAAAGTAGATACGTGCGTCCAAGGGCGCGGGCGACCGATTTTCGTCGAAGGTATAGGACATTTATACATACATAGCATCACGCCTCTTTCCCATAGGGGTAAGCAGAGACCACGTCCTTCCACTTGCCCCGACTCTTGCATTTATTTAAAATGTCCTGGATTTTGTCTAGGAACGTCCGCCTTGGTCTTGCCCTTCCAACTTTTGACTCCTAAATCCTTTTTGTCAGTCTCCTTTCATTCATTCTCTCTACGTGCCCAAACCATCTAAGCATACCTTTCTCAATTTTAGTCACTACCTCTTCTTTCATACCAGAACGTTCTCTTATCACACCATTTCTTACTCTGTTGTCACTCAGTTTTAATCCACACATACTTCTCATCGCTTGAGCATTTATTTTACTTTTGTGATTCTTCTACCATACTCAACTTTCACTACCATACATAAGTGTTGGCACCAACACTCCAGCATGCACTGCCAGTCTAGCCCTTTGAGACACCATCTGGCTATTCATAAAGGCGTGAAGAGCACCATTTACCATATTCCCAGCATTCACTCTCCTTTCAATATCACTTTCAGATGTTCCATCTTTTGCAAATTTAGATCCCAAGTATACGAATTCTTTGAGATCTTCCACTTGTTTCCCATCTAACAAAATATTGCCATTCATCATAGATTCATCTCTTTCAAAAAGCATAACTTTCGTTTTGTTTACATTCACTTTCATTCCTTTCCCTTTCAAAGCTTCATTCATAATATTTAGCATCTCCTGTAGCTCATTAGCGGATGACGCAAGTATTACTTGATCATCAGCGTAGAGTAAACATTTGATGAGTAATTCATTCATTCTTAACCCATACATACTTTCTTTTAAATCTGTCAAACATTTATCCATGAATAGGTTGAACAGCCATGGTGACGCAACACATCCCTGTCGAACACCTCTTTCGATAGGAAACCACTCCGTGTACGCCCGTTTATTCTGACACAAGCTCTAGAACCCTCATAGAGAGACTTCAATGCTTGAATCAGATTACCGCTCACCCCATACGTAGATAACGTTGACCACAGCTCATTCCTCACCACTCAATCATAGGCCTTTACTAAATCTACGAACGCACAATAAACTTTTTGGTGTTTAGTAATACATAACAGTAATAATAGAAATAAAAAAGTCGCCCCCACAGAAAATGTAAGTAAATGATAATTTCTTGTTATTTTATAATTCGTATGATATGTTTCTTGTATTATTGGACGAAAAAACTAGTTTATATTTTATTTATCGCCCCCATAAAAAGTTTTTTTTTAATTCAAATGTTTTTTTTTTCAGGGAAAGAAAAGAATAGATTATATATTAAGTTTTTTAAGAATGAAGCTTTAAAATTATATTATACATATATTATTCATTTTACAGCTATTATATTACAAAAATAAATATCACGGCTATCGTTTTCCTCAACAAAGCTAATTTTTTCCCGAAAAAATCGTATAAATTAAAAAATATTTTTATGGAGCTATACATAAAATTTAAACTAGTTTGTTTGTCTAAATAATACAAGAAAAATATCGTATGAAGTTATCATTTACTTATTTTTTCTGTGTAACTGTTTTATTTTTTATTTAATAATAATGGGAAAAAATATTAACAGGTTTATAAAATAGCAAATTAAAAATATATACTTTTTTACTCACAAATTTTCATTTTTATTTATTTATTTTATTTATTCACTTTATTGTACACCACTGTATCATAAGAACTTAAATAATACTTATACTAAGAAGCAGCTTGACAAAAGGCGGTCTTATCGCTTATAGCGATCTCTTCCAGACAACCCCAAGAGTAAAGAAAGACAGTAAAAGGTAGGCGATGTACGTAGCCATTTTTACTATCATATACTAGATATATACTATAAATTTATAACGATACATAAACTACATATATATTATAAAAAAAATATAAACCAGTTAATATATAGGCATATTATACGAATGTAGTTGCGCGTCGAATTTGGAGAGGAAGTGCATTCCAAAGTCGAGTAGCCTCCGCTGTAAAGGATTTGTAAAAGAAATTAGAATGGCATCTAGGAGGTCTTAATAACAAATTACTGTTTGAGCGTAAAGGCATCTTGTGACCATGGTTTGAATCACGCGAACTATCATTAGGGAGTATGAGGATCGAACAAGACACAGTACAGAAGCGAAACAATGTGTAGATTCCGGCGAAAACGGATGGGCAACCACTTGAGTTTTGATCGAAATTCAGAGACGTTGTCATATTTTACCCTCAAATATTACATTTTATCTCATTTGGGGTAATTTACCCCGGTTGCCGACCGCTGATGTATTAGATCAACGATTCTAAACCAAGACAACGTCAAAAAAGTCTTAAATTACATAAATGTTCCTAAAACTTTATACCGGCGATAAAGTGGGGGCGCGCGCTTTTAATATTAGTCCTGCAAAAAGTGCAATTGCACTTTTTATGATGAGAAAAAGACACCAAAGATATGACCTCCTGCAACTGATAATGATGGGCAAGATTGCCGGAAAACGCGGTGTTGGCCGCCGCAAGAAATCGTGGCTCCGCAACATTCGTGAGTGGACTGGTGTTACGAGCGCTGCCAAACTGTTTCACCTCGCCCGAGATTAAGACAGTTTCTTGCAGCTGATGTCCAACCTCCAGTAATTGGAGAGGAACGAGAAGAAGAATGATGAGAAAAATCTTTGGACCTTGGTTTAAAATGTATCCTACTTTAGAAGATTATAAGTGATTCGATTTCTTGCTATATTAACTTGCGCAAATTTGCTAACAACGCCATCTGCTGGCTTATCTTTGTAATAAAACAATATCACAGCGTACGATGGAACTATAACTAATTCGTATTCAAAACATACAATAGATGTCTCTTTAGTCTAAGTGACGTAAAAAGAGACGGCGATATACAGAATCTGTGATGTGAATAGATGTACCAAACAAACGATTCCGACTCAGTAATTCAGTACCGTGATTCCTTCTTCGAGAATCGTACTGTGTCTGGGTAACCCCCAAATGATTTTACGTCGCGCGTGAACGAAAATAAATCCCCATCTGTTTAAATATTGTGCACGTTTTTTTTATTATTTTATCCCGAAAACTGATCGAAATATGCGCGTTTTATATTTTTAATTGTTTTGTATAGTGGCGTTTTATTTTCGCTTGATTTTCTGTTCTGTGCTTGAGTGGGTTTTGTTTTTGTATCCGTGTATTGTGAATGGATTTATTATAACTCGATTATGAAGGCGTGCGCTTCGTAAAGGTACGTAGTATTTATTTTGTTGACGAAATTATATTCTGTAACAGATTGTGAAGTGAGACATTTTTTACTTTTGCAATTACCACGAATTGGAAGTACAGCATGTCGTTAGCCAGTCGCCAGTAACTGGACTTTCGCAATCACTATTCCTTAGGCGTTTATTACATTCCATAAAAGTAAACCACAGTGCCATAGACGCTTTACATTCTATACGTGTTGGTATACTTGTACAATTTCAACCATTGCCATTTGAACCAGTCATAAACAAAATAATAATTGTAATTATTATCAATTTGATATTCAAAACAGGTACAACAGTCATTTCTCTAGTGACTATTATGGCCTTGGAATAATTTCTAATAATTAATATTTGTAATTGAAACGTAATACGTATATTTTGTCGTTCTCGTTGTTTTTATGTCCTAATTTAAGTCAATGTTTCATTTTATATCCTTGTGCATTGAGCGTAAAAATTACTGAACATTGGTAAGATTAGCAAACTCGGCCATGCTTCACTATGGCTCAATATATAAAACTACTTTTGTTGATCACAACTGCTGTATATTTCCTTTTATAACAATAATATATGTATCTCTTGGCATTAATTTATGTCAATTTAAAAAAAAACCGTGTACAAACAACATTCAGTTTTTATTATTAACCATGTCACAAAATCACCAGCCACAGAGTAATCCACCTTCCTTTTCCTCACAGAGTACCTACTTGTAATTTGAAAATCATGACATAAGAGACAAAATTGTTCAAGAAGTTATGATTATTTAGTTTAAATAATTGAAATTTGGTTCTACAAATAAATACCAAAGTTTACAATGAACAATATACTCGAAAATCTAAACTAAAAAAAAGAACTTGATAACGCAACAAGTAAACAGCCAGATGAATGATTTACAACATTAGCGTAACTTCTGGAGAGAAACACTTCATATATGTGCTTCTTTTATAAGCTAAAAACAAGATTTAGGCTGATTGAAGTAAGTTAACTTAAAATTATTTATTAGTGGGATATGAAGGCTATGCATCACCTAGATACAGCTCTAAATATTATCAGAGATGGTTGACTTTTCGGTAGATTCAATGTGTCTCTAATAGATCCCACCTTTGCAACGAATATTATCACTGTATCTACTCGTATTAGTTCATCCAAGATAATTATAGGGGGATTGTGTCGGGAGGCGTTAATCCTGTAATGTAAATAACACCATTCGGCACTGTAAATCATATAACAAAGATTAGTAAATCAATATTACCTTGTTTCCAGAACGAAGTAATAGAATTTTTTGACATCTTTACAAGTTTTTTTTTAAAAGTAAACCTTGTGTTAATATGTTGATAAGAAACGCCGATCACACAGACTATCACAGGATAGTCTGTGTGATATATTTTGTGATAGTTGTTTCCCCAATGCTAATTTTCAGTGCCCAGCTTTTTGCGTAGATGTCTAGACGGCGGTGCAGGGAAAGTCGAGAGGTTCAGTTCAATTTACTATGATAGTGTTTCGGTTTATTATTATTATTTATTTATACTAACCAAAGGAGATCTTGTCCCTTAATAGAGATCTCTTCCAGGGCCCCTAAAAGTGGGAGATTTTGTATTGATTCTGAATTATCGGTGTGAATAGCAGCTACCAATTATCCTGATTCTATATTGTTGGTATATCAAGTTACCATGTTAAGAACATCGGCATAAAATGAAATATTTGTACAATTATGCTGCTTTATGTCGTTCAATTAGTGCTACGTTTCTAATGTTCTAAATTTTTGTTTGTAGTGGGAGACTTCGGTCGCCTCTAGTCACTATATTAGCAACAATATGCTGCTAAATAAAAATAGATAATTCATATATTTACCGGTATTTCGGGTAATAAATCTCTTACAGCAAAGTTTAAAACACAATATAAATAAATATTGGCAGAAAGGGTACAAAACGAAGGTTTAAATGAATTATTCAATTTATTTTTAAATCATTCGCTTGTTTTTTATGCATTTACTTTTGCGGTATCGCTTGATAACAATTGTTCGTGGTTTGCTTACTTCGCCTGCATAATTTTGTTTGGTTCCACTATTATTAAAGCGTAACGGTATTTTACTGAAAGAATTTTGCTTATACATTCCTTCATCCATAATATAGTTAATATAATGTAAATATTGCATTTCGTTATGGCCTGCCAACATGCGGTAGAGCAGCTAGTATAGACCTAGCTCTAAAAACCCTATTTCCTAAGACTAGGTTTGTGCCTAGCTGTGGGATAATAATATGCTGCTACATTCATATCTTGTAAAGATTCATATGTATTCGGTGGAAAAATGTTTAATTATTTTAGGAAACAACGTCCATGCACTACTCGCTTATTTATAATAGTAATTCTTTTGGACCTCTGCTTTACTTTATTGATATATAATGGTAACAAAATATATCAGAATATTGTTGTATATAAGGCAGTTTTAATTACTTTTATTAATATATAATGAGTACTAAATAATAGGAAAATTGCTATACATATGCCAATTTTATTTCTTAGCCACGACAACCTTGGGCGAGAGGAAAAATAAAACAGAAGCGGGAGGTGCATAAAAGTAAAAAAAAGTAAGTACGTAGCAGCCCTTTAACCTCCCACTGCTGGGCACAGGCCTCTTCACTCCAAGGAGCGAGGGTTTTTAGAGCATAGACCCACCACGCTGCTCCACTGCGGATTGGCAGACATAGTACACAACAAGTGTACTCTCTATTCCTTCACTCTCATAGTCAGATGTGACGGGAATCCAACACGACCGGAGAGAGATCAGGCGCAGGACCGACGGCTTAACGTGCTCTCCGAGGCACGGGGGTGGATCACACCGCCAACTTCCCAACTTCGGGCAAATATTGAGAAAATCTTAACAGAAAACTCAATATTGGTTTTTGAATTGGCCCGACCTGGGACTCGGACCCAGGACCTCATGTCTGTAGTCGAACATGCTAACCACTAGACCACTGAGGCATAAAAGTAAGATCGATTAAATAATTCAAAACATATTACACTAAAATTACTTAAGGAAACTTAACGTTCCAACAATACTCGCTTCGTTTTTTGCTACTACTACTACATACATACTATATATTTATAAACTATACATAAACTACATGTATATTATAAAAATATAAACTAGTACATATATTGATATATTATACTAATAAATACGTCGTTTTCATTTGGAGGACAATGTTAATGTTAATGTTTTTAAACTTAACTAATGTAGTTGCGCGTCGAATTTGGAGAGGAAGTGCATTCCAAAGTCGAGTAGCCTCCTCTGTAAAAGATTTGTAAAAGAAATTAGAATGGCACCGAGGAGGTCTTAATAATAAATTACTGGTTGAGCGTAAGGGCATGTTGTGACAAAAGCTTAAATCACGCGAAATAACATAAATTAATTTTTCTTTTAAATATTTGGGAGTATGAGGATAAAACAAGACAGTACAGAAGCGAGACAATGTGTAGATTCCGGCGAAAACGAATAATGTGTACAAAATAAATCGAAATATTGTTATATATACGGCAATTTTATTTCTTAGCCACGACCATATCTAGTTGATAACTTGATGTTGGCTTACGTCATTAATTATTTTAAAAAACGTGACGTTCATGCAATACTCTTTTATTTATAAAAGTAATTCTTTTACAAATAACAAAAGGACTTTAGTTTGATTTTATTTTTCTAAATGTATATATAATGGGTTCAATATATATCGGAATATTGCTGTATGTAGCAATTTTATTTCATAGCCACGACGAGATCTGGCTGATAACTTGATGTTGGCTTACGTCGTTGTTAATTGCTTTAGGAAACGTAACGTTCCTGCACTGCTCGCTACTAACGATTTGCCTAACTACCTCGATAATAACGGAAGCGTAGTATTAAGAGTTACGACGCTCAATGTACGTTGAATGTGGCCCATATTTTATGTACAATTTTATCTCGGGCCCAAGATCACAAAATTTATTATGGTAATTTTATTTGTTATGAAAATTTTACACAGGAAATTTACATTCGAATTGCTTTTAAATGTTAGCAATTTAGAATATAAGCGCGGTTGTATCAAAATATTTGTTAAAATAGGTGAGGTAGGTACAATTATTACACAGTATTGCCGCTGTTTAATGTTTTTAGGGCTTACAAATGTGAATTGTTTAATTAAGTTTCAAATATTGTGTAGAAAAAATTAAGTAATAGAGCAACATTTATAAATAAGCTCTTGGTTCATAATATCAATGATTACAGCAATGGTTCTTCTAGGATCACTGATTTTACCCCTCCTACCAACGATGAACTCAAAAAGCGCGTGTTAATAATAAGTAATACAAATACGAAGACTTTATAAAACGTGAAAACAATTACATATGAAAAATAATTAGAAATAAAATAACTCAGTCGTGATTTCAGTTGGTTGTTACCCCTGCGAGGGTAATTACCACCAGGATGGAATCCAGGCACTATAGGTTTGGTTTTGTAGAAAGCATTTTATTGAGTGTCACTCAATAAACTATACTAAATAAGCATAGTTTATTAATTATTACACACGATTTGTTGCAATAAGATATAACTATTAACGTCTGAGACTTTTTGTATAAATTTTGCCAAAGTCTTGTCATTATCGGTTTAGTCATTTTGGTGATCAAACAGATAGACACACCATTATTTAAGACATAGAATTGGTAAGAAAAACTGTCTAGTAAAATGTTATGGTGGAACAAAATATGGCAGTATTTTTATTACTACATACATTACATAGATGAACTTTTAAAACAAATTCTATTTAAAGAGAATAAAGTTACCCTAGTCATAGACCCTATGGGACGACAGTTCCCCCTTTAATTCCCTGAAGCGATGATTTTCTAACTTCAAATATCTTGCTATCCTATAAGTTTTTTTCAAGAAATATCTGCAATATTCCATTGATAAATGCTTACTGATATAGATCTTCTTATGATTGACAAAGATCATGTGGTTTTACAATCCTGTTAAGTAATTTTTATATATATTTTCGCCAAAGAGTTTATACACCCTATATAATCCTTGTTATAATTTTCAGTCGATAATACATTTTGATTTGAGTGAATTTTGTTAGAAAACATAAGATTTTATGTATTTTCTGTAAAAATCAACATACCCTACCCAATTATGTAAAATCACACATGGCTATGTTTGAGAGATAGAGGTCTAATTCAGTTATATTGTGAAAGTAAGTACTGAATTTCCTTATCATTTCGACTAAGAGGGCTCAGATTTCGAGGAACGGAGGTTTTGGGGCTTATGTATTACCAATTAGTGGAATGCTTATTCCTAGATTTGACATGACTAAAGGATACAGCAGCCTTGGCACTCCACCACACGTATAATTAAATCATATCAGCTGTCCGGTTCATTCAATGACATGTATGTACCTGCGCGACTAAATTGGTGCTAAAGGTCGTTGATTCGTTTGCCCCTTTGACATTGAAAAGTATGTTGATGTCACTAAATTATCACCTACCTTCTTTATATATATTATATGGAGAAAAATTTGGTTGGAATATTCCTTTTGGCGAGTAGAGGTCAGCTAAGAACGGATTTTGCAAAATTCCACCCCTAAGCGGGGTTGCGGGGGTGTTATACGTATGTTTCTTATATGTAAAACAATTTCCCTAAATTAATGAAACTGCTACCCAAAAAACATTCCACGCAGACGAAGACGCAGGTTCAGCAAGTATATATATACACGCGAAAAACGGCTACTGCATTTCCCTTTCGCGAAATATTTTATTCAATTTCTCCATCTTCCAACGGGATTGGATTCACTCGAGTAACACGGCGGATAACGGTTATTACTATGTATAGAGAAAAAGATTTGTTTGTTTGTTTGTTCTCAATGAATAAACTCATTTTTACTGAACTTCCCGACTTTTACTGGTTTATTATGTCCTATCGATATATTTTAAATTAGTTAATAATTTCCATTACATTAATCCACAGCAAAGCGTGGTAAGATCTATCTAATAACATATAAAATAGTACTTTAATTGAAAACTTAATTATGCTGAACAATTAATGTATTTTGATTTGTATTCATCCGTTTAAGTAATTTCCGAGGTAAGCTTGTAATTAATTAAAAATTATTGTAATAACAATAGGAAGATTAAGAAATAATTGGTCAGATTTGTTAGAAAGTCGAATCCTGGACACTAAACGGTCTTTAAATATGTTATATTATTATATATCAGTTATATTTGTCTAAAGTACTTACTCTGGCCTTTCGTTTTTCAAGTTTAGTAAAGTATTCAATATTTTAAACAATCAGACTCGTGGTGTTAATAGCAGTTGGGATAACAGAGGTTATTCGATTCCAATTATCCATGT
Source organism: Elymnias hypermnestra (assembly GCA_015832385.1). Classification (NCBI taxonomy): domain Eukaryota; kingdom Metazoa; phylum Arthropoda; class Insecta; order Lepidoptera; family Nymphalidae; genus Elymnias; species Elymnias hypermnestra. Next base: position 2,414,743 of record JACTOM010000493.1, on the reverse strand, counting down.
CCAACAAAGCAATTATAGAAATTGTCTAGTATGGTTAGGTCTGAAGTAGTGTGTGGCTTCAACTGTGGCTAATTCCAATTTAAAGAGTATTCACCAAACTAAAAAAATTACGTTCCGTTAAATTTGTACAAGCCTTTAAAAGGCCATTTACCTTTTACAGTTTAACGAGCTACCGTTTTAGACTGTATCATATCTTACCAATAGGTAAGATTACATTCAAAAGCTAACCAAACAGAAATAAATAGCAATGATTACGTAATCAGTAGTAAGAATGTCGCATAACATATTCTCTTTTAAGGATATCTTGTGCGTTTCATGTATTTTCTATTTATATTATTAATAGTCATTACGTTGCATGCAGTGTTCTGGGCTTTGTTATTATTTGAGCCTTCCTGGCTCGAATACACCTTTTTGCGGTAACATTGCTTGTCTGTACTCTTCTTCTTATTCGTTACGCTTTTGGTCGTGATCATCTTGAAGTAACACAGGGGGGCAGATGTTATGCGCAAGACGATGGCTCGCCATCTTTTCCTGGTCGAAGTTATGCTGCTGATTTGATTTGGTCGTTCCATGGTCAACATTTTGCATCCCGCTATCACCAGTTTTTTATATGGTAATTGAGCTCATCGCTAATTCGCAAAAGATCCCCCCTCCCACTCAGCTACCACCGCTTCACACATAAATATTTCAATGCAGTAACAAACGTAACCTCACTGCAATTTGATTACAGATGGTTAGATATTCGACCACATATCGCACCCTTACTGTAGCCTTGGAAGAGTTTCATTGATCATCATATTTGACTACGACAATCACTTGACCATACCGACGTTACGGAAGGTGACACAAACAGAGCCTATAAAAGATTCGGCCGATAATCCTTAATTTGCTCCTAATAATTGAAGAGTTCCGTTACTTTGACATGGACCCCTTGGTCAAAATTAAACTAAACTATCATGGAGCAAACCTCGAAGTACATCCTTTCCAATAAAAAAGAAATCATTGGAATCGGTTGGCGTGATATTAAGTTATTCGTCCATTTGTCGCGCTCATATTTAAGACAAATTTAAGACTCATGTGGTTTTCTCAAGGATGCCATCATCAGAAAATACGGGACCTTACAGGAAGTGCTTCCTGTAGTACCTATCATATAAAAAAGAATCATCAACATTGGTTCAACCACTCGAAAGTTATGAGGTAACAAACATAAAAAAAAGAAAATTACAGACGAATTGATAACCTCCTCCTTTTTTTGAAGTCGGTTAAAAATAAACCCTACCTGATGTCGAGTTCTTGAAGTATCAAGACATTCGTGCGGGACTAAGTCCACGAAACCCCAAGTATTATTTTCCAGCATCACATCTCTAGAATATTTATTTTCGGTCTTTCCACATCTGGTATTGTCACGAATGTAGTCTTTTTCGGTATATTCCCCTAAATAACTCATTCTAGTCTATAATATTTGAAATAGCTCGAATAAAGCTATTGTTCTAATTATGTGTAACGCTTAATTGTTTATAAAAGCGCTGGAAATAACCGCGCCCCAAAAACTGACATAAATCCCAGTAAGTCCCGCCGCTATTTAAATTTAGGCCACGCACACGTTATCGCTTAAGGCTACTGTTCATTAACTGGGCAGCCGCAGGCAAATAACACAGTTTAATAAATATGACTGGAAAAAAAGCAATAGTTTATAAAACAACAAATAGCTAATTTTTTACCCTTTTCAAATTCCAGTTTTATTAGAATTTACCTGTGCCTTGTGTTATCCCAATCTTTATTAGTAACATCGAAAAACTTTTTATGATTTGTACACTTTGGACAATGGTATACTTATAAAAATTAAATACCTTGTATAATGATTACATACCACTTATATGTATGCATTTATCATATATACCAAAAGTTATCTGGTAGAGATTGTTACCAAGCGATAAGACCACCTCTTGTACTCTGTATTGTATGTTCACCAGTTCACTTTTAATATAGATAATTCAATATAATTATAATAAATAATATAGTTAAATATCTTTCTATATGTTGATATTGTACTTAAAAAATAATTTTAGAGAAAGTTTTAGATACTCTTTTACCTAAGGGTTTTCAATAAATTTTATGTAACCATATTTTAAACTATGAGTACTTTTATAAAATATTGTATTTATCTTTTTTCGTGTGTAAATAAGGGAGTATCCGCACTGTCGGGTTTTTTCAATTAAACTTTTGATATATAAGCTTAGAAAAGATATCCAATCTGATGTTAAAATATAAAAATTTCCTAAACAACTCTTACATTTACTTGAAATACAGCCTAATACTGTATTATACTGCCTAATTAAACGACGACAAGCCATAATCGAAATGTATGCAGTGGGCTCATCGCCTACGGTTAGTTTCATAATGGAAAATAGCCCTTATGTTTACGCAGCATTACCGAGAGTGTGAACAGCGTTATTAACATAGTAAAACACAGAGGAGAATGCACTTTAATATATTTAAATAAAGCTTAAAGTTTGATGCAATATTTATAGGGTTACACTATATGCGCTCTCAGGAAGTTGTAACGGATATAAGGAATTTTTATGTGCGACTCATTACTCGAGCTGTTGTTTGTTTGTGTAGAGGCGTCAGATTTCATATGCCCTGAACCTAATTCGAAAGGGGCGAAGAATGACTATTAACTGCCACATTAAAGGCAGGAGTCTCAAAGCTTTATATTAATAGCGTATTGGTGTCGGTTCTAATTTTAGGCAGTCTATCTTGGAGTAAAATAGTCTAAACCTGTGTCGCTAATCAGAAATGAAACCTTTCTGCCAGTTTTTATTATTATAAAATTCCATTTAAGTGTTGTATTAAGATGACGTGAAATATCGATAGCAACTTTTTATGTCTCAAATAAGACTATTGAGAAAAATTTACTTACAGTTTGTTCGCGTTAGGAATGTAGTGATTCATCATTGTAGCCCCGCCCCCTAACCAATCAAACCCTTTTTAAAGTACAATGTCAAGTTCACAGTGACCAGTTGATTATGGGGCGGGGCTAAAATGATAACTCACTGCATTCTTAATGCGAACAAACTGTGGTTGCAACTAAATCAAAATAAAGTCGAACTTGGAGAACAAACAGTCTAAGCATCGCCATATCTTTCCCCATTAATAGGATTCTCTCTGAACCGATTTTTTTTATCTAAAAGTTACAGAAATGGTTAAAAAGACGATACATTAAAGATGCAGTGTATAAATGTATGTGTGACTGCCTTATTGTTCTAGTGGTCAGCATGTTCGGCTACAGACATGAAGTCCTGGGTTCGAGTCCGAGTGGGGCCAATTCAAAAATAGATATTGAGTTTTCTACAATATTTGCCCGAAGTTGGGAAGTTGGCGTGCTGCACCCTCGTGCCATGGAGAGCACGTTAAGCCGTCGGTCCTGCGCCTGATCTCTCTTCGGATGTGTCGGAATACCGAGAGTGAAGGAATAGAGAGTGCACTTGCAGTGAGTCGGCGTTTTGGGTCTATGCTCTAAAAACCCTCTCTCCTATGAGTGCGAAGGCTTGTGTGACGTTAATAAGCTGCTACCAACTTTATCTTACCTTTACCTACACTATGTGACATGGATACAAAGTAAAATGCACAAAGACAATTTAAGTACCTAATCTCCCTGAAATTTTATAAAATTTAAAGATGACCATAAACATAAATAAATAACAATATCTCAATTCCGCTTGATCCCGTAGGAATATGGGGAAACACTTCCTCAGTAAAAGACTACTTCACGAGAGGATAATATACACCGAATTTCAAGTCAATCTGGTGAATATTTTTGGAGATCTCATTATAAGTGATCGTTTTTGGCTTATATATTCGGAATACGTGGGGATATTGGGAAAATCGTTCTTAGTTTGCATCTACGTTGTATACGTTAAAAAACCTGTGTCCTTTCTCAGGCTCTAGTCTATCTGTATATTAAATTTCATTTAAAACGCAACAGACAGAGTAACTTAATTTGTAATATTACTAAGGATTATATGGATAAATTACATGCATATCAGTAGAAACTACGATAAAACTTTCCCTATTGAATGAAAGCAAAGCAAATAAAAAAAAAACTGTTTCAATTTGATAGATTAATTATAAGGCCACCGCGTTTAATAACCGATTAACAGTTTGGTATTCGGAAGTCAGTAATTGTGGTAATAGCTTCGATTTTGATTAAGTAATAGCGAAACCAGTTATGTATGTTGCTTCATATGTTCATATAATGTTATAGACATAGCTTCAGTAAGTAAATAAGTTTAAAAATATTGATCTTGTGTCCCAAAAATAACATTAATTTCAAAGACATTTGTGTATTAATTTCACTAAATACCTGTGAAAGTTTATACGTTACTTTAATTTGTGTATCTGTCACGTCTGTTTATGCATCTAACCTGTTTGTTCTGCCTAATATATAAAACATCTGGACCAATTTTGACATGACTTTCATTGTTATATAGCTGTGTTATAATGGGTAACTTAAGCTACTGTTATTGTCGAAAAAAGCAAAAGGAATTATGTGGGCAATACAGCGGAGAACAGCTATTAAAGTAATAGTCTCATATATATATATATTGATATCCATATAAGTGTAAATCTATGTTAGTCTATAAGAAAATTGTTTGTTTCCCAAAAATATTTATAATATTATAAAGTAACAGCCTTACACTTGGTTTGGTTATTGATTTGGTGGTGTTGAGCTGTTACTTCGATTAATGTTGTAGTAGTATGTATAAGTCGTCTAATAATAATCTATGTATGCATTTTTGACGTAAATACCTCTTTGAAAAGCATTTCGTCGTCGTCGTCGTCGTCGCTTCAACCGAAGGAAGTCCACTGCTGGAAATCGGTCTCACGTCATGACGTCCACAAGGCCCGATCTTGCGCCGCGCCTGGTTCCAGCGGCTACCGGCGACTCTCTTTATATCATCTGTCCACCTTTTGGGGAATCTGCCTGCGGCACACTCCAGCACCTTCGGCCCCCAACGTCCAGCGGTCCTTCGGACTATGTGCTCCGCCCATTGCCATTTCAAGTTCGCGGTTCGTAGGACTATGTCGGTGACTTTGATTCTACTACGGATCTCTTCATTTTTGATTCGACCACATAGAGAAACTCCGAGCCCTCTCCATCGCACGCTGAGTGACTCTGAACTTCCGCATGAGCGACCACGTCTCAGAATCGTAGGTCATCACTGGCAACACGCACTGTTCGAAGACTTTGGTCTTCAGGCACTCAGGGATATCGGACGAAAATATCTGGTGCAGTTTTCCGAACGCTGCCCAACGAGTTGGATTCAGCGGTTGACCTCCTTCTCGAAACTGGACCTACCTAACTGGCCTATATGTCCCAGGTATGTGTACGCGTCAACAATTTCGAGAGCTGAGTTCTTAATGATGACTCGGGTGTGGCTGTACATGGATATTAGACATAATTTTCGTCTTATGTTGATATTGATGCCCAGTCCGTTCCACTCCAAAAGCTTAAAAAGGTCTTCCAGCGCCGCGGTGAAGAGCTATCGAAAAAGCTTCTACAGGGAGGCAATTTAAAAAATCGAGGAATACAGTTTGGTGTTGTAGATACATGTCTATCACCTCCATCCGAAATTCAATTACACCATTGAATAGCTAAAAGATCAAGGAATTTATTAAGCTAATTAAGGACTGTAACACATCGCGAGCGAGATGTATTCCCGTACAACAAACGACCCTGACGCAGCCACGCCCCACTTTTTTTTTTGCATTTTCTTATCCCTTACATAGTATCAGCCCCCGGGAACATGACCATGTTTTCAGTTCTGAGACATTTATCATATGATGTCTCAAATTGGCTTGTGTCTTATAAAAGTTAATGTTTTTTTTACAGTTACTCAAAGAGAAAATGTAAATTTATTAAACAATACATCCACATTGAAAACATTTAGCTACAATAAAACATTTGTCTTTGTTATTTAAATGCATAAATTTTTCGTAAACATGTTTTCTTTGATGCATCGAATTGAATGATATTGATAGTTATAAAGTTGTAGTATTGTACAGTTTTTTTGCGTACAAATCACCTGATTGTAATATTATCTAATGGTACGTGCAAATGCATAGTCTGGTGAGAGATAATTTACTTCTCAATGGTTTGTAGACAAAATTGTACAGGAAAGCAGCTTTTCACTAGTCGCTTTCGAAGCTCTATCTCCTCTAGCCACTTACTAGATTTTGACGTGAATACGTCTCAAAAATCCAAATGATAACGAAAACGAGGGATTCAGTTCTGTGTTGTAGCTATATATCTATCATATCCATCTAAAATTCGTCCTCGGAAGTCCTCGTTACAACACGTATTCACGTACAACAAACGGCCGTGTCTATAACACAGCCATACGCCATTATTTTGCTAGTGGGTATGTAACTAGCCACTACCGAAGCGACCAGATTTTGACAAATTAAAAAATATAATTCTTTAAATTTGTCCAAAAATATAATTCTCTAATTTAAAACTCACTAGCGATGCGAACATTGATACTAATCTGCCGTGGAGCTGTCAACTTAATTTCTGTAACTTTATTTGGTTACAATATTCTATTATTAGAAAATAATAATAGTTGAATAACCGCTTATCCCTTCAACGTACAGAATGCAAAATTCCCCGACACACCATAACAGTTGAAACTTTCCAAATAACAAGGGAATGGAATTACAAAGTTTTTCACAACTTCGAGATGATAATGGAATTTAATTTCAACAAAAGGCGGAATTTATAAAGGATGTTTTTTGTACGTCTAATAGAAATTCAATGTAAGCTCAATAGTTTGCATTTTGTTATGTAAAACTCTGTGGCGCAAGTATTTTGCATTGGCAGTATGAAAAACTGACAGACAAAATGATTTGTGTATCTTTACTTATCTGTTGAAAATATTTTGGTATATGTATCCGATAGTGAATAATAAATGGTCGATTTCAACGTGAAGAGTAGCGAAAAATATTTGTTCATACATACGTACTAACGCCAGGTCTTAAATTATAATTAAAAATGATATTACAAATTATTAAAGGAAAAGTTAATTGCAATACACTTATAACTTTTGCATAAGTGCGAGTAATAAGTTGATAGTTTTATTGCAATTGGATAAACTGTTTAATAGCAAATAAAATCGGTTATATTTCCCTGTATTTAATTATTTTTCTAAGTTAAAATTGCGAAAACTGAATCAATTTTGATATATAATTTACAAACATTGACTACTTAAAACGGCTAGTTAATGCGTTTTTGCATATACCTAAATGTTTCGACTTTCCTGTTCCTTAAACATAAGCACACAAATGAATATGATTTACCTTCTACTGCGCAGTCAGGATAATTACGAAATGCGACAGTTTTTATCTACTACTGTAAATTAAGTACAGTAAAACGGGGTATTTGGAACAAAAAATGGATGCTTGATATAGATTTTTTTGTTTAACTTATAATATAAATATAAAACAAACGAAGTGTTATTATTTACTAATTACCAAAACACCAACTTTTAAACCTTGTATTTTATTTAAAACAGGCGATAATTGTAAAACATGTAATTTTCGTGATAAAACAGCAACGATGTCTTTCACGTATTTATATCGTATATTTTGTTTAATTTTAATTTACTTATTAGTTGTAAACATACCCATGATCATTATCACAAAAGTTTTGGAAGCTTCAGGATACAGAATATAAAAAATAAGGAGACTAAACAATATTTTTGAGAAAATCCGACAAATACTTTTTTTTATCATGAAATCTGGAAGTAAGAAAATGTTTTATGTAAGTGTTTGCATACATCTTTATTACAAAGACCTTAAAGAATTATATACACATACATTTAAAGGAGCAAATTTGAACTGTTTGGTAATAATAAAATTAAACGCTTTAAAAATTAACAAATTTTACTGTAAGGGTTTCGTTCAAATTTCATACTTTTTATTTCATTGGATGCGATCAAAATATTTTTTCCACAAAGTCCCATTGATAACTAAAAAGGTATGATAATAATACGGTTGTGTTTTCTTTTGAATTATACTCGTAAAAGCATAAGTGTTAGATATATTAGCATATTATATAATGAATAATGCATTTGAAGATATTGAGTCATCCAGTCTCGGAAGCTATTATTGTGTTATAACTTGTACGTATCTACATCAACTTGAAATTCAGGTTATGTCGGAGATAATTTTATTATGAAATCGGAAATTATAAAACGAAACAAATTCAAATGTCTTGATTCTATGTTCAGTGAGTGCAAGAAGTTATACAATCATTCTCAAATAAGAACTTTAAGAATAATTCTTTAATAGATTAGTTTAATAACGGAATCGTATTCTTATGTTTTTTTTTGATTTACACTAATAAATAAAGCTGATGAGTTTGTTCATTGCGCGCGTAATCATTGTACCAGACGTTTTTTTAAATAATATATTTAATTTAATACACTATAATCATTGGGGATAAATAGAGGTTATATGGAAACAGAAAATCTATATATACGTGAAGCAAAAACTTTGTATACCTTTTTTATAAAAATTGCGCAGTCGAAGGAGTATGAAATTTCCCACAATTTAAAGTTTTTATAGAGAAAGAGAGCAGATTTTTTAAAAATTATTTACCACTACCATTTATTAGAAACACACGCGATTGTTTATTGTTGTCTGTGGTCAAATTGAGAAAAGACTAATATTATCAAGGACATTTAGCAAACGATGAAAGAGTTTTTATAATAAAAAACTTCGTTCACAGAGCAGCTTTATGTCATCGATTTATTATTTTATCGCATGTTTTTCATCTGTCAGACGTGAAACTTCTTTGGCAAATTAATTTTTAAGTCTTTATTATGTTTATACAAATGTAAAACTAGATTTCCGAGATTTGAGGTTGGGATAAAGGAAGATATGTTAGGAATTTAATGAATTTAACTGTCATTATAATATTAAGTGTCGAAAATTAATACAAATAATAATTTATTGAAATCTCAAGTGACGAGTGGCAAATTAAAATGCCACATGTAAATTACAAATAGTAAATATTAAAACTACCTAACCTTCAAACGAGTTAGCATAAAAATCGTTGCACATCTTCGTGGCGCTAATCACGCGTTTCATGAGTAAAAAATTTACCCTCATGAGCATAAAGTAATTCAATTTCAATAAAAATAACGATAATCTTTATTTGAATCTTTTTAGGTTTAAAACTTTTTAGTATCATAGATATAAATCAGAAAATTTTATTTTTATGTATTTATTGTCCCTATCGATACCAAATATCTTACATTATTATGTCAAGGCTGTAAAAGGATAAAATATTATACAATGACCATATAAATCTTTCTATATGGGGCACTATATTACGATTTTAACACTAGCCCAATCTGGTATTAGTAACATCACATCATAAATATGTGACGTAAATTTCGAAAAAAATGTAAAACATCCCTGAAGGTATATAATATGCATACCTTTAAATAATACTGCAATATCTGTTTTACTTCTAGTATTTAAAATCACACAAAAAAACAAAATTTGTTGTAATCGATTTTAGTAGCGACGGGTATAGAAATCTGTCTAAAAATGATAACAGCGAGTGTTTCCCCGTTCTATAAACGGCGCGGTTAAAACTCTGAACTTTGCGTTGCTTCCTTTAAAAATAGACGAAAAATTTTTAAAAGCCGAAGCTATATTTTGACAGGTTTTACCCAACTCTAACTGAAAGCATGTGTAGAGCTGTCTATTACGTTGAGTACCCTTTTATACAAACTATAGAAAACTCCATTTTATATGTATTAAAATTTTTGAGGTATTTCTCGCGTGGGCTGCAATTTATTAAACTAAATAACAAAAGAACGTATTAGATTGTTAATCTCTTACATGTTTAACGGGATATATTAGATGTAATATACTCTGTGAGTAAATACATTTTGATCTTTTTGTCTGGAAAAACGAGTGTGACTCTGGGAAAACCTGGGACTGGTGGTAGGACTACGAGGTGGGCGAGGTTAAAATATCTACTAAAACCTGTAAGGCTATGACTTAGATACATTTAGGAGGCTGATAAATTCCTATCTCCTATATATTCCTATGGGACTGCAGGTAATCAAACATCAAGGCACACGCAAGCCCATAAAAAAAGGGAAAACCTTTTTTTTTAGCAAGGAAATGTTTTATTCACGCCGGATGAAGTAGTAACTTACATCCGGGAGAGTGGGACTCGCTGGTTTAACCAGGATAGCTACAAAAACCCAGCGGAAGCCTCTCCATCCAGGTGTTGGGCCTCCTTGCCCCTCCTAAGCTCGTTTGCCTGCTAAAGCTATAAAAACGCTCTTAATGCGTAAATGAGATACCAGGTGATGAACTCCGGCATTCCTCTCTGATACAATGATATAAGTTTTTGATTAATCTAAATAAATAATGCTATTTTTCACAGCAAAAGCATATCGAATCGCGCTTAAATGTTGAGCCCTCAATTCCTTTATTTTCATGTCATATTAGAGCTCTAAAATAAATATATACCTTTTCCGTTGGTGAAAATAGGTGGTGTAATACAGTATGTACGATTCTTCTTCTTCTTTCGGTTCCTCTCCAATTACTGGAGGTTAGATATCATCTGTGAGAATCAGTCTTGATCTAGGGCGAGATGAAATAATTTGGCAGCGTTTGTAACACCAGTCCACTCACGAATGTTGCAGAGCCACGATCTTTTGAGGCGACCAACACCAAGTTTTCCGGCAATTTTGCCCATCATTATCAGCTGCAGGAAGACATATCTCTCGTGTCTGAAAACATGATCAAGGTAGGCAACTTTTCTGATTTTGATGGTCTGCAATAGCTTGCGGTTTTGACCGACTCGTCTATATAAGTTTTGAGTTGGTGAAGTGCAATACAGTATAGTGTTAAAGTGTATATGATTCTGTGAATGTATAAGGTAAATACAGCCCATTAGATGCAGCACTTATGTACTATAAGCTTAGATAGATTAAATACAATTTAATCTTAGCTACTGAATACTATCTAAGGCTAAATTGTCATGTTTTTAATCAAGATCTGCACTTCTCTATAAACGTACTAAAAACAATTATTCCTATGAGTACTGAAAGGTATAGTACACCATCTACTTCGGACATAAACGATTACATTAAGAATATCTTTATAAAACAGTCCTATATCAAATAAGAATTGATCTGATATGGGCTTAAGAACGGGACGTCATAATCTGTAGCCAAACAAGTTGACCATCAATAAGGCAATTCAATATTGTATTATAGTTGACTATAATGCCATAATATATAATGATTATTCATTATATTTGTTTAACAGTTCATTTACATCCATCCACATCTCCAGACGGGTTTCATCACATACAACCAACATACAATGTTTATTTATATTGATACGCATTTGAACATTCATTAGGCTTGGCTATTGATGTATAAACTACAATAAATGTAATTCCAACTTTATTTTTTCAATATAGGTGTCAATGGGCCTTCTAAGACATGATAGGATAATTAATAACGAAATTTAGTGACTTCTAATTATGTTGCTAATTAAAAACGGGTCACTCTAAAGTTCAATGAGTGTAAATCTTGCAAATGCAAATTAAGTGTCTATATTTAGATGGTGCTTAAAACCGAAAAACATTATGAAATTTGCCACTTTAATTAGAATATATAGTGATAGATTTAGTTAAGAGAATAAATAGGTTTGAGATTTTGCAAATAATACCGATGCCTCATTGGTGGTTATCATGTTCGACTACAGACAATAGGTTATGGGTTCGAGTCCCGGGTCGGGTCAATTCAGAAATCGATATTGAGGTTTCTATTAAGATTATCTCAATATTTGCTTGAAGTTGGCGATGTGTTCCATCCCCGTGTCTCTGAGAGAACGTTAAGCCGTCGGTCCTGCGTCCGATCTCTCTCCGCGAGTGTCGGATTCCCGTCACATTGCACCATGAGAGTGTAGGAATAGAGAGTGCACTTGTGGTACTCTGCCTGCCAATCCGCAGTGGAGCAGCGTAGTGGGTCTAAAAACTCTCACTCGTACGAGTGAGAAGGTCTGTCCCAGCAGTGGGACGTTAATGGGCTGCTACTTACCTTACTTTTTTACTGATAGTCGAACGAAACTATCAATAGAATATTTTATGATTAAGGTGTATGTAATTTTCTTATGCTCTTGTATATAATTTATTTGTTAAAATTTTTGTCACGAGTAATATTTAGTGTCAAATGTTTACAATACATTTTTTCAAAATGAAAATGACCACATTAATTTTTAATGAAACATAGCTTTATTTCTATCGTGTGTTATATCTACTCAAAATGTATATTAATACACTGTGATATGTTATGTGTCTTTTTATTATGTCTGTAAGTCATTTTTAGCTTTTTGTTTACTATCTTTCTTTCTTAAGCTTATCTAGAAGAGATCGTTAAAAAGCGATTGTATCATATTTTGCACTTTATATAAGTTTTGTTCTCTGGTCTACGGTTGTGTACAATAGGGAGTATAAATTAATTGCCAAATACATATCCCCAAACCATAAGAGGTATATTAACTCTTACCAGGTTAGATCCTTTTCATCTCAGACTGAATTATCACTTACCATCTGGTGAAATTAGGATTATAATATTATGGTAAAATTAATTAATGTTGTTATAGGCACAATAATTAACTGACAATAATTTAAGCGCAATTCTTTCATGCAAGGTGGCGGAGCAATGTATGATTCCCGAATGGTTTGCGAGTAATTTTTAAGAGAGGAACCAATTTTTATTTATGAGATTGTAAGTGTTGATTTGTGCTCATACATTTATCAACGCACCGAATACAATTTTGTCGGTGTCCTTTCACCCTGAAGGGAAATAACAAATCGGTGCTTGCTTTGAACGTCTAACGCCATGACAGTTTTCCGTTAGGGTTGTCATAAATGATATGACAATGACATTTTCTTTTACGTCACAGAAGCAAAGTAATTTGTGTCTTTATTGAAACTGTGGATCCTAATAAATGGATGAATAGTTTCTCATTCTTGATTTTTGTACTGAATTGCAATTTAAATATAAACGATCTTTTGTCATAAAATATAGTGTCAGCAAATAAATAAATAAATAAAATAGTTTGATGTCTAGTAATTCGTTTTTTCTTTTAAAGGCTTGTTAAATTTAGACACATTTTATTGTCTGAGTTACTATTAAGCAACTGTTGCGCTTTTAAAAATGTATAAATTCTAAGCTTTCCTACTTTCTCTATCGTTTACACTTCTCGTAAATTTTTCGGTTTACAAGACGAACTACGTTACAGAAATGACGTCAAAATTTGATGTGTTATGGAAGTTCATATAAGATTTTATTAATAAATTGTTTCAAAATTTTAGGATAAATTTATTTACATGACAAGTTATAGTACCACGAGCGAACTAATTAGTCGTATAACTATAAATATGACCAAAAAATTGGGGCTACAGTTTGATGTTGTAGCCACATATCTATCACCCCTATCCGAAATTCAATTACACCACTGGGTAGCTAAACGATCAAAGAATGTAAGTAAGTATGGATTTATCTATGTATATATGTGCATTATTCTAATCTCATTATATATTTCATTTTCCTTTTAAGGTAATTAAGTTTTATCTTTGTTAAATTTTGTTTGTACTTATGTTACCTACATCGCATTTCATTAAGTACTCTCCTATGTCAATGGGCACCTGGAACAGATAATTTGTACTATGTACATCCATTATCTCTTTATATTGTTTTATCTGTTTTGGGACTTAAGTATATTTATTTATATTAAGTTCTTGTTTCTGTTTACAAAAGATTTCATTGTTTTTAAATGAAAATTTTCTGGAATTGTCACCATTGTAATTCAGTATTAACAACTTTTATTAAAGTAGCACTTTTGGAACAACCCTAAAACCGCCCTTTAGGATTTTTTGCTCGCCTTGATTTATAGCGTCTACAGCCTTGCTATTGGCTATGGCTCGTCTCGGAAGACCGCAACAGATGTTCAATGTATTTTATCGACACAAGATCTTTAGGAAGCTTTCGGAAACATATTTCTAGTGCTTCTTATTTGCATTTCAAACGTGAAAGGATATAATCCTTTAATACTCTTTGCCTATCTAGTATAGCAAAACATTTTACATTGGTGTTATTTTTCTGACATGTATATTAAATCAAAGAGAGGGTTTCACGTTTAGTGAAGTTGTTTTTGTGATCGGATTTAATATGAACTATATATGTGTACATATACTTCCGTGTGGGTGTTAAATTAAATTATAACATACTTATAATACCTTCTATGCACATCGTACCGAAACATTAATTTTACAGCTATGTGATCGATAAGTACTTTCATAATTGCTGACATAATTTATGAACTATCGTAGTGTTCTGCATGACAGGAGGCATTGCTGTGTAGGATGGCCGATTGTTATGATTTTGAAAATACAAGTACTCTGTGAAACAAATAAAAAGATAGGATTACTCTGTGGTCGGGGATTTTGTCAGACGAGGAAACAAAAAGAACTAATATTGTTTGTACATAGGTTTCACTGTATTAATACGAGGAGATATATATATTATTGTTGTTGTGAAAGTATACAGCAGTTATGATCTACAGTACAGTATAGTAGAAACAAAAACAAACAGATAATAAAAAAATGTCATTCTCCAAAACTATGAAACATATATTTTTGGTTGTTATCTTAAGAAAAACCGTAGCAATAGAAGGAAGTGTAGTTTTTTTCGTTTATAGTGAAACGAAAAAAAATATTTTAACTTTGGAGTTTTCAACTCTATAATTATATCTATACGGTATACTACAGGAATTAAACAATGACTTAAAAGTATTCAGTTGTTAGTGGAAGAATTATTGATTAAAGTACACCAGAGGATGATTCTAGCGACAAGAAGCGATTAGTTTGGTTAAAACATTGTCTGGAGTGATTTCAACTGATTTATCTTCGTTCGAAGGTCATGACTACTACAAACGCTATAAATGACTGAGAACCATTCTAAGAGGTGTGTAGCGATAGAGTTTTCAGTTGTAGTATATCGGATGAGATTAAGAAATTATAAGTATTTAATTCTTTTGCAAACGTCTGTATTTTTTTGATATTAATACATGGGCAAGACACATAGTTCGCAGAACCGATGGACGTTGGGTTCCCAAGGTGCTAGAGTGGCGGCCTCGAACCGGAAAACGCAGTGTCGGCTGACCCCCCACCAGGTGGACCAATTATATCAGGCGGGTCACTGGCAGCCGCTGGATTACAAGCGGCGCAAGATCGGGCCCATTGGAATTCATTAAGAGAGACCTTTTGCCAGCAGTAGACGTCCATCGGTTGAGACGACGACGACGACGACATACAAAATTATCATCATTACTATCTAGTTGTTGTCGAAATCTATCAAATAAATCTATAGAAAGAGAAAAGTCACGTAGACACGTTTTTGCAATAACGTTTTAACTGTTGTTAGTCGACGTTCCCTAACTAATCCATGGCACATTAAGAGTACAATAAACTAAAATTTTCCTTTAGGAGAACCCTACCCGCATTACACCGGCGGGGGCTGGTATCGTTATAAGGAAACATGTTCAGATAACTACTTCAGCCCGCATAGCGCACGCAAGGTTTTTTTACATAATCTTAGTCCGTTACAGTTGACCGTATTCATGTTGCTGTTACGACTAGGTGATTAGAACATTGCCTTTTTTGCTCTCAGTACCGTTTGTTGCAACGATTACTTTTTTATGTTCAGATTCTAAGTTATATATCCAGGTAAGCTCATTTATAAACGATTGCATCCATCTCAATGAGAAGTATAGCTCCTATATTAAATTTTATTTACAATTCAACCAAATTTATTATATCTCGATACTTTTGTAAGTAAAAGTAAGTAGCAGCCCATTAACGTCCCACTGCTGGGCACAGGCCTCCTCACTCCGAGGAGCGAGGGTTTTTTAGAACATAGACCCACCACGATGCTTCACTGCTGATTGGGAGCCATAGTACACAAGTGCACTCTCTATTCCTTCACTCTCATAGTCCGATGTGACGAGAATCCGACACGACCAGAGAGAGATCAGGCGCAGGATATAGGAGAGGATGTAATAGAAAACTCAATATTGATTTTTGAGTTGGCCCGACTCGGGACTTGAACCCAGGACCTCATGTCTGTAGTCGAACATGCTAAGCACTAGACCAATAAGGCAGTTACTTAGTTCTCGATACTTAGACACTTATTGTTTTCTGTGCTCTATCACTAACAGCTTCGTCTTCTATCATTGTCTAGCAGTAAGTAACATTTTCGTCCAAATAGTTCTAACGTACTCATCGTAATTAATTTTATAAAATGGAAACATTTGTATTTTTGTATGGAAGTATGTAGGTATGTTTGTAACCTTTTCACAAAAAACTACTGGACCGATTTCAATAAATTTTTCACCACTAGAAAGCTGTGTTTTTACTCCACAACATAGGCTTTATATTACTTGGTCAAAAAATTAGAATCCCTAAAAAAATGCATTAATGTAACACAAGGTGTCAACCAAAAAAATCTGTCATCGCGTGCGCTGCGGAAACTATTGATGATAGAACAAATAACTCTGTTACAGTATTATAGATTGTATTAATATCTAAATCCAAGTCCGCGATGCCATATGTCCAACTACATAAGTAATGCCACTATAACTACTTTTTTACATTTTAAAAGTTAAGAAAAGTGGCGACAATAATCAAACCATATTATTCATACCTCTTTTTAAATCATAAAATCTGACATTCCATTCAAAAGATATAACGAATTTAAAAATCTCAATCTAAAGAAAATAATATATCGGGATACATTTGANCATAGTACACAAGTGCACTCTCTATTCCTTCACTCTCATAGTCCGATGTGACGAGAGTCCGACACGACCAGAGAGAGATCAGGCGCAGGATATAGGAGAGGATGTAATAGAAAACTCAATATTGATTTTTGAGTTGGCCCGACCCGGGACTCGAACCCAGGACCTCATGTCTGTAGTCGAACATACTAACCACTAGACCAATGAGGCAGTTACTTAGTTCTCGATACTGAGACACTTCTTATTTCCTGTGCTCACAGTTTTAGATGATTTATCTATCACTAACAGCTTCGTCTTCTATCATTGTCTAGCAGTAAGTAACATTTTCGTCAAAATAGGTCTAACGTACTCATCTAAATTATTTTATAAAATGGAAACATTTGTATTTTTGTATGGAAGTATGTATGTATGTTTGTACCTTTTCACAAAAAACTACTGGACCGATTTCAATAAATTTTTCACCACTAGAAAGCTGTGTTTTTACTCCACGACATAGGCTTTATATTACTTGGGCAAGAAATTAGAATCCCTAAAAAAATGCATTAATGTAACCCAAGGTGTCAACCAAAAAAAATCTGTATCGCGTGCGCTGCGGAAAATATTGATGATAGAACAAATAACTGTGTTACAGTATTATAGAATGTATTAATATCTAAAAACAAGTCCGCGATGCCATATGTCCAACTACATAAGTAATGCCACTATAACTACTTTTTTACATTTTAAAAGTTAAGCAAAGTGGCGACAATAATCAAACCATATTATTCATACCTCTTTTTAAATTATAAAATCGGACATTCCATTCAAAAGATATAACGAATTTAAAAATCTCAATCTAAAGAAAATAATATATCGGGATACATTTGACACTGAAGTTCTACTCGGAAGTCTAACTCCAGAGTGTCAAATGTTGTATATAGGGAAGTTCTGAGACAATAAAGTAGTAAAAATAATCTCTTCTCTAATATTATTGACAAATACTAGAATACTTTGCATTTTGAATGTTTTTATTTTTAAGAATTTATAATAAACAAGATAAAAATAACTGTTGCGATTAAAAAATCTTACAATGCCTGTAGAGTATTCTTAAATTTACTAATGTCGAACATTCTAGGTAGATGATGTTACGAATTTAAAGATGTATTAGTTAGATACATATTCATTATAAAGTAAAATCTGTATATTGATTAGGTTATGAATGTAAATGTGTATTTAATAATCATAAAGAATTAATATAAGGTACAAAACTAAGTGAAATAAAACTTTTATGTTAACGTAAATAATACTTCAACTTAGTAGACTTTCCACTGTCACGAGAACGGTATCTACGCGGGTGAAACCGCGGGGCATTGCTCGTACTGAATAATCCGAGCATGCGGACGGACATTCAAAAATTACACTGGTCTGCAAAAAAGCCACTTTTTCTTCATATTTTGTGCTCTAAACACGGAATCTGACATACAATTACCACACGTAGATTTCCAATATAATATTTATTTAATTAACAAACAAAATTATGAAAACATCAAATATTATAACGAAACGAATAAATATTACAGTCTAAGTTTTATATTGAAAAATCCCAAATTATAATCACAAAATGAACAAATTATATCGGTCAGCTATCTCATTATATGGTGAGAAAATTTGTTATGTTGTAGTTTTTTTCCTTTTTATTGTTTCTATTGGAGTTTCTCGGCGAATTGATTAACAGAAATCAGCGAGTATAGCTGCTGACCATTTTCCATTGTAGCGTTTTTCAATCTGCATTATATCCTGATGAAACCTTTCATCATGCACATCTGATATGGCTCCAAGATTTTTCCAAAAAATAAATTTTGAGTGACAAATTGCATCCTAAAGCTTTATAAGCAGAAAGAAGCTCTCGAATGATATGTCGGTAGTTCTCACTTTTTGTATTCCCAAGAAAATTATGACAAACTTCCACAAAAGCCACCCAAGCTTTTTTCTGCTTTGCTCAACTTCGAATCAAAAGCTTCATCTTTCATTAGCTCTGCGGACCTACAAAAATTCCTTCCTTCAATTTTTCGTCACTGATGATGGAAAAAAACCTAGACGTGATGGAAAAAATCGGCCAACGGGGATAGATTCAGAACATTTGAATCGTCATATTTATGTCAAAATTTTTTAAAGGAGAATTTCATTACAGACCAGTGTTATTTTATTAAATTAGGATTTTTTTTTGCTAAATTTATGTCATGATTTAGAAAATATTGTAGTCTTTTGCAAGGAGGTTTTGCTGTGTATGGCCAAATGATTCTTTGGGATAAAGAAAGGCGAACTACTCTGTGGTCGAGGAGATTGTCACAAAACTAATATTGTTTGTCGACTGTATTAGTTTGAGGAAATACATGTATTATTGTTATGAAAGGAAATATACAGCAGTTGCAATTAACGAGCGTTGTTTTTCTTGTTATTTGTAAAAACCTATTTTAATTTCGACTATTTGAACGAGATAACTTTAACAGTAGTATAGATTACTATTTATTCCAAGATTTTTACGAGAGCACGAAATTTCATTCGTGTAAGCACTTTTAGTCGCAGCGAAACAGCGTCGGATTACAATTTTTATAAACAAAATATTTTTATAATTTTGACAACCACGACGAAGCAATTGTACAGCTTGCTACTACAAGTTCCACCTGAACAAATTTAATGTATTCGTCATAGATTTATATGGTATAGCAAGATATGGTTTTTAAAAGTTTCATAGACGCGATCGAGTGGAATTTCAATTAACACCATCTTTGAGAAGTTTTCACTAGTATTCACGATTTGTCATGCTGTATTATAATACATAATTGTATACTTTTACTCAGGATAGTTTTTAATAGTATTAGGAATTTAAATTTATTACTAATATTGGTAACTTATGTTTTGTAAAATATTTTTTTTTTATTCTTTTGTTTTTAAGGGGCTTTTGTATTATTAACAATACACGCCAGTCCCATCATAAACTTATAAACTAACACACAACAATTTAACAATAAAATGAAATATAATTACAAACAAAAGAAAACTAACATTCTTTGAGAGAATCATTAACAAATTTAAATAATTTAAAAGCCAAATAACTCAAAGGTTCACTTAAGATTGAATTAAAACACCAATATTTCTAAAATTTAAATTTAGTTCATGCGTTAATGTTTCTCTCTGTAAAATAATTAAACTGACTTAATGTTGCCAAAAAGTTTTACTTCTGCATTTCTCGAAAAATTACCAAGGATTTTTTTTGTTGTATAAATAAATCTGAATATATTATTAAACGATTATCGCAATAACTGAAAACAACGCGAATAAAGTTGAGTTTCAAAGGCATTTAATAAAAGTATTGTGAATTCAGAAAGCCTGTAATTGAAAAGTTGAATTTATCAACGGTGAGCACACCCTTTTGAAATATTGATATCGTCCGACGAGCGGACTAATAGCGATCGATTGTCGTTATTNACTTAAATCCCTCGTCGCGATTGAAATTTTTGTGTTTCTTAATTTCAATAGCTTCGCGGACTATTCTTGGTATGTAGTGACGGTCCGTGGATAGAACTTGCGGGCAATGAAGTTCAATCCAGTGTTTGGTACCCGGCTGAAGGAGATGTTCTGCAATAGCTGATTTTTGAGTATCATTGTGTTTGACTGCATTTATATGTTCAGAAACACGTTGGGCTATGGATCTCTTTGTTTTCCCGATATATTTAAATATGTCGATAAACCACGAAAGTTCCAGTTTAAAATATTTAATAGTATTAGTAATTTAAATTTTTTACTAATACTGGTAACTCATGTTTTGTAAATTTTTTTTTTATTCTTTTGTTTTTAAGGGGCTTTTGTATTATTAACAATACACGCCAGTCCCATCATAAACTTATAAACTAACACACAACAATTTAACAATAAAATGAAATATAATTACAAACAAAAGAAAACTAACATTCTTTGAGAGAATCATTAACAAATTTAAATAATTTAAAAGCCAAATAACTCAAAGGTTCACTTAAGATTGAATTAAAACACCAATATTTCTAAAATTTAAATTTAGTTCATGCGTTAATGTTTCTCTCTGTAAAATAATTAAACTGACTTAATGTTGCCAAAAAGTTTTACTTCTGCATTTCTCGAAAAATTACCAAGGATTTTTTTTGTTGTATAAATAAATCTGAATATATTATTAAACGATTATCGCAATAACTGAAAACAACGCGAATAAAGTTGAGTTTCAAAGGCATTTAATAAAAGTATTGTGAATTCAGAAAGCCTGTAATTGAAAAGTTGAATTTATCAACGGTTAGCACACCCTTTTGAAATATTGATATCGTCCGACGAGCGGACTAATAGCGATCGATTGTCGTTATTTTGGGGAACAATGAGACGCCTCTTTTGAACCGTTTGTTTTAGTATTGCTTATTCTAATATCTTTAAAATCAAGTGCTATATAGAATTAAGTGCTGGTTTAGGAAGTTGTTATCACAGAAAAGAAAATCAGACAAGTAACAGGTTTCCTCTACAGTTCGTTCGCGTTAAGAATGCAGTGAGTCATCATTGTACGCCGTCCTATTCCCGCCCCCTAACCTAATCATAATGACTATCATTCTATTGTCAAAGACTATTCAAACTTATAATTGAAATTAGTTATGGTCGAATTCCGACCTCTGGGCGACCACTAGTTAAATTTAATTTGCGAGTTGTTCAGCGTCATCTAATGAAAGCTCAAACAAAGGTTTAAAGGTTTAGGTACCTTTAAACCTTAAACCTAAATAACGAATTAAGAATTCGTACTAGATAGCGTAGGTGTTTTAAATTTTTATATTACTTGTTTCTCATTGAAATATGCCTCAATGGTATGATACGTTTTACGTATGAGTTATTTGCGTCATATTCTCACTAATGTTATGATAATGTTAAAAGCTACATGTCGAAATAGAATCAAGTACGAGTAACACTGCGATAGTATTTATTACGGAAATACTTTTTAGTTTTATACATAAATAAGAATGATTTTAATGTGATTTTCATTGTTACTAAGATTTTAAAATGTAATATATATATTAATAAAAGTAACCCATAAAAGTGTAACTGATTGTAAACCATTAGAAACTAATCGTCATCAGTTCCAAGATACCAGCTGTAGATCATGATCCCACGGAGATATGGATAAATTCTTTATTTATCGGATCGAATCGTCAATCTAAACCATTCTCGAGTCCACCTGAAGACAAACAAATGATTTAAAAAAATCGATCCACCTCTATTGAGCAATTCGGTAACAAACACACGGCCATAAGAAATATACATATATAGATATATTTAAAATTATAAATAGGTAGACTCTACAAATAATTTAAAGAAATAGAATGTATTGACTTAACGAGTCGAGGATTATATCCCACCATCGGAGGAGTCGGAGTACAAGGCAGCGCCTGTTTGCGTACGTCTTTCCGCTTCTGTGTATCCTCAGTCGGACTCATCTGGTATACTAGGCAAAAATGCTGAGCCCTGGTGCTTCATTCATCGATGAAGAGGGTTTCGTTGGATTTAAGTTGATATTACGAGGTCCATGGTCTCAGGTTTGGGCATGTAAGTATTTCCCAGCGAAAATTTAAGGACAAAAGATAAGAGATAGTTTACACTAACAGACAACGTTTGAAAACGATATAAACTTCACAACTTTCAATCTTTAAACTACACAAAAAAAAGTCAAATTTTGTGCATCTATTTTTTACTTATTTGAGGCAATTGAGTACTAAGTAGATACCTTCTATAGCTAAGAATAACAAATTTTACTTATGTCTGTAGTTATACCTATTCTAAATCTATTGAATCACGGAAATCATTGAATTATTATTCACCCGAATTTACACGTTTTTGTCGTAATTCTCATAATACATGAATTGAACTTGCTATTGTAATGAGATTTCTGTGGCACCGGATAATATAAGACGTGATCAGAATGGTTTTCAAGATATCGTGACAAGATTAGGGTTAGGACTAACTGAAACCGTAGTTACTGCGACATATTTTATTCTACTCTATGTGTAAAGTTTAGTAATGCTATTATTAGTTGCAACTCTACTAATTAACGAGCAATATTTAAAAATAAAGTCAATTCTTAAACAATTCGCATGAACTTCATAAACTACATAGAAATATTTTTTAAGCCTTTTACGTTAATGAATTAACATTATAAAAAGTTTTACTAAGCATCATGGAGCGGCAGCGCAATTGAGATGAGTGAATAGACTGTATAGCGGTTTAGAAAGAAGGAAGAAGGCTAGTGGCCGCGTAAGGGGTGATAGTGGTGAAGGGGAGAAAAAGGAATCGCGTGCACGTACCTGGAGTGTCGGGGTCTTCTACTCCTTCCCGAAATAGGGCTGTGCACGGGCGTGGTTGCGGCGGCGAAAAACACTATCACTGCACTACATGGCCAGCGGTTCACTTCTTCGATAGTTCTTGCGGTTCGTATAACTTCAAGACGAAGATACGAGCGGGTTTAAAGTGGAAATATCAGCGGTAGGCGAACAAACCTTGTCGATACGAATGCGTAGCGAGTATATGCACGCGAGGGAAAAGATAGGGTACTTTGGGAAAAGGATCTCATTACGCGGCACCATCAAAATATAAAACTAAAGTACCGCCAAAAGTGGCGTCACCACATCATCTACAAGTTTTAATAACGGTTGATAATTTGAAGATATAATTTAAGAGGGGGCGAACAAGATTACTAGTAGTAATCGAAAATTACGTATTTCTTTAGTCCACAGTATATAATAAATGCCTCATTGGTCTGGTGGCCAGCTTGTTTGGCTACTGTGCACTTGTGTATGCCTGCCAACTCACAGTGAAGAAGTATGATGGGTCTAAGTTCTAATAACCCTCTGTCCTATTCCTTTCAGGGAAAAAAGTAAATGCACCTCATATAACTTAAGAAATAAGAACAATATTGCTGTAAATTCTAGTAGGTTACATAAAATTGACAAGTCATTCAAGGGTAACTGTATACGTTGCTACAACAAGCTCCCAGAAGAAGTTTCAAAGATGTCCCTTAATAAATTCAAATCTTTTATTAAAAAAAACTAATTGAGAAATCATTCTATAATTTTAAAGGATACTTAGAAGACAAAAAAGCGTGGGAGTGAATTAATTGCTTTACATGTATTTTGATATAGAATAAATTAAAAATATATTATATTGTAATGATGAGGACATAAAAAAAACGTACACCCGACTGAATTTGTTGTGGGCTCTTCTCAGAGCAGGGCTTGAAGGAACCCTCGTAACTTTAGATTGTAAGTCGTTCTTTAATGTTATCATCAGTCATTCATTTAAATAATATATAGAAAAATATGACATTTGACGATTCAAAAGTGCTGTCATAGGCCTAATTGAGTAAAGATATTTTGATTTTGACTTTATGAACGAGCAAGCCTATGCCCAGTAATGGGACCTTAATGCTACTGCTACTTATTTTTATGTAATAAAACGTTTACAAATTAATTTAACGATTGAAAAACATTGAATACATTTCCGCAGGCCATTCAGTGATTTATGGAAACAAATCGTGAACAATTGACAAGTTTAGTAGCACAGAAAATTGAGTTGCGGCGTTACCGTGACGAGATTTCAAAACAATTTTTATATTGTTTTTAGGATGGTGTCGACTACCTCGAGTTTTGATGGCTCAATATTTAGATACGTGGATTCAAGTTAGGGAAATAGGCACATCTAAGTTTACTTTTCAACTTATATGGCTAATGTTGCTTCAGATATTCCATTGTGCTTCTCCGCGAATGAATGCATCGTTAGGAAAGCGCATATGCCAGAAAATAACTATTCTCGGGTTTGTCTTGTTAGCATAGGAGCACGTAATGGTTACAAGTTACAAACACTAACATAATTAGAAGCAAAGTAAAGAGGCCTAAACCTAGCTGGCTTCTTACAATAATTCCTGTTACTATTTGAAACAATTAATATTATGTTTTTAACAAAAGCCACCTTACCAGCTTTATTTTCTTTCAATAAGAATTGTGATTGGTGTCACGTCATTAAGTTTGTGTTCAATTTGTTGCTTGAGATTCAAAGTAAAATACGCTTTAAGAACAATGTATGCCCTATTTCATAATCCTTGTCATTGTTTCATCAAATGCTTATACTGAACTTTAAAACTCTAATAAAAATAAATTCATTGTTATATTATATTTTAATTGCTGACAATATAATAAAAAATCATCATCATTCCTTTCGAGTCAACTGGCAATCTACAGTATACTTAATGTTAAGTAAATATAAACAGGCAAAATATAAATCGAATGTTAAATTGTAAAGTAGCATTCACTTATGTTATTTCATGTAATCCTAATTGGCTGCTATTTAAACAGAAAATATGAGTTATAACTTGAGTACATGTTTATTCACTTGGCGCCTTAACGCATAACTCATTATAAGTATTTAAATAATAATAAATTTAAATTCAAAAACAGGGTACATTACGTGAAATGTGTATCTTTTTAGCTCGGTTACATTGTTTTATTTACATAGATTATGTTCATGATATTACTTAACATTGCTTAATTACTTAGCTTGTTATAGTTAATTTTCTTAATAGAATTAGAATAAGCAGATACGTAATTATGATTACGTGAACTATGACATTGTGATATTAGTGATGTTTTTTTATATGATATTATACCACACTTTTAAAAAATATAACATTTGGTCTATTGTCATGTACAAGCTAACATTTTTTTTAATGCTGACAGGTTAGCGTTTGAGTGATCACACTTGATGGTAAATGATTAGAGCACAGCATTGTACTGGAATACAGATCTCTTTGTCTTGGCGGTACGACTTTGCTGGTAGGGTGGTAATTTGCCACGGCCAAAGCCTCCTACCAGGATCGAACCCAGGGCCTTTTGCTAGCAAAGCGAGTAAAATAAGTCTTTTTTTTCTTAATGCCCTCACTTCAATACATAAATTTAACTAATATCATCTCATTATATGGGTAAAATATAAAATATAATAACCAAATACATGGGTTTGAGTCGCAAATATTTCATCAATAAAAATAATAAATGTAATTGTGTCGATAAGTACGAAATAAAGCTGTCTTTATTATATCTATATTAATATTTAAAAGCTATTAATAGAATTATGAATTCATATTTTATGTAAGTAACGATTGGCAACACCAATAGTTAGTTACATCTGTCATCTGGCAAAAAAGATGATGGATATTTTATTAAGTTATCCCTTTAATAGTAACGACAAAGGTTTAAGAGTATACATCCATATGTGCGTATGAGTCTAAGCAGTGCCTTCAGTTTTAATACGCATCACATTAATTTCAATATTTGAAAAATTAATTGTATAAATATTTTTCCGTTTTTTGGGGTAGTATGGTCTATAATATACCTTTATCTTAAAAGTAAATGAAATGGAAAAAGAAAAAAATTGTCTATGGTTTGTTGTATTTACATTACAGATACAGATAAAAATGCTGTCGCAAAATGATTTAACTCAAACCGCTCTGACAACAAGAATGTTGAAAGCTATATCCGCAGAAACATTCCGTATTGCAGTTTAAAAGTAACGTTACGTAAATACCACTTTCTTGTTGTATTAAAATTTAGATGGTGCTTTTTACTTGATTGGTTCTTATTTTGAAAGGAGTAAGGATCATAATATTGTTTCTTTCTGGCGAGTCATTGCTACATTCCATATTTTAACAATTTATTCATATAAAAATTTATTACAATAAGTGTTGGACATTACGAATCATAATGTCATTGTGATTATAGATCCGATATATTTTATACTAATTGTTGAATGATAGTTGTATAATTTCTATCTAATATAATATTACTTATATGGTAGATTTTTTGGTGTATTTTCCGATGATAAAGCGATAAAAGCGTGGTGCTTATAAATCATATTTATCAGATATCATTTAGCACTATTACTGTTTTTCGATCACAACTGAATTTTTTATGTCGGTTGGTAAGTAATGGCTATAAAATAGGCTTATACCTAGTTAGCTCTCTATGTTATGAATATTTTACAATTGATGAGAAGTTATATTTAATTTAAAAAATTGACGTACGTCTGGGAATTTTCCTTTGACGATTTGACTTTCGTCAAATCGTTCCGTAATATTATTTTTGTTTGTCTTCTTTGATATGTCAGAAGCCACGCTTAAAGCTTTCCACTTGTCCAAGGACATATTTTTTTTGATCTCTAAAGAAACTAACGCTTCCGATGTGGCGGCACCTTTTTAACTTATGCTTGTGAAAAATAATAGATATCTTACTTTTTATAACCTTCGTTCTCTATTCTGTTGTCTTTTCCATTTATTATTTCCTTATTTTTTTCACGACGTATTCTTGTTTTTTGTTTTTACTTTTTCCAAAGCTATCTTAGCAAAGTTAATATTGATGCAATGAAATGTAAATAAATAATAAAGCTTCATGAGATGCATTGCGTATAATGTAGGTATCGTTTTCAATCGGATGATCACACCAGGATTCCCAGTAATATAATAAAAACACATAACAATGAACGGCATAGAGTAAAAACTTCCTTGAGAAATATGTAATAAGTAGGATTTCACAGTGGAAGTAATTTAATATCAGTGTCTGTGTTTTTTATGCATGGGCGAATGCAACTGGGAAGTTTTTAAATCATACATAATATTGTTACGTACATTAAGAAATATCTATTGCGCATGTTGATGGTTAAGATGTTATTATTAAATAAAAGTCATTTAAATTTCTTGTAACGCCTACAATGTCCTATCGTGTAATTGTATATACGACATAGTAATCCTAGTTAAAACCGCAATCAATGGAATTTGTGGTTTCCTATGATGGCGTATACATGTGATTCAAGTAGGGAAGTTACTGAAGGAATATTTTGTAAAGATACCTTCTATTGGCCAAACTACTATAGGTCTTCTCTACGTAATACAATGCGAATAAAATTCAGTTTAGATACACACATATTCAAGTAATTTCAGTTTAAATAAAATTTACTATGTTTGTGTAACTTGTAGACTTTTTAAATTACTTATAAACAACTTTGTATTGCATACGTTTTGCTGTATTCACATAAACGTCTTTAAATTATCTTTAAAAAAACTAATCTCAAAAATTAGTCTGTCATTATTGCGAAATAAAATGGGTATTAAGTTTTTCGTAGCATATAGAGTTTGCTAGTTTATAGAGTTTTGATTTTATTCTTGAGTAAAAAGCACTTTTACTTTGATTCGCTTATAAAGATTGTCCTATGCAATTATTATGTGTATTACCAGTAGTAATGTTGGATCCATAGTTGATATTTTCATACTTCTACTCTTCTACATTAAAAGTATAATATTATTGTAATGTTATCGCTGAAATTCTTCGAAAGAGAAATTCATTTTTAAAATGTGGTTATTGGCCACTCGAAAGAAATAAATAGATAGATTCTGACGGATAATTGTATAGTCGACATGTATACAGTTATACTATACTCTTTGTAATTTTAAGATAAGACTGGTAGAATCTCATTTTTTTTATAGTTTATATGAAGTAAACTCATTAAGGCTATTAGATTTTTTTGAAAACAATACTTTTAGTTTTCTACTGCAGAACTGACGGCGTTTCGCCCTCAACTCGAACAATAACTAGCAAATACGTAGTCGAAGGGAAAACATTCTTAAACGAGACTGAATTGTATCTTATGTCTATATAAGGTTGAGTTTCTAATACAAGACTATATAACACCTGTGACCTTTTAAGTACCATAGACAACTGACAGCTTCCGTCAGTAATCAGGTCACGTTCCTTTTTTGAAACGCGGTTGTCGTTCGAAGGCGTAGAAATCCAGACGTGAATGGAGGATTTTATGCTCTATGGAGTGCGTGTCTATTCATAGATGAATTTATTGTGACTGAAAATGAAATACCAATGCATTATGTTTTGAGTGAATATAAGTGAAAGACGACTTTAATTGATTAAAAAGTTGTCGGAAAAGGAATTATACCAGATTTATAGTTGCTTGTTGTAACTTCATATGCAGAATTACTCAGCGTATGGCAAATAGTCGCTTGTTTTTTTAAATAAAAGAAGCCAAAGTTATTCCTTTTAACATCAGGTACTAGCAGTGTACCGGTTGAAGTCCCGCCAAAGTCTTATCAGCGATTGGCCGGAAAACATATTGACACATACACAGACAATAATTTTCGAAAATTATTTTTTTTCTATAATTCCCGTATTGCATTTAGCGAATATTTGAAATTACATACCGATACTGACAAATTAATTTGCATAGATTTTATTGAATTATAACTTTTCTGTCATGCCAGCTGCTTCATAAATGTTTCAGCAAAATATATGTGAAAATATTTTATTCTTTACATTTACTCGATGTTTTCCCCTGATTGCGCTCGCTCGGTTCATTGTTTCGCCACTTTTGTTCAGGCAAGCTTTATTATCTCGAAACTTTTAAGAGAAATACGTCAACGTCTTCTGATCTCACTGAAAGAAGCATTGAGAAGCTTTTCAATATCGAAATCTCAATATTGTGGATATTAGCATTTTTTATTATGATCTGCAAGACTTTATATTATACATGAAATCTTAATATCGAATTTGAGTGTTTAAATCGATTCATAGAAGTTCATTGCATTGTTGAATGTATAACATATTTTTGTACAAAAGTGCACGTTTATTTTGAGACATATATTACCTGTGTTTTGTAGGTTCTTATGTAAATTTATAGAACTCCAAAGCAATGTCATAATATTTGTTAACATGTTACTCTACCGTACTTTACTATAGTCGGATCTATTTATATAAGACATTTCTCTTATGTTGTAATATTCTACTACAAAATTAACTAAATTTGAAAATGAATTACTTTGATCAGCAAAGACGTACCACTAAACAAAGAAATTTCTGTTCCGATGCCGTAGAAACCATAAGAGGTACATCGCCACTTACCGGATTAGCGCGCTTCTGTCTTAGACTGTATCATCATTTACCAGGTGAGATCACAGTCAAGCGCTAAAATGTTAGCAATAAAAAAAGTATTTAATATTGGTGGTCCAATGAGCAAACAGGCATCTGAGCTAAAATGATTTACAACATAAAGAATATTAATATAAAGTTATGAAAAATTACACATATGTCGGAGTGCAATAGTCTGTGGAACGCTGACACCATCTGTCTATCGACGTGGGGCAGTGTCAATAAGTAGTTCTCGGGTGACGGGCCGCCGGTGCGGTCGACTTTTGAAATTGTCGCGTTCCTAGCTATTACTGTTAATGAGTTGGTGTAAATTGATGTCGGGAACCTTAAATGATTAAACATTGTAATCCGAGTTGATTAATAAAGTGTTTGATTGCACCAACATTACCCACGAACGCCCACAGTATAGAAATTATGGATGCCATTAATGACGAATTCGGCGGAGAACCCTACGCGCCTATGCTTTATGCTTCCTTTCTCTCTTATTCTCCGACATATATATCAATAACATAAACATATTTTAACAACTACTCAGTTGGTTAATTTCACAATAGCTGCATTATCTGAACTAATATTATAAAGAGGAAACATTTGTGTTTTTGTAGGTACGTTCGTTTGTTTGATATGTTTTCACACAAATAATACTGAACCGATTTCAACATTTTTTTATCACCATTAGAAAGTTGCATTTTCACTGAGCGACATAGGCTATTACTTTTAAAAGAAAATAAGAATTCCTAAGAAAAATGCATTTATGTAACCCAAGGAAATAGAACAAAAAATGTTCTATAATAGAACGTATTAATATCTACAAAAAAGTCAACGATACCATACGTCCAACTACTGTAGTTATGCCACTAAGAGACTGGTGAGTTAACTCATATTCCAATGTTACCAATGATACCCAACTACCCCACTAGACCAATGAATGCCTCATTGGTCAAATGGTTAGCATGTTCGACTACAGACATGAGGTCCTGGGTTCGAGTCCCGGGTCGGGCCAATTTAAAAATGAATATTGAATTTTCTATTAAGATTTTCTCAATATTTGTCCGAAGTTATGCCGTCGGTCCTGCGCCTTATCTCTCTTTACGGTCGTGCCGGATTGTGCCGTCACGACGGATTATGAGAGTGAAGGAATAGAGAGTACACTTGTGTATTATACCTGCCAATCCGCAGTGGATCAGCGTGGTGGGTCTATGCTCTAAAAACTCTCGCTCCTCGGAGTGAGGAGGCCTGTGCCCAGCAGTAGGACGTTAAAGGGCTGCTACTTACAATCATACCCACCGATATACCTATACAGTTTCTATTTTTATCAAGCTAACAATTACTGGAGCGATTTAAAAAATTCTGTCATTGCCTCCTTAAAATTAAGAATTTTTCAATACCTACAGAGGATTTTTAAATTTGCTAAAGTCGTATATTCTACGTAAATGTTTTACGAATTTAAAAATGTATTGGTTAGATATACATTCGTTGTAAAATAAAATCTGTATATTGATTACATTATGAATGTAAGTGTGCATCTAATAATCTGAACGGAAGTGATTAAAAACAAAGTGAAATACAACTTTTATGTTAACAAAAATAAATCTATAGTCCGACTTAATAGACTTTCCACTTCCACGAGATCGGTATCTACGCGGAAGAAACCGCTGGGCATTGCTTGTATTTAATAAACAAACTACGCAACAACAGAAAGTGTCACAGTTGCAGCCAAACAACTTCGCCTGTTCCCAAGTCTGGGTTCGGAGTGTTCACCAAAACTGTATGAAAGTTTGTGTAATTTATATTGCAAAGTTGGTGGTTTGTCGGGCTTCGTGTGAAATACGAACTAGTCAGGCATATCGCTTGGCATTGTGTTCACGGTAATGCGAGTGCGGAAAGCTGCGGGGAAACCACAGGGGCTTGTGTTGCGAAACGGATACAATGTTGCGAGTCAATTGTGCCTGAAGACAAGTCTTCAAACAGTGCTTGATGTCAGGAAAACAAGCCGGAAACCATAGCCTTCGTAAAAAATCTCAGAGCCACGCAAAAGGCAATTGAGAGGGTTCATAGTTTCTCTGCACGATCTAAGCGGATTAAGATGACGTGCCAATATGCAGGGCTCTTGGAAGAACCATTAGACGTCGGGTCTGAAACTTCTAGAATAATGGCTTCGCATCGGAATACGCAATATCGGCACACTATATTTGGCAAACTGGTAATAAACCATTGCCCATAAGGTGCATTAGATCGTGTTTTGTGTAAAATATTGTAGGATATACATATCTATGTCCACCTGCGGAAGTTCAATGATGGAGACGAAGCCGAATTATGATGACATCATTACCATTTCAATTCATTGGAATATCTATCATAAATTTCAATAAATAAAATATTGTTAAAATGGATATTGAACAACGGCTAACATCATTTGGCTCACGTAATGTTAAATGATTGCTGACCGCAAACATTAAACCAATTCAAAATTGTTTATTTAAGTTTATATTTTCATTAAATCAAGTCACTGCTAGATTAAGTAATATGGTTAAATTAACCATATTACTTAATTTATAAACCTACGCTGTTTTGAGCAGAATCCAGAGCATCCTAACGGGTTTTTTAAAGTGAAACTTCAATAGGCGCGTGAGGTTTAATTTACGTATGAAACGCGTGATTAGCGTCATGATGATGTGCAGCGTTTTTATGCTAAATCGTTTGAAGGTTAGGTAGTTTTGACATTTTAATTTGACACTTGTCATTTAATATTTTAATATATTATTTTTCACTAAAATATAAAATAAAAATATTTCATTAATTCTCTTTTCCGAATTTGAAATTCAAAAACAAAATTCTAATATTGATAAAAACGTGGCATTTTTATTTACAATTCGTCACGTGAAATTTCAATAAATTATCTGTATTCATTTTCACCACTATTCATATTTTAATGACAATTAAATTCCTAACATGTCTTCTTTTTCCCCTTCCTCTAAGTCTCGGAAATCTAAAGTTTTGTATAAATATAAACAAGACTTAAAAATTAGTTTGCCAAAGAAGTTTCACTTCTGACATGCGTACTTTATACGCACGCACTTTTTTATATAGATTTGCAAAACCAGTTTAACTATCAGCGTGCTGACGTTTGAAAAGGCAAGTATATTTTGTCATACCGCTATTTGTCATCTAAATCTGGACATCCTGTTAAGTCTTTCATGCAATATAATGTCTCTACTTCTTCTGTGGTCACTTGGTAATTCCCCGGTCAAGCAAGCATTGTTACAAGCGGTAACTACTGACAACAGGTGGACTTTACCACAAAAATAAATAGACCTGTTAATCCAACTGTAATCATGAATTTAAACAGGAATTCGAAAGATACACAAGACTCGCCATTACAGCTACTAAAAGACCCCCCTTAAACTTTTAATCCCGGCTTAACGTACCCGAACGTTGTCCTTCCCACCGACAACTTAGTTGGAAGTTGGATTAGTAGAAACTTTATAGGTGTCGGTTTGAGGAGTTTAAATTGTCATAGATTAATGGACTCTTGATGAAATTTTGAAAGATTAAGTGCCCGTCACTGTCCCGCTGTGAGGAGACGATACCATAGTTCACATTGCAGTGGAGTGTACCAAAATATCAATAAATATATTGTATTTTGTCACTTAGCTTTTATATAACAAGTAAAAAGGTAAGTAGGAGCCCATTAACGTCCTACTGCTGGTTACAGGTGTCCTCATTCATAGGAGAGACGGTTGTTAAAGCATAGACCCACTACGCTGCTCCACTGCAGGTTAGCAGGCTACGTATGCTCCGTAATACGGAGGTACAAACTGATGCCGACGAGGTCCGGAGGATCAGAGTTATAACAGACGGAGCACAGATCCAAAGGTGGCATGGGGATCTCGAATCTACTACACCGGGTTTGATCACGGTGGGCGCGTCTCCACCTTGAGAATTGGTCATCTCTTTCTTATAGGCAGGTACAGGTTCTGACCGGACACGGTTTATTCGGCAAGTAGCTGCATCAGATTGTTCGCAGGGAGGAAACGCCTGTCTGCCATGAATGTGATGCACATGGAGATTCAGTGCAACACACTCTGGCAGGATGCCCAGCGGCATCTATTGACGTCGTTGGTCGGGGGAACCTTTCGCTGGAGGGCATAGTTGTCGCAATGCTCACTGGTCAGAGGGAGTGGAGGACAGTGGCCTTCTCTTGTGACATTGCTATTTTCCTGAAGGAGGCATATATGAGGCACAGGGAGTACGGTACGCTCCTCTCTTACTGCGCAGGAGGTTGGACTCGTAGAGTTGTGCTTCTCCTTCCTCCTTAAGATTCCCAGAGGAATCTTCCTTAGTGCCAGGGTAGATTGCGTCTACCGATCCTCTGATGCTCTAGACAAGGATGTAAAGGGTATCGCTGAGTTTTATCGGGTATTCTGGCTTACCAGCAAGTTCCACACTCCCACTATGATTTAAGGTCTGATCGATCCCAAGGTGAAAAAAAAGGCTACACACTACAGAATTCCTTCTAAAATATACAGGGTTATTTATATGAGAACTTAGTGGTATTTTTAAGAAGTATTCGCATGCGTGTCCATTGGGTCATCACGTCTTTATATGTACGAACTAATAAAGAAAATTAAGTGACACGCAAGTTTAATATTGTATTTGAGTGAAGTATTTTATTGATGGTCGGAAATTTCAATAACTTATCCATGGGGAAAGTGTAAACTGACAGCAGGAATTAAAAAAATGACTAAATAAAGTCTTAAACAAAGTGGATGTACTTTTACAATATGTAGTTTAGTAGTATACTTTTGAAATATATATAATAAGAGACGAAACACTTAGACACCCGCTAACCAGTGGAGTTTGTATGATGTATCTAATTTGATAAGAAATGATGAAAAGCAGCCTGTTATAAAACGTTCAAGTTGATACATCGAGACAAACATACGGAAGGTCAGTTTGTTGTTGCATACATGTAAAAAATGAATCCAATAGATTGATGTAACTTTAACATCGTATGTAAATTTCTCTTCTAAATTAAACCTTAGGCAATTTTATCAATAAGTGAAGTGATCTCTCCAAAAGAAAAAGTATCCTATGTATGGTAATTCCTATTGATCGTAACTTGTTACCTGGTGCATAAATAAATACATATTTAAAACTATGTGATGTAATTATCGAATATGTTCATAAAACTTGCGTAAAGACGTTATTAAAATTAATTGCTGTATTTTATTGAGTTATTTCCTATCAAGGTAACAAATGCAAGGATTTGCGCAACTTCCAAAGGCGTAACAGGATTATTTTGGTACTGTGAAAACGAACGATGAATCGGAAAGGAAAGAAAAAGATTTGGGTTAGATAAATGCAGAGAAACATTATATTTATGTCCTTCGCATATGTCTAGTCTGTTTTTCTTCTAAAATTTAACAGACAAACAGAGAGACTCATTTCGAATATTTACTAATTAGCAGAATCATACTTATGATTCGTACAGCTTCAATTCTGAAGGTTAACAGAACAGAGATGCGAAGCATTTCAAGAAATCTAAACAAAGCGTGTTTGACAAAATATTATAATCATGTACTAATTTATTTATTGATTCTCAGGACAGGGCGCGAAGGAACCCTCGTAACTTTGGATTTTAAGTCGTCCTTTAATAGCATCATCAGTCGTACATTATAATTGTGTGTGGGAAAAATATATTCAAAGATTCAAAAGTGCTGTAATAGGCCTACTTGATTAAAGGTATTTTGACTTTGACTTTGATTAAAAATTTAATATTTTCTTTTGCTAATTTTTAATCGTTATTACAATATTGTTTTATTCATGCATTCAAGTTTAAAGGAGAGTGAATATTAATACTGTTTTTCCAAATATTCATTCATTAATGAAATTGATTTTACTATAAATTATAAACCTGAAGTGGTAAAGGGCGGGGCAGATAGTCCGAAGGACCGATGGACGTTGGGGGCTAAAGAAACTGGAGTGGCGACCCCGCACCGGACAGTGCAGTATAGACAGACTCCCCACAAGGTGGTCCGATGACATAAAGAGGGTCGCTGGTAGCCGCTGGAGCCAGTGGGCGCAAGATCGGGTCTTGTGGACGTCATTACGTCAGACCTATGTCCAGCAGCGGACGTCCATCGGTTGAAGCGTAGACGACGATAAATTATACAGCGCTTTCTATTGAAAACTCAAAGTTTTGAAAGATTCTGTGTAATGAGTTTAAGAAGTTCGTGCAAGATGGTGTAGGACATGACCTTATTTGTATTTGTTACTTGTTTATAATGTTATTAAATATGTTATGAAATACGACAAGAAGATAAATAATTTCTGCTTGACCCCCCGAGGTACGAATAGTTTACAAATTATAATTCACTAAGGCCTTTTCAAGATCCATTGTGCGCCGAGGGATTATAAATGGCCTCTGTCACCCTCCTAATTGACAGGTTTTGCAAAACAGAGTCTCACTTAGAAAGTTTAGAGCCCTTACATTATTTCAATATTCACTGTAACTTTGCGACACAGAATTTATAGCCCGGATATTACTTGAGTTTTCATCCTAATGAAATAGAGGAGGAGGAGTTTTAACAAGCCCAGGCAATCCCTAGAATAACATAGGTCTCTTTACCTTTTTTATTGGTTCAGAAAGTGTATAATGGTATATAAAGCTCATTCGTAGTATACGTATAAATGGTTGTTTCGGCAAGTACCTGAATCAGATTGTTCGCAGGGAGGTAACGCCTGTCCGCCATGAGTGTGATACACCTGTGGATACAGTGCAGCACACTGGCAGAATGCCTGTCGTTGGTCAGAGGAAACCTTTGGCTGGAGGGCATAGTTGACACAATGCTCACCGGTGATGGAGGGAGTGGAGGGCTGTGGCGTCCTTCTGTGAAAGTGCTATTTTGATGTAGGAGGCACATGAGAGGCCCACGGGGAACGCTCCATTACTTCGGCGTAGATTGGGAGGTAGGAGGCGTAGATTTGCACTTCTCCTTCCTTCTTCTTAAGTTTCCCAGAGGGATCTCCCGGAGTGCCAGGGTAGATTGCGTTTACCGATCCTCTGGGTCTCCACAAAAGGATGTGGAGGGTATCGGTGGGTTTTAGTAGGTATTCTGGTTTACCAGCGAGTCCCACACTCCCGATAAGATTTTACTGTGATCGGGGTGCATAAAGGCATTTCCCAGCGTTAAAAGAAAAAAAAGGGTAGGGGTATTTTACTATGTTTTAGGCAATTGCGCTAACATATATATTTTACACAAAAACACGTTAGACAAATACACTATCTTTTTCTAAAGAACTTACGCCATATTCTCTATAAAGTGCTATAATAATAATAATTTCCATGCCAAAATTGTTTTACAATAAATAACATATTCCTATTATTTACAATGAAATTTTATTTGTTAGATTCCACTAACGAATGTCTTGTTAATCCGTTACTTATATTATCTTAAAATTTAATTAGAGTAAAACAGATTTCTAATCTCAGAATGTAATATAGCAAATTAAAAAATAAATCCTTTAGAAACGGATTTGATTTGTAAGGTAATGTTAAAAAGATTTTATTTTGCTTCCGCTTTTTTATCTCCGAGATTCTGAAGCTGATATTAAAAACCGATACCCCATTGAACGAAATGCTAATGAGATTTTTGTACGAATTAAAGATAAAGGACGAAAGAAATAAGACGGAAAAGGAAAATGTGGCATAGAATTTTGTCTTAATAACTTTGCAATATTTATTATGTTTACAATGGTATAGTTTTGACTAGAGTAAAATGTTGATTTATTTTAAGTACTAGCTGTAGACCGCGGTGTTCATTATTTTACTAAAATAAAAGTAGCATAAGTTATTCTTCATAACATCAGCTGTTTGCTAGTAAAATCCTGTGGAAATCGGTCCAACTGTTCCAGAGTAGCCGGAATAAAAATTGATTTTTTGATCTAATTACCGTATATAATATCGTATGTGTTTATTAAAACTAATTAATATCAAATTACAAAATGTGTTAGCAATAATGATTATTTTATTTGTGGTTTGCTTTTAAATTACTATATTTGTCTATTATGCTGAGGTTCTTATAATTATATCAGTGAAACGTTTACATACACTACATCCGGTTTAACACAGTTCGGAAATTCAGTCGTCGTGTTTAAATACAACGACTGTGATTGGTGGACTTAATTATATTGTGTTTTAAGTCATTCAAAGTAGGTAATATAATAATGAAGAATATGAGAATAGTATCACTTAACCTGCAAATTAATAAGTCGCTCATTAATTTGCAGTTTAAGTAATACTATTCTCACATTCTTCATTATTATATTAGACTCTAAAAAGTGATACACAACTTTTTTGCAGTGTTATCCGCTTAAAAGTGATTGAAGATTCTGTAGGTATCTCGAGAAAATGACAGTCTACTTTGCGAAAGGAATAACTCTGCTAAATTTTATATTGATCGAGAATCGTTTTGAAGATATCGTGATAAGCTTTAGTGTATGTATATCCATCATCTTATTTTGGCTTTCTAATGATCTTATTTTAGCCTAGTTGATGGCACATCGGTTGGACGTTTATAAAATCTATAACGGACGTAGATAGAAACAATTTTGAGTCTTTATGTATTAAGTATTAAGTACTATTTAGTTATTCTAAAGCTTCCTTTGTAGTCTTTTCTAAATCTTTCAGCTCACTCTTTATAAACTATATAGAGAATAGACACCAACAACTATACAAGGTACAAAAAAATGAAATGTAAAGTTAAAATCATTCACCTGGTCACGTTAAAATATTATCTTCAAAACTATTTTTTTTGCTATTGCATTTTATTATTTCACTATACAGTTTTCTTCACTTAATTGCCTTTTTTATAAACAGGCAATCCCTTCTGAACGCATGGTATTTGTTTGTTACCCTTTTTCAATTTCACTCATATAGATGTTACTAATCCAATTCATATTATTCCATACAAGTTATCTTAAGTTACAAGAGTTCCTTCGCGCTCTCTTCCGAAAAGAACTCATAACTAATTCAGTCGGGTAACAGCCATAAAAATGTTGATATTAAACACATTAGTGCATTTTTTCTTTTAAAGAAAATTCTCGTATATTTTTAGATCGGAGCGGCACTTCATTAGATATCCTTGACGCTTCAGACAGCCCTTTGTTAAAGTATTAAAGTAAAAGCCTATTTAACCACGACTCAAAAGAAAATGCCTCTTCTAGAGGGGCCTAGGGAATGAAATCACAGAACTGGAGTTCTCTCCACTTTACAAATATGTCTCTAGAAATAACTTCGCTACAGTCACTACTATAATCTTCCATTCAAAAGCTCAGGTGGTTTTTTTCTTGTTTTATCGAGGTAATATATTATTTGCCCCACTGGCTTTTAGATACCTATGAATACTAAGTAGGTTTTGAGGTCGATCTTATTATAGAATGTACTTATACGTTCACTAAATTAAATAAAACACAAATATTGTTTCTAATTATGTCCTATATATACTTTAAAACCGTTGAACCGATATGCCTCAAACCAAATAAGATGGCTGTCGACTAGTAAAATAGCTCATGAGGAAACGCTATTGAATTGAAATTTGGTAAAATTTAGTCTTTTGTTCTGGAAATGGTAACATAATATGGATTACCCTAGTACAGTAGTAATAACTCGGAAAATCCTGAAATGTAGATAATTGTTTTAAACTTAAATTGTCGTGGTTTATCGACATATTGACTATTTTAACAAGTGCGTACCGCGATTGCGTTTTTTGAATTTTGTTGATATTTCGACCCAGTTGCATACAGCAGAGCAAAATTTTAGAGTCGCTTACTAATTTGCAGGTAAAGTAATAAATACTATTCTCCGAATCTTTTCATTATTATATTACACGACTAAAAGCACAATACAAACTAAGAACTGTCACTAGGCGAATATCCTTTTCTTTACCCTGTGCTATATTTCTTATAACAAACGCCCCACCCAAAAAATAATAAGTGCACCAATCACAGCCGTCGTGAAAACGACGACTAAACAAGTGTTTATTAAATTTGAGAATTTCCGGAATAGCGTTAAACCGGATGTAGTGTATGTAAACGTTTCACCGATATAATTACAAAGACCTCAGCATAATAAACAAATACAGTAATTTAATAGTAATCTACAAATAAAATAATAATGATCGCTAACACATAATTGTTGCGTAACTCATTACCACCAAAAAAAAAAATGCACTACAATCCACTAGAAACGTTTTACAGTAAACAAGTGCAAAATATTTCAAAATTAAAGTATTTTGTATAGCATTTTTATGTATAAACGAAAAAAACTGCACGACTATCCAATACTAGCATATTTTGATTATTACCTTTTAATGAACCGAAAGAAAAATAAATGTGCTTAATATGAATGAAATCGATTCAGACTTGTTGCTGAAATCAAAGTTATCGCAAACAGTGAAATCAATCGGAAAATTAACTCTGAACTGATGTTTGCGCATAATTTTAAATTAATGCCGATACAAAAACATTTTTAATTATAGATTGAATCCGAAACATTACTTATTTTTACATAAAATCACTGCCTCATTGGTCTAGTGGTTAGCAGAGACGTGAGATTCTGTGTTCGAGTCCCGGGTCGGGCTAACTCGAAAATGGATATTGAATTTTCTATTAACATTTTCTCAATCTTTGGCCGAAGTTGTGAAGTCGTCGTTTCTGCAGCTGATCTCTCTCTGATCGTGTTGGATTCCTGTTAATTCGGACTACGAGAGTGAAGGATTAGAGAGTGCAGTTGTGTACAATGCCTGCCAACTGCGTGTTGGGTCTCTGTGTTCTAATAACCCTTTCTCTAACGAGTGCGTAGGCCTGTGCCCAGCAGTGGAACCTTAATGGGCTGCTACTTATCTTACCTTACATAAAATCGTTTGATTAAAATTAAATAGGTCATTTTACAGAAGTCGCTGCCCGCTCTGGCATTGTTTAATTCGTGTAGCGACATTCCTAAAGGGGGCCCCACCCTACAATAATTAGCTTCACTTCTACACAAACGGCACGGTCACTTAGCGGCACGTTTACAGTGACACGACATCTTTACGAACTTTAATCTATTCACTGAAATGTTAATAAAGACACATTGGTATTATTGTTTTTTCAGTGGCTCAAATACTTTTTTTAATATGTTTATTTAACAAAAAAAGGGACAAGACATGCCATTTACCAATTAGGATCTCGTGCTGCTCTAAGGACTGCCTCATTGGTCTAGTGGTTAGCATGTTCGACTACAGACATGATGTCCTGGGTCGGGCCAATTCGAAATCAATATTGAGTTTTCTATTAAGATTTTCTCAATATTTACCCGAAGTTGGGAAAAATCCGGTCCGGTTGTTTCGAATTGCCGTCATGTCGGATTATGAGAGTGAAGGAATAGAGAGTACACTTGTACTATGCATGCCTATCCGCAGTGGAGCAGCGTGGTGGGTCTATGCTCTAAAACCCCTCTCTCATATGAGTGAGGAGGCCCAGCAGTGGAACGTTAATGTGTTGCTTACCATTT
Organism: Elymnias hypermnestra; assembly: GCA_015832385.1. Lineage (NCBI taxonomy): Eukaryota > Metazoa > Arthropoda > Insecta > Lepidoptera > Nymphalidae > Elymnias > Elymnias hypermnestra. Next base: position 2,373,271 of record JACTOM010000493.1, on the reverse strand, counting down.
TTTACCTTCGCTGCTCTAAGAGATAAATTCAAATAAACTTCATTTCTAACAGTACTGCAGCAATATATATTGAATGATATCTTATATATTCGTAATAATATTCACTTATACAGCAAAAATGTGAAACACACAATTTTTATACAAGAAATTAAAACAAAATAGTAATTCCATATTTTAGAGAGAAGAAGGTTTAGAAATCATTTCAAAACATACTTTTACAAAAGGCATTTTATAATGTTGAAGATTATTTAAGCTATATAAATGTTAGGACTTGATTCGAGTTGCTCTCGGAAGTATACACATTGAACATACAAAACTACCTTTAAAAGAGTAATCACTTAGTTTCTTGCCGGTTTCTTCTCAGCGGATTCAACTTTCCGAACCAGTGGTAGATTCGTTAGCAACGGACAGACTTCTGACGCTTCCAAAATTATTTTTGAGCCTACTTGAATAATTTAATTATAAATATAAAAAAATTTTCAAACTGGTTAAGTTTGTCATCCATATAGGTTTGTTTTGTCGGGAAATCCTCATGGATACCCACAACGTCACGGGGGAAAGGAATTACGGTTCATGCTGGACTTTTACCGTCTTATAACCCGATGATGCTTATACCTACGGTCTTTGGTGAAAGCATTTGATCGGATTACATCCGCAGTCACATTGACGATATGCCCACAGAGCTCCTCTTTCCGTATTCCTCCTATTATGGTGGTATACCGCTTGTCTTAACACGGAATATCTCTAAAGGGGCAGTAGATGCCGCACCCATTCCCCAGAGGCTACCCATCCATATAAGCTTGATCTTCACCCTTAGTGGACTCACTATACAGTTCATGCTTTTCAATTGTGTGTTAGTATTGTCGCCCTTTTTTCCTACCAGTTTACATTCAGGTCATTTCCAAGAACCCTTGACTTTAGTTCATAATTTCACGAAATTACTCTCTCCACATAAGTGATAAATATTAGGGCACACGGTACTAGAGATTACATTTGTAAGTGATGTAAAATTTCTTCGCTCAGGTACAAGTCATTAGAAAAATGAATTTATGATGTTTGTTATTACTTCATTTTGATCTTAACATCTCATTTATTAGAATATTAGGTAAGTTTTAATTTTATACAACATGAATTACCATAATTGTAACTAAATAGGTTCTTTAATCCGTTTAATTATATAAAATATCGGAGAATAGATAGATATAAATCAATATTAATTTAATTGGTGGTCTTAATTGGATTTGAATGCAGGAAATAAAAACTGACAAAATAGATAACAAATAACTGAATTTGGTGTGTGGCAGAAATTATTTCGGTTTTGTAAAATGAAAAGAATAATGGTGTGATAAGAGAACGTTGTGGTATCAAAGATATAGTGACTAAAATTGAGAAACGTATGCTTAGATGGTTTGGGCATGTAGAGGGAATGAATGAAAGGAGGCTGACAAAAAGGATTTATGAGTCAAGAGTGAATGCGACAGTTGGAAGGGGAAAACCAAGGTGAACGTTCCAGGATCAAATGCAGGACATTTTAATTACGGGCCAAGTCAAGAGTACTCTAAATCGACGAACTTCTATGAAAGGTTTAATGAGAATGAAAGAAGCGAAGGAAACATGCAAGGATCGTGGCAAGTGGAAGGATGTTGTCTCTGCCTACCCCTATGGGAATGAGGCGTGATGTTATGTATGTATGTTGTAAAAGGAGGAAAATCGCAAGAAGCAGAGGGAAAAGATGTATTTTGTTAATATGACAGTATCAACAGTTATAATTGCAATTAATTAACTATATGTTGCGTTATCATGCCTATATAATTGGACAAATTTTCATTTTTAAAAGAGATATAGTAGATATGGTAGANTTTCTTTCTTACAGCTTCTTTCACGATTACTTTCACCCTTTTGTATTCCATTCTTGCCTTTTTTACGTCATCATTCGTTGCCTTTTGCATTCGTTGGTTCGCTTTTGTAGCCAACCAATCGGACCAAGCTTTCTTCTTTTCACACACAGCTGCTTGAACATTTTTGTCCATCCACAAATTCTTGTCTTTCTTACCTTTCCTCCTTTTAGACACGCCACATACATCAATAGCAGCACCAACCACTCCATCTATTGCGGGAGATTTTGATAGTGGCTGCATTATTACCTTCCCAATAAAAAATAAACAAATATTTTTCTTGCTAACACGTTAAGGCTTTCCTGTGATCTCGTCTGAAGGTAAATGGTGATTATAGTCTTACCTGGATAGAAATACTTTATCACTAAATGGTTTCGACTCAGCATTTTAGAAGAACGACAATAATTTTATCTGGATCTAGGTGGGTCACTTCCACACAATAAACTACATACATTAATACATGTATTTATATGAAAATAGAATACACACACTCACACACACACACACACACACACACATACACATTTACACAAGTATGTACCTCATGAAACTACTATGATCACATCGTTAAATACCTACAACTTTAAGTTACAAATTAAACTTAATGACGTAATAAAATTGTACTGCGTCTAGGGGTCGCGAAATGTTCAACTTGAAAATACTGCTTTAATTTGATAGAAAATAAAAGCATTTCTTTTCAAAAACTTTAATGTCATTGACAACGTCCTTTATTAATAAACACACAAACAACTTTATTAATAAACACATCTGTCACTGACCCTAAATATACTTAGGAATCCCTCTTAGCTATAGAAATAAGAAGCACTGTATAATGTTTCCTGTCTCATTTTCTCCCAAGTTAAATCTTATGAATTAATGTGTCTGTCTCTTTTTACTGTCGCTTTTTCGTTTCTTCGAAACAAAGGCACTTCAAAAATTAGAAAAATTATCAATTCTTTCATAATAACTCATATTTATGTAGTACTAGATAGCAACTGCCGATTTTTTATAAATATTATTTCTCAAAGGATAAACTTTTCCATTATGTGTTCGTGCGGGAACATCTTAGGAGAAAAACTTCAGTCCTGGGGGAAATTACCGAATAGCTGTAAACTTATTTGTACAACATATCACTTACCCTAATCTGTTGCAAAAGGTGTATCAGATTCGACTGTGTCACTTTCGCTTTTCAATTTGCTACACGAGTTAATAAATATACAGTACGATGTATTCAGGTTACACTCCGTTGCAAATGATCAACCGCTTGTGATTAAGCTAGTTGAAACGAAACCAAAATTATAGTATTGGTTATTTATGCACTCTTAAAAAGCTCTTTTGTATTGTCAAGTTTGTCTGCTAGTAATAAATCTACCACCAATGTTAATTCTAACGAAAAAAGAAGAAACTATAATAACTTTTAAACAAATTTTACATTGACATTTAACATCGCCTCAACTTCAAAAATCATATTTTTCAATTCATAAATAAAACCTGGTACCGTCTGACTCTTTTAATAGCGAATAAAATTACAAATCTATATGTTTCTATATATAATTTTTATATACGTATGTGTTTCACTGAAATCTTCTTAAATGGCTGGACCAATTTTGTAGAATTTTTTGTCTCTTCGGGTGAATTCGAGAAGGGTTTAGATTGACACTGAGCTGATAAATAAGGAATTTACCCTTATCTCCATGAGATCATAAAATGAATAGCTAGTACATATTAAAATGAGTCCATATTTCTTTGTCACGGCATCTGAACTAATTATAAGTAAGGAGAAGGTTCTTATTAAAGAAAAAATAGTACAGTAACATCAGAAATTTATGAATACCTATCCACCATAGTTTCTTTTCTAATGTAACCTTCTTAGTGCTTTTGACAATATAAACTTTTTTAATATAACCTTATGGCGTTTGACGTAATTGTCAGCGATTGACATACTGTCAATTTGCACACTGCAAATAAATGATTAATAGCTGATTCATGTGTGAAAGCAGCAGTCTAATTTGGAACGCTCGAGCATTTCCAAAATTTTGCACAAGACTTTACCTCTCTCTCCAAAACATTCCTGGAAAGATCCTGGAATTCATTCTGGTCTTCAGGTATTTTATGTTTTATGATATGCATTTTATTTATTCGTGTTACTGTTTTTACCGATTAACAATGGACGTTCCAAAAATATAAGTCTAGAATGCCTGTGCAAGATACTGCTTTAAGATTCCACCTCGTTCCCTTGTAACTCCATTTTTAAACCGAAATAGATGTTTAAAGATGGATTGTCGACGCCGACTTCATTTTGCCACATTATTGTTCGGTGTTATAAAATATGAAATTCCACTTTATTTATACAATAAACTGCGCTGGGCTCACCGCGAAAATACAGCCTATGCAACAAGGTATCACACGTTCATGTTGAATTTTCCTAGGTTATGGTAGGGCTTCCTTCCGTGGGAGTTTCGGAGGCCCATGGCAATTAATGTGTTCAGAGTTAAATATAAACAACATTTATTAAATTTACAATTACAAACTTCGTAAAATTTAGGAAGATTAGAATAATATATCAATTGTTAATATAGCTTACGTTATAAAGTATTGTAAGTGTGTTACTATAAAAGAATGATCTCTGATATACTCGGATTTAATTTAATTTAATTTGAACATATAGTTATTAATGATAAACTCTTATCTTATTCTTGCCCTTATCTCACTAGGTATGGTCGGCACAGCATATTTCCTTTCGCCACTTCACTCTATCCGCTGTCATTTCTACATTCACACTCCTTACACATCATATTTAAGGGCCTCTTGCATACATGGCTACCCTCCCTTCTCATGACATGTCCATACCAGGATAGCCTTCCAATCCTGAACTTCACGGTCACTGGTGCTACTTTCACACTGCTTCTAATATCGCTTCGTCGTCGTCGCTTCAACCGATGGACGTCCACTGCTGGACATAGGTCTCACGAAATGATGCCCACAAGACCCGATCTTGTGCCGCCTGGCTCCAGCGGCTACCGGCGATCCTCCTTATATCGTCGGTCCACCTTGTGGGGGGTCTTCCTACACTGCGTCGTCCAGTGCGGGGTCGCCATTCCAGCACTTTCCGACCCCAACGTCCATCGGTTCGTCGGACTATGTGCCCCGCCCATTGCCACTTCAGGTTCGCGATTCGTAGAGCTATGTCGGTGACTTTGGTTCTGCTACGGATCTCCTCATTTCTGATTTGATCGCGTAGAGAAACTCCGAGCATAGCCCTCTCCATCGCACGCTGAGTGACTCTGAGCTTCCGCATGAGGCCCATAGTCAGCGACCACGTCTCAGAACCGTAGGTCATCACTGGCAACACGCACTGTTCGAAGACTTTGGTCTTCAGGCACTGAGGGATATTGGACGAAAAAGTCTTCCGGAACTTCCCGAACGCTGCCCAACCGAGTTGGATTCGGCGGTTGACCTCTTTCTCGAAATTGGACCTACCTAGCTGGACTATGTGTCCCAGGTATGTATACTCGTCAACAATTTCGAGTGTAGAGTTCTCAACGATGACTGGGTGGAGCGGAACATGGATATTGGACATAACTTTCGTCTTATCCATGTTCATTTTTAGGCCCACCTGTCGAGAAGCTCTGCTGAGGTCATCGAGCATTGCATTGAGATCTTCCAGAGTCTCTGCCATAATGACCACGTCGTCGGCAAACCGTAGATGAGTGATGTACTCGCCGTTGATGTTGATGCCCAGTCCGTTCCACTCCATAAGCTTAAACAGGTCCTCCAACGCCGCAGTAAAGAGCTTCGGGGAGATAACATCTCCCTGTCGCACTCCACGCTGCAGTTGGATAGACGCTGTGCTTTGGTCCTGTATACGGACTGACATGGTGGCGTTTTCGTACAAACACTTCAACACGTGTATGTACCGGTGGTCAATTCGGCATCTCTGCAAAGATCTCAACACGGCCCATGTTTCCACCGAATCGAAGGCTTTCTCATAGTCCACGAACGCCAAGCAAAGTGGCCGATTATACTCCTCGGTCTTCTGTATAATCTGCCGCAGCGTAAAGATGTGGTCTATGGTACTAAAGCCTTTTCGGAATCCGGCTTGTTCGGGAGGCTGGAAGTCGTCAAACTTGCGAGCGAGACGATTCGTGATGACCCTCGAGAACAGTTTATAGACATGACTTAGCAGCGCAATAGGTCTATAGTTCTTCAATAAGGTGTTGTCACCTTTCTTGAAGAACAGAACTACCACGCTCCTATGCCATGCCTTGGGCACCGTGCCTTCCAGGATGACGGAATTGAACATTCGCTGAAGGACTTTAAGAATGGGTTTTCCACCCGCCTTCAGGAGTTCCGCTGTGATTCCGTCATCACCCGGTGCCTTGCCGTTCTTCATCTGTTTGAGAGCCATACTAATCTCGTACAAGCTGACGTCCGGGATATCTTCGGTATAATGCCGGGTCAGTTTGGCACGGGGATCTTTAGCCAAACTATCAATAGGCTTGCAAGTCGATGTGTACAACTGTCCATAGAAGCTCTCAACCTCCCTCCGAATCTCAGGTCCAGATGCAATGAGTTCGCCGTTATGGGTCTTCAGCCGCGTCAACTGGCTCTGACCGATAGACAAATCTTTTGCGAACACTTTAGTGCCTTTGTTGCGTTCGATGGTATCTCGTATACGCTCGGCATTAAAGTGTCGCACATCACGCTTTTGCGATTTAGAGATCTGTCTATTGATCTGCCGATATGCGGACGCGTCTGCTGTAGACTGCAAGCTCATTGCATGTCTCTGTTCCATGAGATTAAGAGTATGGTCTGAGAATCTCTTGGTTTGCTTTTTACGGGGTTTATAAAATTTCATCCCAACCGTATGGACAGTTTCCACTAGCCTATCGTTTAGCTCGTCCACAGATTCGCAATCCTCGAGGCAGGCGAAGCGGTTTTGCAGCTCTAGTTGAAAGCTCTCGGGGTTTTGGATATGCGCGCGAGTGGGTCGGAGCGTAGACTTCACCAGTCTGAACCGCTCTCGGTGTACGTTGATATTCAATGTGCCTCTTACCATACGGTGATCGCTCCCAGTTTTCACTTGATTGATCACAGAGACATCATTGAATATGTTCCGTTTCGTAGACATGATGAAGTCAATCTCGTTTCTCGTGGAACCATCAGGACTCAGCCAGGTCCATTTTCGGAGCGGCTGTTTCTTGAAAAAAGAGTTCATCATATAGAGTCCCTCCTTTTCCATGAAATCAGCGAGCATCTGTCCCCTCTGGTTCCGTTGCCCATACCCAAATTGCCCCACTCTCAACTCTGCCCCGCTTCGTTCGCCGAGTTTTGCGTTGAAATCACCCATAACAACGTTGTAGAAGGTCCTAGAGGTATGCATGGCTTTGGAAATGTCCTCATACATAACCTCTACATCATCATCTGGATGCGATGATGTGGGTGCGTAAACCTGGATGACCTTCAACGAATACCGTTTGGTAATTCTGAGTATCAGGTACGCTACCCTGTTGGACACGCTGTTAACTTCTACAACGCTGTTGACGAGAGATTTGTGGACGAGGAACCCGACACCACCTTGGGACTGGTGTTCGCCCTCCCGGTAGTAGAACAAGTTACCGGATTTGAGGATTATCGTGTCCTCCCCCTCTCTACGGACTTCCGACAATCCTATAATATCCCAGTGTAACTTGTTTACTGCTTCTTCCAGTTCGAAGATCTTTTCGTCGGTCCTCAAAGTGCGTGCGTTGTATGTTGCCAGGTCAAGTCGTCGGGGTTGGCAGCGGAATCTCTTCCGGAGATTCTTAGCACCCCCTGCCCCGCCGTTACCATAACCGCTGCCAGAGCTAGGAATAGCGGGGCTGCCGGGGACTGGGGGCCATTGCTGCCTTGTTGTACTCATCGTGGTTGTGCCAATAATCACCACGCTTGGCAGGCGGGTTGGTGATCGCAGTGCTGACCCTCTCGCACCGATAACGCTGCTGCCCGTTATCGGTCTGTGGCATTTAGGTCAGCGAGGAATGGATATACCGCCATTTATCGGTATGGGAGTTGGATAGGAAAGATTTGGTATGTGGGATAAGAGGAGTTTTGGGGAGCATTGGGGTTAGGTATAGGACATTACTGCCGCGGGCAGGAGAGTGAAGAGCGGTAGTAATAGCTCGAGGCGTCCGGGGTCGCTTACCCGTATGCTTAGCTAGTAACCGGACAGATTATCTGGACAAGCACCCTCTGAACTATTCTAATATACTCATTCCCAATCTTATCTAATTTTGTTACTCCAAACATCCATCTAAACATTCGCATCTCCGAAGCATGCAATTTCCTTTCATTCTGCCCTTTGGTGGCCCAGCACTCTGATCCATACAGGATGACGGGTCTTACGATTGTCTTATAAATTTTCCCCTATTAATGATACGTTCTAATATATATAAAAAGCTCTTTTTATTTTGTATGTCTATTCTATTTTATTTTGTTTTTGTGAAATAATATTCTCTGTCATGTTATAATGCTAAGGATATTAGTTAAGATTTAATATTAAGGCTTTTTCAAAATATTTGTTTTATTTATATATAAAAGGCGAATAACGAGTGTGATACTTTGTCCGGGACAGCTGCAGCTGAAAATCGGCAGCACGTGTCATATTTATAGAACATGGCATGAGCCAAGCTGTTTTGCCTTTTCGGGGCTATGTGGGGGTTGCACATCTTTTAGACTTCTGTTTAAATGTTGTGCAATTATTATTATTATTGTTCATTGCTTTAAGTGTATGAACTCACAATGCTCCGAATAAAGTTTTCTTTCTTTTTTATGTTGTGTTGTCCGGTGGTTTATTTAAATTAAACTTCGATTGTTCTTTTAAGCCGAACAATTTCCTTCGTGTCTTCTCCAATAAACTTGACACTGGCGAGGTAATCTGTGCCCAATTGGCACACCTGAAAGCCATTAAAGAAAGAAGAAGAAGATGCGGCAGTTGCTTAGTTTTTGTGGGGGTATCGCCTGTCGGAATTGTAGTCGATTAAGCCAGTTATTTCACGATAAAAGAATCATTCGTTTCGACACAATTATTGTTCGAATACATGGAATATATTAATGAAATATTATCATATAATATGTATATATAATGAACAATTTTAAAGTTAATTAAATAATTATAGCGTTAAAACAAAGCGTACTGAAATTATTATTAGAATGTCTGAGAATATTAAACGAAGCCAAACAATTGCGCTGCGGTAACTCGCCATTGTTGTTTTAATTATAACCACGTTGTAGACAATCAACAAAGTCAATAATAAAATATAATTTTCCAACTGTGACCTCAATGTACTAGGATTTGTATTTTTGCAATGATTTTTGCAGATAGATCATTTGTGCGACCATTTTTATTGTAATTTGCAGGAGGAGAAAGAGGGGAGGGGTGAGAATATTGACATTTGTTTGTTTAATAAAAAATAGTATTGTATATGCACTATATAAAAAGTTTACGGTTTTCTTCACGCTTAGTAACGCCTTTACGCTCTCCGAATTGTTGAACTCGCTGATAAGCCAGAATATCCAATAAAACCCAGATATATCTTCATCCTTTAGAGAAGCATCAGAAGTTCGGTAGACGTAATCTACCCTAGTAATCCGAATGGCGAACTTAGGAAGGCGGAGATGCGTAAATCTACGTCTCCTTCTAGCATCATCCCTCTGCCTCCCTGCCTCTTCTTCAGCCAAATAATAAAATCGCAGAAGGAGGCTACTGCTCTCCATATCCTATAGTTGGTGAGCATTGCGCCAACTAAGTCTAAACATTAAATAAAAGATGTACAACATCTTTTTCTAGGGTGTATTAGAAATCGTAGGTAAAGGCAATAACTGATAATTCGATATGATATAAATTGTTTTGACGTTGATTTACTGCAGAGCATTCTGAGTAGTCTCTAGAGCTGAATTTTATAATTTGATCGCTTAGGGTTCATCAGTGAATTACATTAAAGTGAAGTTACGATGGGGCTGACGTGTCCAGTGAACAAATCTCCCTAATATACTCTAGATTAAAAAGAAAGTCTAGAGATTTATTATTCAAGTACAATTTTACATACATATTTTTTTCTAATTTTTTAATATGCTAGTCATTTTGATATGATAGAAACATATAAATTTATCAAGTGATTCGCACGCATGCTGTTCTGAAAAGAATCTATAAAAAAAATCAATCCTGCACCTTTTATCATCATCTTCCAATCATTCCTGCTGCAGACTAAAATACCGAAAGTTGTCTTACAAATTAAAATATAATTTACTAGTTGACGTAACTAACGTTGTTTTGTCATAAAATAACTTATCGATATTAAAAAATAGAGGTTATAAAAAAAAATTGTCCAAATTATAAAAAAAAATGTTAGGGATGGACAACCCTTATCAATTAGGGGTAAGAAGAATAGATAGCCGATTCTCAAACCTACTGAATACGCATATAAAATTTCATAAAAATCGGTCAAGCCATTTCGGAGGAGTATGGTGACTAACATCGTGACAAGAATTTTATATATAAGACTAACGGCCCGGTACGTGCCTCGCTACGTATAAAGTTCAAAAAAGTATGTATGAAAAAAGTTTCAATTTGACAGCAAAATCCCCATTAACAAAATGATCCGCTATTCATTGAATCCATTTGTTACAAAAAACGTGATAAATGAAGAACCGCTCCACCGATTTTGTGCAAACTTCACAGAAACCATCTACTAAATAATTCGAACAAAGCCTTGAAAATTGGTTTAGAGAGGTGAGCCCGTTATTGAGTTATAAAAGTACAACGAAAAGTGGCATTGATTTTTATATATCTATATATATTGACTCATCACGATATCTTTGGAACCATAAGGCGTAGAGACTTGAATTTGGTAGAAATAGTCCTTTTGCCGAGTAGAGATCAGCAAAGAACGAATTCTACGAAATTCCACCCGCAAGGGGTTTGCGGGGGTGTTAACTATTGACTCTTATTAAAAATGATCCAAACCGAATTTGATGCATATATTAGCTATCTGCGCAGAAAATACTAAATGCACAAGTGTGTTAGCAAACACACGTATACTTTCTATTCCTTCATAGTCCGATGAGACGGAAAATCCGATACGACTGCAGATAACAAGCCCAGGACCGAAGATATAACGTGCTTCACGAGGCACGTGGCTGTAGCACGCCGTCTACTTCCCAACCTCCGGCAAATAATAAATAAATTGGCTCGGAGTTTTGAATGCTGTGACTTCATAATCTGTAGTCGAGCCATCTGATCACAAGTCTTATCTTACTTATTCTTATTATTCTTATTCAAGTTATAACCTTCCAAGACCTGATATCATACGTTCCTCACAGTCATTACCTATCTCTAAAACACGCCTCAAAGAGTTCTATTTAACTGAAAACTGCGGTGAATAACACGTTTATATATTTTCCTTTTGTTTATATTGTATATTTTTATGAAATAAATCTATATATATATATATATATATATATATATATATATAGAATAAGAGAGAAGGAAGCGTAAAGCATAGGGTTCTCTGCCGACATCGTCATTAATAGGATCCATAGTTTAATTTGTTATACTATAGGCGTTCGTGGGTAATGTTGGTGCAATCAAACACTTTATTAATTAACTCGGATTATAATGTTCAATCACTTAAAGTTCCCGATATCAATTTACACAAACTCATTAACAATAATAGCTAGGAACGCGACAGTTCCAACAGTAGACCACTCCGGTCGAGCGCCACTCGACAACTGCCGAGAGACTCCCCCCGGACTGCCACAATTGACTCTGTCCCACGACGATAGATGGCGCCAGCGTTCCACAGACATCTGCCCTCCGACATATGTATTATATGTAGATATTTCATTAGCAAATATCTTATATAGTTATAAACGAAAATTTATTATTATATATTATATTTACGTTTTAGTCTGCTTCTTAACATAATAAGGTTATCTGGAAGAGATTTCTTGTAGCAATAATACCGCCTTTGCATGCTATAATTATAGTAATAAGTATCTTAGTTTTCTTGTCTTTTTATTTATATTTGCGTACAGTAAAGTGTTTTTTCTCTCTCTCTCTCTCTCTCTCTCTCTCTCTTATGGAACGGACCTAAAAGGTTTTCGTTACAGAATAAGGCCATGTGGACCTCAGAAATAGTAACTAAGTCAACTTGATGTGTATTTTATGGATAGGTTTAGTATACTAGCTTTCAATAAAAAAGAATCGTCAAAAAAGGTTCACCCAGTCGAAAGAGCTGAGGTAACAAATGTAAAAAAGATACACGCGCATAGATAAATAACCTTTTATTTCTTACATTTCACTTAACTAAAACATAAAAAAAATATATATATACTATGATAACACAAGTAAAGTCTTCAGAAAAATGTGATGCCGAAAATGGGTACACCGCTCAGTGATTGTCGGGATTTCGTCCCAACACTGGTTATTAACGGAGTCCCGAGGTAACCTCCTTTTTTGACACCGTTTTGTAGACTACATAATATACGATTTGACGGGTTTAGCGTACGTGTACATTAAAAGATAATCGACATTGATTACTTTTTCATTGGTTAACTGGATTGGTTAACAAAAAGGATGGACTTTTTTTATATTTCGCTTTCATGTTGGACTTCTTTATCGACATGTAAAAGATTGATTGCGGTCAAGGGTGTCCTCACTAACTCAAGGCAACTTTGACCATAACAATCTTTGTATTCTAACCAAAAGGCTAACAAGGTTACAACATGCGTACACCATAATCCGGTAAGAATCGAAGAGAAGCCTCATATCGGCGGTCAAACGGCTGGCTAATTGGAAGAACGTGCGACGTGCTGCCGCTAAACCGATTACAATAAAAATCTTTAACAAAAACCCATTGAAAGAAGTTTGGTAAATTAGTTAATTATAAATATTAATAATAAAATTCCTTTTTTTATATATCAGACGAGCTGAACTTTTGCCTGTATTTGAATATTTATTTTACAAAAAAAGTTAATAAGTGACATATATCAATTAGGATCTCGAGTTTCTTTAAGAGAAAAATTCAAAGAATTATCAATTCTCACAGTACCGTCGCAATATGTTTTATATATTTGTGATAATATACATTTTTTAAGAGTCGCTCACTAATTTGCAGTTTAAGTAATACTATTCTCAGATTCTTCATTATTATATTACGTACTTTGAATGACTTAAAACACAATACAAACTAAGACCTGTCACTAGGCGAATATTACTTCATTCTCCTTTGCTACCATTATTATACCAAACGCCCCACTCAAAAGTAATAAGTCCACCAATCACAGTCGTCGTGAAGACGATGACTAAACAAATAGCGTTAAACCGGATGTAGTGCATGTAAACGTTTCACTGATGTTATTACAAATACCTCAGCATAATAAACAAATATAGTAGCTTAATAGCAATCAACAAATGAAATAATAATGATCGCTAACAGTTTATTAAAAAAAAAGTGAAATACACAATTTTAATACAAGAAAGAAAAACAAACTTGTAATTCCTTATTTTAGAATGAAGAAGGTTCAGAAATCATTTGTCGGGTTGAGCATACGCATTTTTAATAAGACATCTCGATCAGTTTTAGATTTGCCTCCAGATAATTTTAAGAAATATGTCAAAACAAAAGGCATATTATAATTTTGAAGATTATTTAGGCGATAGAAATGTTTGGACTTGATTCCAGTTGCTCACAGAAGCAATATAATACTCATTGTAACACATACGATTGTTTCTAAAATAGTAACCATTGAGCTTCTTGCCGGTTTCTTTTAGCGAATTCAACTTTCCGAACCAGTGGTAGATTTGTTACCAACGGACAGACTACTGACGATTCAAAAGTGCTTTTTGAGCCTACTTGAATAAAGAATATTTTGATTTGTGTAACAAAAGAGAGGGTAAAATTTGAATGACAATAAAAATGGCTCTCGTGAGTCAATCTTAAAAGATAATTATTGAGGATTTTTCATTGATGCTTCACTTCTATTGGCGGTAATGTGGTATTATTAAGCAAATAGCCTTCCGTAATAAATGAGCTATCCAACACTAAAACAAATATTCAATTCGAACCAGCAGTTACTGGATTCAAACAAAGCCATCGTCTGATATAAAATAACCCTTTTACCATTAACTAAAATATTGTTTGAAAAAGAATTTGTGTTTTGTTACAATTAAGTCTTCAGACTATGAAATTTTAATGTTAAAATGTTTAAGATTAATTGCCCAAAGTCAAGATTTCTAAAAGTCACTTAGATGACGCTATAAGTTGGCTAACATAATTTTCACGAGAAGAAACTTATATCGGCATTGTTTGGCAAGAATTTGACAACTAAGCATAAACAAGATTTGATTCTTGGAATAGTTTCATAGTTTCAGCTCAGTTTGTTCAATATTGTGTTAAGTAATTTCTCTGTGGAAATTGTCAAGCTGTTATTAATAAACGCTTAAGGCTTTTGATATAATTAGTTACTGTTAAATAACATCCCACATTCACTGTAATGCCTTTTTAAAGTTATCGTAAAGGGTGCTCGAATGTAAATGGGTATGCAAATATTTGTTTTATGTTAATTCTGTCATATTGTGCTTATTACATTGGACATTTTAAAGAAAACTCCCCAAGTATAAGATCCTAGCGGTTCCCTCATTTCCGTAGTTTTAAGAATCTCGAAGCTGTTAAACTTCTGGACGTTACACGGGTATAACAAAACCTTTTGAGTTAGTGAAAGTGCAGTGACACAATATAGTGGAGTGTGCTGTTTTTAATTAAGAACTTAAGAACAGTGTGAGTCAAGACATTATTAAACTAAGCACAGTCGTCAGACTCTAGACTTAGATAATACAAGTACATATTAGGCAGATTAGATCAAAGTATTATTACTAATTGGTCTGTTAGGTTAGATTGCAATCTTATATTATAAAACAACCCAATGTTGGTTATAATAATAATAAAAAAAACCTTAGCAAATAAGTGTTGTAATAATATTAGTAAGTAAGTAATAAGTCGCGCACTGCTTTTGGGATTAAAAAAGGAAAACAAAACAGTCGTACAGGATTTTCGCAAAACTTTAACTGTTTACGCATCGCACGCAGCGGCCCCAGAGGGTTATAGCAATCAAAGCTATACGGGAGCACCGTACAGGGTTATGGACGGCAGCAACCATCCTGGCACGTGATCCCCCATAGGAGCTCAGGTCGGAAATTCTCACGGCTGCTTACCAGTGCAGAGCAGCCGCGAGAACCAGAGGGGAATCACCAGATGCTGACGAGATGAGGCGGGTCAAGGTTCTAGCTAATAGAGCCTTGATCCAAAGATGGAAGGAGGATCTCGGGTCCCCATCAGCGGGCGGGGCCATAGTAGGGGTGATCTGCCCTCATCTTGACAAATATCTGGGCAGAGGGCACGGATCGCTCTCCTACACGTTGGTACAGGTGCTTACTAGTCATGGTTGCTTCGGCAAATACCTGTACCGGCAGATACCGGCCAGATGTCACGAGTATGGTGCTTCGTCAGACACAGCCCACCACACCGTGGCAGAATGTCCCGCCTGGGGACCTCAGCGACGGATTACGACGTCGCTGATAAGCTCGCCTCTCACTGGCAGGTATTATAGGAGCAATACTTACCAGTGAGCAGGCCTGGAGATCGGTTGCCTCCTTTTGCGAGACATCTCGCTTAAGGAGGCATGGCAAAGGGAAAGGGTGAATGCTGCCGAAACACTCCAGCCCCGACGAAGGGGTACAGGAAACAGGAGGCGGAGATTCGTACAACACCTCCCCTTGTAGAATATCTGTGAGCTACAATCAAGGGGCCAGAGAGGAATGCCTCAACGTACTTCTGGCTCCCCACTCATAGTTGATAACGGTCCCGCTGGGTTTTAGTGGGTATTGCCAGGTTGTACCCTCGCGGAGTCCCACACTCCCGACCTCATTAGTCGGGGTGCGGGAGTTTAAAGTAAAAACCCCGATTTTCAAACCTTTTTTCATTGGTGCACCGATCGTCTTAGTTTTAGCGTGATGATATATAGCTAATTCCTCGATAAATGGGCTATCTACCAATGAAAGAATTTTTCAAATAGGACCAATAGTTCCTGAGATTGGAGCGTTCAAGCAAAAAGTTCTGTCTATACTCGTATGTGTATATGATGACATTTGAATAAAATGGTACACTGCAAACAAAATGAATATAGCCATCGCTTTACTACTACTAAATTATATTATAACGTTATTTTATTTAGATTAACATTTTTTAACTCGTTTTATCTTTTGAATAGACTGATATATGATAAGGATTAATACAGGGATGTTGAATGGTTTGACGTATGATAGTCGGCACTTTTATTAACTTTTAATATGTAAAAAAGTAGTCATAATTAATGTAGTTGGACATATGGCGTCGTGGACTTTTTTATAGATATCAGTACGTTCTATAATACTGTAGAATATTTTTTATTCTATCATCAAAAGTGTCCGCAGCACAACCGATTCAGATTGTAATTTATTCACACCTTGGGTTACCTTAATGCATTTTATTAGGGATCCTTATTTTTTTTTAAGAAATTTTTCAGCTTATGTCACTTAGTGAAAAAGCAGCTTTCTAACGGTGAAAAGTTTTTTGAAACCAATAGCTTTTCTGTGTACATAACATACATACAAAAACGCAAATGTTTCCTCTTTCTTTTAATTTTGAGTTATGGTAATGTTAATTATTCATTTAACTTTGGCATTAAGTCTATACAAGAAATCATATATTTGTATTCAAAGGCTTATAGTGTGTAGTAGTATACTCGTATTATACAGGAGTGTGTATGTATAAAGTAGGTTTCTTTGTTTGTCCGTCGTTGCTGAAAGTTGCGTTGGGATTAAATCTATTGCAGAGAGGTGTTGTAGTTAAATGTGATAAAACAAAATAAAAGGTTATTTTTTTTATTTCTCGTATAAACAAAGGAACAATATAAATGAAAAAGGACCCATCGTTCTGGGTGTACGCATAAAAATTGGTGAAATTAACTGATATCATAAGTCATAAAACGTTTTACGAGGCGTATAAAAACATGCCTCACTTGAACGGTATCATTTTTTTAAATCTTTATTTTATGATATTGTTACAGTTTATCTGTTTGTATATTTTTTATTATGAGACGCAAACTGTATAATGTATTTTGCAGACTCAATAATATATAAAACAATATAACTAAATACGTATATAAAATGTATGTTTTCTTTGGGAAGACTAGCTGTGCACGCAGGAGTGTTGGTGCCAACNGAACTTGTATGAAAGGTTTAATGAGATTGGAAGAAGCGAAGGAGATATGCAAGGATCGTGGCAAGTGGAAGGATGTTGTCTCTGCCTACCTCTATGGGAATGAGGCGTGATGCTATATATGTATATAACATAAGTCTGATACGTTACATCATTTATAAAACAAGTCGGCCTGAACCGATTTTAATGATCGCTGATTTGCTGGAAGCGTTTCCGTCTCGATTAGCACAATGACTTTTAAAATATCATGAAACACTGCGAGATCTCTAAAACCATTTTCCGGATTAATTGGAAATTCTCTATAAGTGTTTGCGACCTATTATCACAGAATCGACAAATACACGAGTAATACCACGGGGACTAGTTAGTATATATTAAAATTCATCTAGAAGTTTATGCAAAACTAGCCGATCCCCACGTTACCTAATTCCGGATGCTTTTTTTCTAAAATAAAGAATTTCCATCAATCAATCAATCATTTATTTGTCCAGAAAAACATTTGACATGCATAGTAGTATAATTTTTGTGGAGTAACAAATGTTGCATGCAAATATGTCTTATAATAGATACAAGTCGTTAAATTATGTTATTAAAAACAAAACAAAATACAGTTAATAAAATAAACAAAATTGCATTACATAAAATTTTATAAATAATGATAATATTTATACACTAATGAATATATACCACAATAATATTGTAGTCAAAAAAACAATCTCAATTCAATCATATACAATTTTAAATCGCAAAAAAATAAAACACAATAAATTATAATAAATATTTTTGTACATCGTAAAAAGTTCTTGCTATTAACCATTGTATCTCATGTTTGAATGTAATGCCATCTATTTTGAATTTCCCGTGGTTAAAGTACACCTTTTTCTGTGTGTAGTTTAAGCTTTACTTATTAGCAGTTTTTTGGGATGTCCTATTGATCTGCTAATACTAATAACATAATTTTTTTTAAAGTATTTTGGATTCTGTTTTACAAAAATACTATCTCTTATATACATGCACGTTAGTGGCAATTTGCTCAATTTTTTAAAAAGAGGTTTTCAAAGGCCCCATCTTACGTATAGCCCTGATGCATTTCTTTTGGACACGAAACGCTCTAATCACGTCAGCAGAGTTAGCTTTTTTTATTTTTGCGCTGGCGAGTGCCATTACGCACCCCGATGAAAGACTAATTCTATCGGGAGTATGGGATTCACTGATAACAGAATACTCACTAAAACCCAGCGGACCCCTCCCAATCTATGAGTGAGATCACTAGAGGTTCCCTAACTGCATTCCACTCTAGTGACCCGAATGGTACCGACATTGAGGATCTACCACTCAATACAGTGAGACATGAGTGCATATGCAGTGCGATTTCTGCCACCAAGCCTCCTCCGACGGCGAGGGAGAGCTCCAGCCTCTTGCTCCCTTAGCCTCTCATTTGCCTCCTTCAGTGAGATGACGATCTCGCAAAAGAAGGCAACCGCTCTCCACCCAACTTCACTGGCGAGCGTTAATCCCCCTGCAGGCGGCTTTACGCCGGAATTCTTGCAAGTATGGCACTGTATGGTGCTCCTCTGTAGGTAAACGCCCTAACCACATCAAACAGGGCTCTTCTGCTAAGAGCGCAGAGAGTAATAGCGGTGAGAACAATAAGAGGATATCGTACGGTGACCCACCTTGGGAGCTCAGGGCGGAAGTTTTAGCGGCGGCGTATCAATGCCGGGCAGCTGCTAGAGCCAGTGACGAACAACCTGATGCCGAAGAGCTACAAATGATAAGGTCCCTGTCCGAGAGGGCCTTGATGCGCAGGTGGAGAGAGGACCTTGACTCTCCAGTGGCGGGCAATGTTACGGTGGCTGAGATCAGGCATGGTTCGCTATCCTTCAGATTGGTGCAGGTGCTTACCGGGCACGGATGCTTCGGGATATACCTGCACCAGATTGTGAGGTGCGCGGATTCACCAGCCTGTCTCGAATGCGGAGCTCTCGTCAAAACGGCGCACCATACGGTGGCGGAGTGTCCAGCTTGGGGGCCACAACGGCATCTCTTGATGTCCACAACTGGAGGTGATCTTTCGCTGTCGAAAATAATTAACATAATGATCGTAAATCAAATTGTTTGTTTAGATATATAAAATAACTAACAAATTTTTTGTATAAAACATCATTTCTACACGCCAAAGTGTACCCACCTACGAAATACGTCACTCCCCGCTACGGTGTTAACCACTATAAACTTGTTATAGTACGAACACACAACTCTGTGTAAACACAAGCAGCACTATTTAACCTTAGCCTACGCACGTTTGACTCATCGCGCTTAGCATTATTTACATATAGACACATGCAGACACTCGACTTTAAAGTTTAAAGAACATACCGACAGTCTCTACGTATAGAAATCAAGTAATAATAATATTACTGATAATCGTTTATCAATTTTACAATAGCATACAATCTTACAATACTTCACTGGCCAACATTACCCCAATTATGCTCTCCAGTGAGAGATCTCCACTAACCAGCGACAAACAGATATGTCTAAATTTTGAAGACATTTGTATATTCTTATCTATATATATATGTTAGGTATGTATGTATATGTGATTATATGATCTATATGAAATGTATATATAAGTCGGAGTGTGGTAGTCTGTGGAACGCTGAGGCCATCTGTCTATCGGCGTGGGACAGAGTCAAAAGTGGCAGTCCAACGCGCGTCTCTCGGCAGTTCTCGGGTGATGCTCCGCTGGAGCTGTCGACTGTTGAACCTGTCGCGTTCCTAGTTTTTATTGTTAATGAGTTTATGTAAATTGATATCGGGAACATTAAGTGATTGAACATTATAATATGAGTTAATTAATAAAATGTTTGATTGCACCAAACATTACCCACGATCGCCCACAGTATGTAAATTATGGATGCCATTAATGACGATGTCGGCGGAGAACCCTACGCCCCTCTGCTTTAAGTGCTCCTTTCTCTCTTATTCTCCGATGTATATTTATGTATATTTGTATATATGAGTAAGTTTATTATATTTATTTATGTCTAGCCATTACCACTTACTACCACATTCCAATAATGATTAAGCAATATCTCTAACCCAAAGGTTGCCTGGCAGAAATCGCTGTGTGAAAGCCATAGGGCTGCCTTTTTCTATGTTTCCTGTGTGGTGTACAATAAAATATTTTCTATCTATCTATCTATATGCTTCTAGGGTGCCGAATCTTACAATACCCTACTACTATTACAATATAAATTAACTAATAATTCAATAGTAACATGCAGAATATTAAACTTATTCAAATAACGTCATTTGATAAATCAATCAAGTATATAATCTTTCTTAGTTTTGCAAGACAGTGTTTCAAAGATAAATCATTTATGACTGAACTAGATTTTGTGCTAATGATATGTTTTTTAAACATCATATTTTAACAGCTATTTGATTTTGATTTGCCCCAATATAATTTTAATTAATTTTACATTAATATGTCAAGAACAGTCTTATAAATCAAGTATATTAGGACTTCATTCCAGTTGTACGCGGAAGCTCAATATTACATAATTAAAAAATTGTTTAAGAACGTAACTTTTGAGTTCCTTACTCATCATTTCAGTAGAATCAAGTTTCCAAATCTGTGACCGTTTCCATGGTAAAAACTTTATTGTATATTTTAACACAGACATATATACATAGCATCACGCCTCAATCCTGTACGGGTAGGCAGAGACCACGTCCTTGCATATCTACTATGCTTCTTTCATTCTTATTAAACTTTTCATACTATGGTAAATGGTGCTCTGCGCGCTTTTTTGAATAGCCAGATGGTGTCTCAAAGGGCCAGACTGGCTGTGCATGCAGAAATGTTGGTGCCAACACTCTCCTATGGTAGTGAAAGTTGGGTATGACAGAAGAATCATAAAAGTAAAATAAATGCGGTAGAGATGAGAGCTTTGAGAAGTATGAGTGGATTTAAAATGAGTGACATAGTAGGAAATAGTGTGATAAGAGAACGTTGTGGTATAAAAGAAGACGTAGTGACTAAAATTGAGAAAGGTATGCTTAGATAGTTTAGGCACGTAGAAAGAATGAATGCGAACGTGAAGGCGAACGTTCCTGGATCAAATCCAGAACATTTTAAATAAGGACCAGGTCAAAAATACCCTAAACCGACGAACTTGCATGAAAGGTTTAATGAGAATGAAAGAAGCGAAGGAGATATGCAAGAATCGTGTCAAGTGGAAGGACGTTGTCTCTGCCTATACCGTGATGCTATGTATGTATTTGTTAAATAATTATAGGAGAGTTTCACATTTGAAAGTTATGAAAGTAAATATTTTACGTGCATTATTTTATTTAGCAATTACGACCCGATTGTCTTACCCAATATACGTTTGTGTGCGGATAGTGTGGGGCCCCGCGATTTTATACGCAATTTTGACGAGAACACGTCTCGAACGGTTACACACTCGAATATCTAAATCTAGCGCCATTAAAACCAGTTCCTGGTTACAGTTTGTTAATTTCATCCGATTTATTCGTATGAGGTAGTGCAGAGCAGTGCAAGCATGGTGTTTACATGGTTCAGAAAGAAATTATTACATGATGAATTTATTGTATTATACAAAAAGATAGTTATAAATACAAAGTGTTAGGAGACCGCTTCCGATGAAGACAGATGATTAGTACTAATGACACTTTTGATGATTGGACGAAAAAAAAAACAATTCTAATTTAAAAACATCTTTATTTAAAATTTTAAAAATTTAATTTTTTAAAATTTTTTTTATCTTTAAACATCTTTCTAAGCGGTTACTGGATTCCACAAGTGACCTCAAAGCTGGCGCTTACCTCGGGCAAAGGATCAGCTTAGCTATACAAAGAGGTAATGTTGCCAGTATTTTAGGAACACACCCTATGGACTGCAATCTGGATGCGGCTTATTATTTGATTTAATTTAATTTTATTTGTTATTTTTTTATATTTTTGTATGTTACTGATGTTATTAGTTTAAATTAAAACTTTTTAAAGTTGATTATTTAAAAACAAATCATATTTTTAAAATCGTTTTATTTATGTAAATAATACGCTCCATCATGTGGTATTATCTTTATATGTTGTCAAAATAATACGCAAATTATTAAATATATTTCCTTTAATTTTAAAGTTATAAGTCTACTCTACTAACTCTTCTCCTGGCGGTGTACGCTGGCATGCCTTTATTTCTGTATTCTAATTCATAAAATATTTCTTCATACTAGTAAGGCTATTGTTTTTTAGAGGACGTTTTTCTAAATTCTACTTCCAAACTTCTTTCTTCAGGAATTCTTTGACAGGACAGAATCATTTAATATTGTTTTTATATTCTATACAATGTACGCCTAAAGATAATATTAGATAACGACTTAGAATCTAGAGCTACAAGAGATTGTATAAATCGGATCAACCGTTTCAGATATTAGCCGAAACAAAGAGATAGACAATAATTGTAATAATCCCTTTTTTATAAGTACCGTGTATACATACGTACGTATTAAGTGAGACTTTGTTAATTGTAAATTGCAAAGAGACTCTAATTTTATTTATTAAATGGAGGATTTTTTCTTGAAGTATTTGTATAACCAAAAAACGTAATGTTTTAATTGTTTTACCCATTAAAAGTCATCGCCAAAATTCTGCCATAACACAATGGCAAGTTCAATGACCTGCACCCGCCTTTGTTACATTGTCTTTGTACTACTTTCGCCAGTTGCGATTCGCATTATCCATCTCTTTTTAACTCTGGCAAATGATTTGTAACTAAGGAAGCTCTAATACGCATGCTATGCTATTATTTAAATTTAAACGATAACTCTTGCATAGATACTTCGATTTACTTGCTTACTTGCTGGTTTATAATAATAAAATTGTTATAAATTCTTATAGGCTACATAAAAATAATGACAGGTCACTGTGTATACATATTACGTGAATACACCTGATATAAATTAAGAAATAGAATAAAATTGTTATTAATTCTAGTCGTCGTCATCGCTTCCACCGATGGACGTCGACTGCTGGACATAGAGCTCACGAAATGATGTCCACAAGGCCCGATCTTGCGCTGCCTGGCTCCAGTGGCTACCGGCGACCCTCTTTATGTCGTCTGTTCACTTTGTGGTGGGTCTCCCTACACTGCGCCGCCTGGTGGGTCCCAACGTCCATCGGTCCGTCGGACTATGTACCCCGCCCATTGCCACTTCAGGTTTGCGATTTGTAGAGCTATATCGGTGATTTTGGTTTTGCTATGGATCTCCTCATTCTGAATTGATCGCCAAGACAAACTCCGAGCATAATCCTCTCCATCACACGCTGATTGACTCTGAGCTTTCGAATGAGGCCGATAGTCAGCGACCACGTCTCAGAACCGTAGGTCACCACTGGCAACACGTACTGTTCGAAGACTTTGGTCTTCAGGCACTGAGGGATATCGGACGAAAATATCTGGCATAGTTTTCCGAGTTGGATTCGGTGGTTCACCTTCTCGAAATTGGACCTACCTAGCTGGACTGACTACTAATTGTTGACGAATACACATACCTGAGGCCTATCCTCAGGTATGTGTATTCGTCAACAATTTCGAGAGCTGATTTCTCAACGGTGACTGGGTGTGGCGGTACATTGATATTAAACATAATTTTCGTCTTACCCATGTTCATTTTCAGGCCCACCTGTTGAGAAACTCTGTTGAGGTCATCGAGCATTGTATTGAGATCTTCGAGAGTTTCTGCCATAATGATGCAACTACGTCATGTGGCAAACCGTAGATGAGTGATGTACTCGACGTTGATGTTGATGCCCAGTCCGTTCCACACCAAAATTATATTATTAGCTTTTTATATTCTATTCTTCTTTGTATTATCTATGTGTAATCCTAAGTGGCCTTATTTTGTATATTATTTCGAAATGTATGTATATTTGTATATGTATCGCTGTACATTACAATAAATAAATAAATAACTTATTCAAAGGCTGATTACTTCTTTTTATAGGTGATTTTCTCTTCTTTGTAATAGGTAATAATGTCATAAGTTTTGAAATGCTTTCAAAAGTCTTATATTTTGTTCAATAAAAAGGTGAATCCATATACATAGATAAATTTTCACGCAATATGTGAGCTGATCCTTTCAAAAACTGTCTCGGGCACGTTTACACAACAATGAAAATGAATTTATAATCCATATCGAGCGAAAATAAAAGCGTATGAGCGAAATGTCAATGAAAATGTTAGGGCGGTGGTGAATTTTTTTAATATATAGGTTTTGTCAAGCGAGCCCTTTCATAAAATTCAATTCAAACAGACTGGCCTTTATACATTATATAAATAGGTATTTTTATGGACAGACTGTCTGTCGGTGACTTCGTAATAGAAGCTTTACTTTAAGCACTTATGTTTACTTACACTTTACGTCCGGGTTGATGTTCTAAAAGTGTTCACCAAATATTTTATCTGATAAAATACTGTCAAATGTCTAACATTATTTACTAATACCTTAAGCTATGTAGCAAATTGGAATTATATTATTTCATAATTGTAATGATAATAAAGGATACCCATTTGAATTTCTTGCGGGTTCGTCTTCGAACAGAATGAGAAGAAATCTTCGTAATTCAAGATTTTAAGCCGTTTTCCAAAATAATTCATTGTACATGGGAAATAATAACACAGAATTTGACTCGGCTGTTGTAAAAGCCAAATTGAGTAAATAATGCATAATTTAACATTTTTATATTTCATTTAATGCCGCATGTTTAATCACAATTTCAAAGCATGATGGACCGACGTAACTAATTATTGTTTTCAATGTTATATAGTTTATTATTAATTGATATCCATCTGAAATCCTTAGAAATTGGTGAGTTCAGTGATAGAAGATTCGTTTTAAGATATAGATTCCCATTTTATGGGATCAGCTGACATAATCTTTATTTAATTAGGACACTACATGTTATAATAATAATACGCAAAATATAAGTATGTATAAGTAACAAAAAGTAATTACTAAAAACCCACTTACTGGTTTCCACAGCATGCAAAATAGCGATGACGGAGGAAACGAAAGTAAACAATAAAAAATTATAATTTATTAATTATCTAATTTTAGTTAGGTAACGAAGATGCGTGGTCTACGTCAAGAAATCCAAGGCAGTGGTTAATAATTTTCCGTTTAAAGGATGTAAGACCACCGCAATTTAAATCTATATTAATCAAATTACATATACTATAATATCACATAAGCATCTTTATCGAAGTGAACTTTTACAGCACTTTTGAATGATGAAACATTTCCAATTATTTTAATTTATGACTTCAGAGTATTCAATAGTCCTAGTATTTCATTTAACTTAGTTCTTATCCTCTCTTTTATTTACTTACAGATAACATGAAAGATGATGCAATGACGTAAAAGCGATGCTGCTACAGCAGACCTCTTCACCCGGTCCCAGCGGCACAGCCAGCCCTAAATTAACCCCAAACAACAGGCCAAATACTAGTCCAAATTTCGCGACTAGACTCACTGGCAGTCCCAGTTTAAGCGATGGAGCCTCAAGTTCTAATAGTCCGAAATTGGGGACGAACAGCCCAAAATTGGGGGCTAGTCCTAAATATGGAAGTCCAAGAATGGGAAGCGGGAGCCCAAGATTTGAAGGCAGAGGAGCATTGGAAGATGAAGTTGCTTTGGAAAGGATACAAACAGAACTGAAAGAAGGATGGACGGTGCATACGGGGAGAGATGGTCGGCTGTATTATTGCAAGTAAGTAGATCATTTTATATAATTTCTTTTGTTCTATATTCTTTTTCTTCTTATTGACTTTTTTGTAGATATTAACACGTTCTATAATATTGTACAACATTTTTTTGTTCGATCTTCAATAGTTTTCGCAGGCGCAGATTTTATGTGACTAATTTTCCTACACCTTGGTTTAAATTGATGTATTTTTAATAGGGATCCCTATTTTTTTTGAGAATATAGCCTAAGTCACTGAGTGAAAATATAGCTTTCTAACAGTGAAAAAATTATCGAATTCGGTCCAGTCGTTTTTGTGTGAAAACATAACAAACATACATACATACTTACATACGAAATCACAAATATCTCCTCTTTATAATAGTATATAGTATACATTGGAGTTTGTAATATGTTTTCCTTATCAGATTTATCATAGAATGACAATTTATGTTATGACATTTTAATAAAAATGGTCTTCTATTTGATGCTCTAATTTTAATTAATAATCTTTTTGAATTGATGATTGTTTCGACACAGGAGGTACTTTGTGTTTGCGATCATGATTGTTATATGTGGTTTTTATATCAGTGAAACGTTCACATGCACTACATCGCAGTAACGCAGTCCGGAAATTCTCAAATTTAAGAAGTCGTCGTTTTGACGACTGGCGATTTTTGAGTGGGGCGTTTGGTAGCACAGGGGAATGAAGCAATATTCGCCTACTGACAGTTCTTAGTTTGTATCAACGTTAGTATTGTGTTTTAAGTCACTCAAAGTATGTAATATAATAATGAAGAATATGAGAATAGTATTACTTAACCTGCAAATTAGTGGGCGACTCTAAAATTTGTCCAAAAAAAGAGGTCACGGTAATAAGAAATTAAAGTTAGTATATATAACACAGTATAAGGTACCTTTATCCCTTTGGAAAGATCTGTTCCAGGAACCCCAGAAATTGCAAGAATTTTATAAAACGTGAGGTACAGAGATATAAAACAGTTAAAAATATATTATAAACATACATATACTCAAACAGAAACCACACACACATAATATGTATAAATACTGAAAATATAATCATAAGAAATTGGGTAGGAAAAAAATATTAAGTAAATTTTAGTCCAAGTTAAGGTGAAATAAAAATGCTTGGATTTGATTCCAGTTCCACAGCAAAGCAAAATATTACACATTGTAACAAACAAAACTATATTTAAAAGAGCAACCGCTGAGTTTCTTGCCGGTTTCTTCTCTTTTCGGACCGGTGTTAGATTTGTTACTAACGGACAGCCTACGGACGACACGAAAGTGCTTTTAGAGAATCTTGAATACAAATTATTTTGATTTTAGCTAGAATGGAGGATTATAACGTTCCAATTTGTATCACTCGCGTTGCTTTTCAATTTATTTTGCTAAGAGGCATACCTTTGCTCCACAGCCGATGGCTCATACCAGTACAAAAGTAGACAAATTAAGCAATTCTGTTTCCTAAATTTGTCCTGCCGGGATCGAAACCAAGGTCAAATGCTTAAGAAGTTACTTGCGCAAGTTTTTGCATAAGAAAACTATATTAGAAACGATCTTCTTCTTCTTCTCGTTCCTCTTCTATTACTGGAGGTTGGATATCACCTGTGAGAAACTGTCTTGGTCTCGGGCGAGGTGAAACAATTTGGCAGCGCTCGTAACACCAGTCCACTCACGAATGTTGTGGAGTCACGATTTCTTGCGGCGGCCAACACCGCGATTTCCGACAATTTTACCCATCATTATCAGTTGCAGGAGGTCATATCTTTGGTATCTGAATACATAGCCAAGGTAGGCAACTTTCCTGATTTTGATGGTCTGCAATAGCTTGCGATTTTGACCAACTCGTCTCAAAACCTCTGCGTTGCTGACTTATGGGTCCAAGTGATTGTAAGCATGCGCCGATATGGCCACATTTCGAAAGCCTCTATAAGTTTTCGAGTGTCTTCCTTAATAGTCCAGGCTTCCCACCCGTATAGAGCTATGGGCCAAATGTAGCACATTAGAAACAATACTTTAATTTAAAATAATAAATGTATATAAAAAAACCCTCACTCCTAAGATTGAGTAGGTCTGTGCTCAGCAACGGGACGTTAATGGACTGCTACTTACCTTTTCATACTTGGACGATAAAAAGCGTGGGAGTGAAAGAATCTATGTAAACAATAATATATATACTGTAATAATGATAGTAAAAAACACCTGAGTTTATTGTGGCTTCTTCTCACAACAGGAACCGTAGTAACTTATAATAACGTATATAAATAGTTAGTTATTAATTGTGAAAAATGCCAGCGAACCCACATTGGAGCAACGTGTTGGGTCTCTGCTTTAAAAGCCCTTACTAATCTGTAAGTAAGAAGTCCTGTATTTAGCAGTGGATCCTTATTTGACTGCTTTTTACCTTTTTATGAGGGAAAACTATATGTGACGATTCAAAAGTGCTATGAAAGCCTACTGGAATAAATACCTTTTGGTTTTATTACATTTAATATGTCTTGAGTGAAATGATATGAAGATGTAAGTAAGTAAGATTGTAAGTACATAGATCTCATTGGTTTAGTGGTTAGCATGTTCCACTACAGACATAAAGTCCTGGGTTCGAGTCCCGGGCCAGGCCAATTCAAAAATGGATATTGAGTTTTCTAATAAGATTTTCTCAATATTTGTCCAAAGTTGGGAAGTTGGAAATCTCTGCTATGCTTGCCAATCCGCAGAGGAGTAGCGTGGTGGGTCTATGCTCTAAAAACCCTCTCTCACATGAGTGAGGAGGCCTGCACCCAGCAGTAGGACGTTAATGGACTACTTACCCTATATTGTTCTCAAAGGCCATAGATTGGGGAATAATGTGTGAATTAATCGCTTTTCAATGGGTGTGGCGAATGTCAGTAACCTTTAGGTAACAAAGCCGAGCTTAGGCGTGCCTAACAGGAAACGGGTAATGCAGGCGAACGGACTGGTTCTGTTCCTGAACGATGGCTATCGTTTATCGTGTTTACGACGTCCCGTTTAGAGGTACCAACTACTTGTTATTCTTTGCCACTTCCCAATTGCAACTGTTAAATAATCTCCCAATTATTTAACATATATTTTTAATCAAAAGTACGTGCGTACAAAGTCCACATGTCTGAAGTGAAACTCCTTTTTAAGTCTTGTTTATATTTATTCAAATCTAATACTTTAGATTTCCGAGACTTAAAGGGAGGGAAAAAGGAAGAAATAATTTATTGAAATTTGAAATGACGAATTGTAAATAAAAATGCCACGTGTATTTTGTCAATATTAGAAATTATTAATGAAATTTTGCTTATGAATTTAATATTTAGAAAAGAGTTTTTTTTTCAATGATTAAATGACGAGTGGCAAATTAAAATGCCACATGTTATTTGTAAATATTTGATTACCTAACCTTCGAATGAATTAACATAATAAACGTTGCACGTCTTCGTGACGCTAATCACGCGTTTCATCGAAGATTTTACCCGCATGCGCCTAAAGAAGTTTCACTTCAAAAAGTATCATTAAATGTGTTAGATAACTTTAAATTAAATAAAACATGAAGTAAACAAGCACGAAATATTGCATTTGACACGGCTATACTTTACTAAAATTTTCAGCTTTATTTAAAGTAAACAAACTTACCTAACACATTTGATGATACTTCTTAATATTAGCTTTTAAATGTACAAAACATTACCCTACTACTTTATCTTGCTTGCGATGTACGGTTCATATAAACAATAAATGAAAACTGCACGAAGTTTTTTGGTTACCTAATGTTAATCATAACTTTTCTTCATGTCCCCACAATTCTTATGAAACAAAGACCTCTGCCACGAGATTAGAATGTTTCTTAAAGAAGGTTTATGTATGTCGGAGGACAAATGTCTTCGGAACGCTGGCGCCATCTATCGGCATGGACAGAATCAATAAGTGACAGTCCGGCCCGTCTCTCGGCAGTTCTCGAGCGGCGGTCGGCCGGAGTGGTCGACTATTGAAACTGTCGCGTTCCTAGCTATTAGTGTTAATGAGTTTGTGTAAATTGATATCGGAAACATTAAGTGATTGAACATTATAATCAGAGTTAATTAACAAAGTGTTTGATTACCCACGAACGCCCACAGAATAAGAAATTAAATAATGGATCCAATTAACAAAACTTCTGATGTCGGCGGAGAATCCTACGCCCCTGTTTTTTATGCTTCTCCATTTTCTCTTATTCACCGACAATTATTCTAGCTGAACCCGCGACTTTGTCTGCGTGGAATGTTTTTGGGTAGCATTTTCATTAATTTAATACCGAATTTCAAGTCTCTACACCTTATGGTTCCAGAGATATCGTGCTGAGTCAATACATACCTGAACATGTCTTATATATATAGATAAAAGATGACGACAAATGTCGAAGCTGAGCCGGTATGCCATTATTTTATGTAATTTAAACGAATATTCTTTTCACCAAATTATGTGTTAGCCTCATTGGTTTAATTGGTCACTATGTTCGGCTACAGGCTTCAAGTCTTGGGTCGGGCCAATTTCAAAATCGATATTGAGTCTTTTATTAAGATTTCTCAATATTTTCATGAAGTTGGCGGTTTGCTCCATTCCCTTGATTCAAAGAGCACGTTAATTCGTCGGTTTTGTGCCTTATCTCTCGTGAAGCAATATAGAACGCTCTTGTGTACATGCCTGCCAACCCGAGCATGATGGGAGCAGCATGATGGGTCTAAGCTCCAAAAACCCTCTCTCCTATGAGGTGGCCTGTGCCCTGTAGTGGGATGTCAATAGGCTGCTACTTACCTTACCTACATATATGTGTTAGATTAGATTATATAAAAAAAAAACTGTTTTCTAGAGTAATGCTACGAGGTTTTCTGGTTCCTAGATGATAAATAGAACAACCTTCCCTGTCAGTTCAAAAACAAAGGAAACCTTATCTGCGAGACCTGTAATAAATGATCATTATAATTGATTTTCTACGATATGATTCTATCCCAAACGACCCAAAAGTTATTGATGAAGGCCTAGAGCTGGTAATCTATATTAAATTTAGTAATAGATGGCTCATTGGTAAATATTGCCTCATTGACCCAATGGTCAGTTTGCATGAAGACCACCGCTAAGATTGGCCGTAGTGGCCAAAGGTCGTTTGTGATAAGTATTATAGTAATAGAGGTTAAAATACATAAGGTAATCCATAATTCGTAAAATATCCATAATTAATATGCTGGGATTGAGTTTAATATTGCCGGTATCATCATTATATTACATAGCAAAAGTACGTGCGTACAAAGTATACATCTCAGAAGTGAAACTTCTTTGGCAAACTAATTTTAAGTCTTGTTTATATTTATACAAATCTAAAATTTCCGAGACTTAGAGGGAGGGAAAAAGGAAGATATGTAAGGAATTTAATTGTCATTAAAATATTAAGTGTCGAAAATTAATACAAATAATTCATTTAAATCTCAAATGGTGAATTGTAAATAAAAATGCCACGTTTTTTTTGTCAATATTTTAGTAAAAGTACAGTTTGGCTAGGGTTTTATTTAAATAGCTTCGATTCAAATCTTCTTACATTGCCTCTTATTTAAAAGCTATAATAGTTAGGGTTTATCAATAAAGAACAGCTTAATTTCACTAAAAGCCATGGAATACAGTTCTAGCTTTGCGAAAGATAGACTGACAACATATTTTTAATGTGATGTTGCCCGAGGCGTGTCTGGATATAATTTATAAGCGGATTCCAAGCATTGTCTCAATTCCATCATCTAATGAAGCCGGCTTCAACGACGCTTCCGTATCACTTCAAGTTTAGGGCTGCCGTAAACATTGTCTTCATATTCCATAAAATACTTGCTATTTACTTACAGTTCTACTAAAAATGATACAAAATTGTAAAGAAATTTCGATAGGATAGCCATCATAAAATATTTTAGTAGTCTAATAGTATGATAATGTGGTCATACTACAAGTTTCTATGTCAATAGAAGCTCCGGAAACTGACGTAGTTTAATTTATATACACAGACTTATATTTTATAGCGAATTAAAGAAATTGCAATTTCTACTTAAAACTATATTAGAATTAAATATCATTGCTACAAGTTCAAATGTTTTTTAAATTAATTGTATTAATAAAAAAGTGTTTTGACCTGGTAAATTTCGTACCGCCTCAGAATCAATAAAATATGTGGTCAAAACTTATCCCGAACAAAACAAATTCGTAATCAACAAAAAGTTCGTAAAATATTATAGTTGCGATTATAAATTGTAGGTTGTTATTTTCAAACGTGAAAACAAATGAAAGAAAAAGAAAAGTATTCTTATAATTTAATTTGATTTCTGAACAACAGGACGAGCAGCAAATATTAGACATTCAAAACTAATAATTAAACTGAAAACTTTTACATTTTAGTTGATTTCCACGGGACGAAATCAAATGATAGACAGGTAGGGATAGTTTCTAAAGCGAAATTGTTGTTTTTATTATATTCCAAGCATTTTTTTTTTCACCTCTCTGGACTTCCAGAAGGAATTCCAAACCAAAATTAGCCAAATCAGTCTAGCCGTTTTAGAGTTTTAGCTAGACTAATCAATACCAATTGAATTATATATATAGATTAGAACAAGTGTTGCATAGTGTGAGCGAAATTCATTGTACGAATTGAAAAAGGGACGAGTTATTAAACTCTTTTTCACCGTCTTCAAAAGAAGGAGGAGGTTCTCAATTCGTCTGTATTTTTTTTTAAGTTTGTTACCTCATAACATTCGACTCGGTAACCGATCTTGTTGATTCTTTTTTATATGAAAGGTGGTGCTTCCTATAGGGTCCCTTGTTTTTTTGGTTCAGTTCCTATGATGGCATCTATGAGAAAACCGCGTAAGTCTTAAATTTGCATTAAGCATGTGCGCGACACAAAAGTACGAATAACTCAGTATCACGCCAACCGATTTAGATGATTCTTTTTTTATTGGAAAAGCTATATTTCAAGGGTTATTTGATGATAGTTTGGTTAGGTTCTGTTCATGGGATCCATGACAAAGAAACGGAATTCTTCAATTCTTAGGGGCAAATTAACGACTAACTGACGCCGACTCCAAATATAACAATAATTGTAACTACATTATATTTGAGAGACTACCAATTCTCAATAGGAATTCAATAACTTTGCTAAGGGGAGTTTTCAA
Organism: Elymnias hypermnestra; assembly: GCA_015832385.1. Classification (NCBI taxonomy): domain Eukaryota; kingdom Metazoa; phylum Arthropoda; class Insecta; order Lepidoptera; family Nymphalidae; genus Elymnias; species Elymnias hypermnestra. The sequence continues at coordinate 2,340,091 of JACTOM010000493.1, read as the reverse complement.
TTTTCTTTTCAGATCGAAATCGTGTTGAGATTGTTGTTTTCTTCCCATAAAACAATCTGTTTTCCTGCCTAATGACAAGAGATATTCCTTTTTAATAACAACCCTAACTACAATCTGAAAATTATTGTAGCGGGGAGCTAAGAGCTATTTGATTTGTGCACTCGTGCAGTGTGCCTTTGTGATCAATAGGCCTATAATAACAGCTCGCTTAATTCAACGAAGCTGCAACAACACCGCATGCTAACGTACGAATATTAAATCCATCTACCAGATTGCAACTGAATTGAGGTACAAAATTGTAAATAACCAGTGGAGTTTACTAAAGTTAAAAGCATTCAGACACCAAAGTTAATCATACTATAATTGAAACGATTAAATGTAAATACATTGAATTTATATTAAAAAGGATACCCATTGAGTTTGTAGCATTAGATTTTAAGCCATACTTTAACATCATTATCGTCAATTGTATATTGGAAATTATACATAGGAAAAGTCGAGCGAATACAGATGATGATCTTTCTAAAAGCTTTCATTTTCAGTAAGACGAAAACATAACTGCCTCGGTAAATTAAAGTTTAGAGAAATTAGGCCATTGCATCTATGAATACTTACTGATGATTATATAAAACGCATTTATATTGTATAATAACATAAATATATGGTGAATATGGGTAGAATTTTTGGTCTTCATTTGCCATTTTAGCGTGATGCTGCAGTAAACTGCAGTACTGGTTTTCAGTGGGAGTCTTCAACAAGTGATACCGCGGTCGTGGATATGATTACATCTACTTTATGTTACATAGCGCATCTATTATAATTCCTTTATCCTTTATTGCGAAACTACATCTATGTTCAATGAGTATGTATTTATGAGTGCGTTGAGAAAATTGAGAAAGGTATGCTTAGATGATTTGGGCATGTAGAGAGAACGAATGAAAGGAGACTGATGAAAAGGATTTATGAGTCAAGAGTGAAAAGGAAAGTTGGAAGGGGAACACCGAGGCGAACATTCCTGGACCAAATCCACGACATTTTAAATAAGCGCAAATCAAGAGTACGATACTCTGAACCGATGAACTTATATGAAAGGTTTAATGAGAGTGAAAGAAACGAAGATATCGTGGCAAATGGAAAGACGTGGTCTCTGCCTACCCCTATGGGAATGAGGCGTGATGCCATGTATGTATGTGTTTTACGATAATAAAAAAAATACTTCATTTCAAAACGCATCGGAGTAATGTATTTGATAACTCTCAGTGAACCTAACATCCACTTGAGATGACATATAAAACAAATATATAAGTATTAAAAGTGCTAGGAAATGCGTTTTAATCTGAAAACGGAACACCAACGTTTTGGAGGGGAATTCCACGTTTGATTTAGTAAAGGTGCGTAGATTTCAGGGCCTCATCATCATCAGTCGACTCAGAATCATGTGTATCAGAGTTGTTACGACGCCGGTGATAACCGTTCGGACATTGCAGAAAATCAACGATATAACAATATGTAAACGAGCTACAGTCATAAAACATTCTTATCGGTTCGATAGAAAAATAGTTTACATTAAATCAATAAAAAAAGCTTAAAAGTGCGTGTGTACAATTGTTAAAACTGAAACTTCGTTGGAAAACCAATTTTTAAGTCTTGTTTACATTTATACAAATCTAACACTTTAGATTTCCGAGACTTAAAGGGAGGGAAAAAGGAAGATATGTTAGGAATTTAATTTTCATCAAAATATTTAAACTGTCGAAAATGATACAAATAATTTATTGAAAAATCAAAACATGAATTGTAAATAAAAATGCCACCTTTTTTGTCACTATTAAAAATTATTACTTAAATTTTGTGTTTGGATTGAATATTTAGAAAAGAGATTTTATATATTTTTATTTTATGAAAAATATTATATTAAATTATTAGATGAAGAGTGGCAAATCGAAATGCCACGTCTTATTTGTAAATAATAAATCTACCTAACCTTCACACGAATTAGCATAAAAACGCTGCACATCTGCGTGACGCCAATCACGCGTTTCATCCGTAAAAATTTTACCCTCATGCGCCTAATGAGGTATCACTTCAATAATAATAAGCCAAATATACATTCACGTTGATACTATTTATTGTGTTGGAAGAAAGCAGCACTTTAAACGTCTCATAAGATTGTAATCTGGTGCTGGTGTTTTCATAGTTTCCTCATTGGTCTAGTGGTTAGCATGTTCGACTAGAGACATGAGGTCCTGGGTTTGAGTCCCGGGTCGGGCCAATTTAAAAATCAATATTGAGTTTACTGTTAAGATTTTCTCAATATTTGCCTGTGGTTGGGAAGTCGGCGGTGTCTCCACCACCCTCGCACCTTGGAGAGCATGTTAAGCCGTCGGTCCTGCGCCTAATTTATCTACGGTCGTGTCGGTTTCCCGTCACATCGGACTATGAGAACGAAGGCATAGAGAGTGCACTTGTGCTATGCCTGCCAATCCGCGGTGGAGCAGCGCGGTGGGTCTATGTACTAAAAACCCTCTCTCATATGAGTGAGGAGGCCTGTACTCAGCAGTGTAGAAACCATAAGGGGTATATCGCCACTTACCAGATTAGCGGGCTTCCATCTAATCAGGTTAGATCGCAGTCAAGCGATAAACTGTCAGCAATAGAAAAAATTAAGAAAGTTCAATTATTTGTGTGCGAATTAAAAACTTCCCTTAAATGCAGTTCTGTGTTTGGGAGTAGATAGAGTTTTGCTGTATTGATGTCTTATATGTCGAAATACTTACGAACATCGCCTTTGGAAACTTAATATGATCTAATTGGTACGTTATATGTACAAATGATTTTCATTATAGTTATAATAAATCATTGTTTTGATCCTTCCGCCATGTGTCCGTGGAACGCTTTGCAGCTGAATCGCACAAAGGACGTTGTGTAATCGCGCGGCTTAGCGTTTCAGTCGACGTAATGAATATACTCCAGGATATTACGAACAACAAAAGCGATCCATTTCGACGAAACACTCAGGTTTTTTTTTAACGTTTTCGTTGCTTATATGTGAACTGTGCTTGGCTTTGTAGATTATGATAGCTCCAGTCTCAACAACCTCATCATATATACCCTCTATACATATATTCAATAGGTCTTATTTCAATAAAATTGTATTTTAATATTTATGGCGAAAAGAAAAGATGGACGAACAAAGCTACCCCCGTTCTTAATATCATCATCAGCCGTTAATTAGAAATACTATGTTGGATAAATCTGTATTTAACGATTGAAAAGGGCTGCAACATTTAATTTAAATAAAACCATTTTTTTCCTATCTACCTTCGTTATAGACATGAAGACATCTAACTGATATGCCTCAAACCGGTTCTTTAAATGCGAAGATGGTTTCAAATCAATAGACTTAAACACTTTATCATCACCAAATGTCTAAAAGTATTCGCGATTAACTTGAAATTTAAATTATAACTAAATACGGATTTATGCGAACTGCCTCATTGGTCTAGTGGTTAACATGTTCGGCCACAGACATGAGGTCCTGGGTTCGAGTCCCGGGACGGGCCAATTCAAAAAACCGACATTGAGTTTTCTATTACAATTTTCTCAATATTTGCCTGAAGTTGGGAAGTTGGCGGTGTGATCAACCCCGTGCCTCGGAGAGCACGTTAAGCCGTCGGTCCTGCGCCTGATCTCTCTCCGATCGTGTCGGATTTTCCGTCACATCGGTCTATGTGAGTGAAGGAATAGAGAGTGCACTTGTGTACTATGCCTGCCAATCCGCAGTGGAGCAGCGTGGTGGGTCTATGCTCTAATAACCCTCTCTCGTACGAGTGAGGAGGCCTGCGCCCAGTAGTGGGACGTTAATGGGCTGCTACTTACTTTTTTACTTACGGATTTATCTATGTTCTTAAGGGATCGGGAACTACATAAAATACCCAGACATCCTGATATCAGTTTAAACGTCTTTAAATATACCCGTCGAAATATTTTGATTTAAGTTTAATATTTATAGTAATGTTTTACCTAATTGATCATAAATTCTTTTTATATTCACGTCTTTTCCGGTTTAGAGAATATTTCTCACATAATATTGTCGGCGAGTGATTTTACCGATTCTATGTCATTTGGAAAACTTGTATTGCTGAAGTTTATTCAATAGATTTTTCTATACTAGTGTTGTCACTGTGAAGACTTCTTAAAGTGCAATCTCCTGCTGGAGGTCGCCTATCATAAAGGCAATTTGAACTTTCGATACAGACGCGCGTTAACAGAATTTGGTGCCTCAACATGTCTGGAAATTTTTAAGCCATGAGATATGCCTTCTCCCTGGCGTTTTCCCTTGTATCTTCATCTGTATAATAAGTTGAAGCAATTGGTACTTTTTCCTGCCTGATTGGTCTAGTGGTTAGCATGTTACAGGCTTAAGGTCCTGTGTTCGAGTCGTGGGTCGGGCCAATCTAAAAATCAATATTGCGATTTCTATTAAGATTTTCTCAATATTTGCCAAAATTTGGGAAGTTGGCGGTGTGCTCCACCCCGGTGCCTCGGAGAGCACGTTTAGTTGTCGGTCCTGCGCTTGATCTCGCTCCGGTTGTGTCGGATTCCCGTCACATTGGACTATGAGAGTGAAGGAATAGAGAGTGCATTTGTATACTATGCATACCAATCCGCAGTTAGTGGGCTGCTACTTACCTAATTGGTACATTTTCCTTCGCATTATATGACTAACGTAATGAAGCATTCGAATCTGTATACTATTTAAGACCTTCCTATTCTTTTAGACCATCTGCAAGAAATTTTTAATGTCAATCATAGATTAAGCTTGTCACGATCAATCATCGTACCGTTAAGTTGAGAGTGTCGTTTGAAATCAAGCCCTCAGAATCACCATAAATTAAATAAGAGAAAGATCTTTGTCACGGCATACGGGCCTTCGCAATGTATTCCCGTCGCAGAGTACGTGTTAAGAATTTCAAGTAGCTTCACGAATAAGTCCTGAGCCAAAATGTAGTTTCACGTACTTACTTTCGAAAGTTCTTGAATTAGTAATTTATATTCACTTTCAACTCCACAGGTTCAACCGTGATCAACTTTATTACGTGAACATTCTATTAGTGCTTTTTCAACTGTATAAGATTCTTTTTCACTGGCAACTTACCAGGAATCTTCATACACTTACATTGTTCGTTTATTGGTTAGTAAATTTGAGAAATTTCATATCTGGGTTGAAGGATCAGTTTTAGAAGCCCAGCTATTTCTATAGTTGTGTCTGTGGAGTCACCCAGATTGACATTGTCAGTTTAAGCGATTTTTGAATCCATTTGAACATACACAAAAACATTATCAAAGTTGGTCCAGTTGAGTCAGAAACAGATTATTTTGAGTCAGATAAGCCTTCACGAGAATTTTACGACCGAACAAAAGAAAAATCGATATTTGTCTTAACTTTTATTTTGTAGTTTTTCGATTAATTGTGCACAAAAGTGAAAAGAAACTACAATTTATTTGAAAAGATAATTCTTGGCTTTTGTGATACGTGAGGTTGTTTGTAATGAAAAAAATGTTCTATAGTAAATCCTTTGAAAAGTGTTATATATCAAAATACTAGTTATACCCCGCAGTGGCGTTCGCAATTCCGTGAAAATATGGTGAAATCCGGATCGAAATGTCAAATTAGAGTTCACCTAAATAATTCAGAATAAAAGAAAATGTAAACAAATGTTCGAGATCACTATTATTATTTTCGAGGAGGTTTTACAAGGAGGGATAATTCATGTAGTATATGAGAGTGAGAATCATCGTATTTGTGGCACGAGAAGATGTGTTAAATATGTCGGACAATAAGAGAGACGGAAATATAAAGCATAGGGGCCAAGGGTTCTCCACCGACATCGTCATTAATGGCATCAATAATTCAATTTTCCATACTGTGGGCGTTAGTGGGTAATGTTGGTGCAGTCAAACACTTTAATAATTAACTCAGATTATAATGTTCAATGACTTAATATTGCCGATATCAATTTACACAAACTCAGTAATAATAATAGGAACGCGACAGATTCAAAAGTCGACCGCACCGGCGGGGATAGACAGATGGCGCCAGCGATGCATAGCCTATTGCACTCCGACATATAATTTTAAAGAATCGTATTATGGTATTACTTATTTTACCAAATAAATTGATAGCTTTTGGTACAAATATATTTCAGAAAAATTGGCTCCGCCGTTTAGGACGCCTTCAGTAACATATCTGGATGACATATATACAAAGATAAACTAAACTTAGTACAGAGTACTTCCTTCTTTTGACACTTGTGTAAGATTATCATGAGATGAGGAGTTTATAATTAAATTAAATTGAGTATTAACCGGAAGTGAAATTGGTAAGATGTATTTTCTCATAAATTATTTCCCTATTAGATAAATGTGGGTTAAACTTTAAAATAATGAGAGGCCTAAGAACAATATTTACGCCATTTCACATTGTTATAATGTTGATAAACACAGATTGTAGTTACTCGGGTTGCGTCAGTGTTGTTGCGTAAAACCGACCCACATCTTCCGTGTCAAGTACGTGCCCATTGTTGGACGACACGAGTTTTATTTTTACACACAATACAATTATACGAGGTTTATGTTTGAAATTTACTATATAAAGCTTTAGCGATCTTGTATGTAGAAGGAATGAGATAAAGATACCGACACTGGTAAGCAAACATTTAGTAACGTGAATATTCATTGACAACCTCGCTGGCGCAGTGGTGCGAGTATTCGCTTTGCTAGCAGTGGACCCGGTTTCGATCCCGGTAGGGTGAATTTAGGAAAGGCCTTGGCTAGTTACCACCCTACCAGCAAAAACAAAGAGATGTTCTGGTAAGAGGTTGAATAGAAACCATAAGAAGTAAATTGCCTCTTAACAGATTAGCGCGCTTTTATCTCAGATTATATCACTTACCATCCGGAGCGTGATCACAGTCAAGCGCTAACATATCAGCTATAAAAAAATATATATTTTCTTATCTTATTTATTAATTAGAGTTATCATTCTTATGAAACCAATATGTTTCGAGTTACTACGTGTTTGCTTTCCTGTGTGGATATCTATCAAATAAATGAAGTAAGTAAAGTTGGATTGTGTTCGTAATTTCAAATAAACAGGTTTTCTTTAAAGGCATGTGAAAGTATATATAATAAAGTATATATTGTGACTTTTGTCAGTCCGTTTGTTCCGATTAACTGTTAAACTCCTGAGCCGATTTTGAAGGCAATTTTTGTGGCAGATAGCTTGCACTACTGAAAAAATAAAACCAACTTTAGCAATAATAATATAACCAATGTTAACAATAATACCGGGAGTCCCATATTCTGGATTGTGATCGAAAAGTACGAGGGGAACACCACGAGGAACCACTAGTTAGAAACAACGTGATTATAATGAAAACAGCTTGTACTTGTGTTGCGTTTTGATTTACCACTTGTAATTTATGAGATGTGTTTCTATAAACTGCGGATACGGAGCGGTGTTATTATTTTCTGGATTACACTTAGCTAATAGGACATAGAATTTATACGTGTAAAGAAATACTTTCCTCGTAAAAGCTTTTATAGATTATCAACGCTTTTATAGATTATAACGCTTATTCATTAGGACATACAAAGAACTGGTCCAAAAAACGTGAAAATTGATGTCTTCTATCATAATGGGTCACCATTTAGGAAGGAAGTATCGACTGTACTTCCTTACTTCATATAATGTTGCTAGATAGGTTATAAATAAAGAAATAAATAATAAAAGTATGAAAAAGCGAAATTCTGCCCGTCCGTTTCGCCTTTCTTGAACCTTTGAGTCGGATTCATCCGGAGCGCCAGAGCTGAATGCGTTAGCGAACTTCTGGCGTCCACCACTCGTATGAAGAGGGTTTCGCTGGGTTGTAATGGATATTCTGGTGACCAGTGAGTCTCACACTCCTAGATGAAGCTGCTTCATCCAGCGTGCGTAAATGCATTTCCCAAAGACATAAAAAAGAACAAGCGGAGGTAATATATAAGGAAATTTAAAATATTAATAACTTTAGTCTATCGCACAAAATAACGTAAATTATGTAATGAGTTCTAATTTTATAACTAAGAAAATATGAATTATAGCGTTATGATACTGAAGTATAAAAATATGGCTTTGCTGTAATTGAATATGATAATTTTGTAAATTTATACAAGGTTGGAATTGTCTGTTATCGTAGATATATCAAAACAAAATATTCTGAATTGAAGTATGCTAAAAAGCTCTTTTTAATCGTCATCAATCTATGCGTTGGTTACAAATTACTCATTTAAACATTATTTTTACTGCTGATAGGTTAACGCTTCATTGTGGTCCCACTTGATGGTAAGTGATGATACCGTATAAGATGGAAGCGCCTTAACCTGGTAAGAGGCAATTTATCTCTTATAGTTTTTATAAAGCATCGTATCGGGACACAAATCTTTTACTTGGCGGTACGACTTTGCTGGTAAGCCACCCTAAGCGTCTCACTAGTCCAGACTCAGATAAATAAGAAAATTTCTTAAAGTCGTCCTACCGGAGGTCGAACCCGGGATCTATGCTAGCAAAGCGAATACTAGCATCACTGCATAACTAAGAAATCGTGAAAATAAAAATTATAGTGTTATGACATTGAAGAGAAAAATTCAAAGAAATATCAATTCTCACAGTACTGCCGCAATATATATTAAATAATATCTCATATATTCGTGATAATATACACTTAAACAGTAAAAAGTGAAATACACAATTTTAATACAAGAAATAAAAACAAACTTGTAATTCCATATTTTAGAGTTAAGAAGGTTCGGAAATCATTTGTCGGGTTGTGCATTCGCATCTTTAAGAAGATACATCAATCAGTTTTAGATTTGCTTCTACATAATTTTTAGAAATATGTTAAAAACACTCTTTTACAAAAGGTATATTATAATGTTGAAGATCATTTAAGCAAGAGAAATGTTTGGACTTGATTCCAGTTGCTCACAGAGGCAAAATATTACTCATTGTAACATACACAACTATTTCTAAAAGATTAACCGTTGAGTTTCTTGCCGGTTTCCAAAGAACAGACTACTGACGATTCAATAGTGCTTTTTGAGCATACTTGAATAAATAATATTTTGATTTGATTTGATGCATAAAAATACGGCTTTTTTTTGTAATGTTTGAATATGTTAATTTTGTACATTGACGTACTTTAACGCTTAGAATGGTCTGTTCTCGTCGAAATATCAAAAGCAAAATATTCTTTATTGAAGTAGGCCGAGCTCTTTGAACTCGTTATAATCTATGAGTTGGTATCTACTACATTAGATACTCCTTTAAACAAAGTTTTCGACGAATCTACCTCTTTGTAACGACATATTTCTTAACGAAAGTATAACATTAAATATCAATATAATACCTATTAATATATTATAAATCCAGCTGCTTTGGAGTTTAGCTCAAATTTGATTACTTTAAATTAAAAACTATTAAGTTTATTGATAAAATTAAAGGTTCGTGCATACAAAGTACACATGTCAGAAGTGAAACTTCTTTGGTAAACTAATTTTTAAGTCTTGTTCATATTTATACTAATCTAAAACTTTAGATTTCCGAGACTAGATGGAGGGAAAAGGGAAGATATGTTAGGAATTTAATTGTCATTGAAATGCCACTTGTTTTGGTCAATATTGGAAATAATTAAATCTTGTTTTTGAATTTAAAATTTTATATTTAAAAAAAATAGTATATTAAATGATTAAATGACGAGTGGCAAATGAAAATGCCACGTGGTATTTGTAAATATTAAAACTATCTAACCTTCAAACGCATTAGCATAAAAAACTGCAGCACATTTTCGTGACGCTAATCACGAGTTTTGTCCCTAAAAAACTTACTTAAAAAAAAGTTAAGTTAAGTTGCCTAAAAAAGTTTCAGTTCAAAAACAATTAAAGGTGAAACTGTTTTATCCACAAATATTTCTTTTGATAAAGAAAATCTTCGAATACCTCACAAGAATGTATAAAAATCGACAAGATTTTATATAGTTGGCATTATGATTCCAGGGTATTAGATAATGCGGTCATCCTCTTAGCATCTATTGAATATTCAGAGAGTCATAACCCCGGCCCTTGATTACAGTGATTGTACTCGAAGCTGTCTGAGCTTGCAAAGCGTCTAGTTATTCCTGAAGGTCTATTTAAAGTGTCTTATATAAACCACAATCGATTTCCTTCTTTAGATTTATAAAACATTTATTCGCAAAAGTTTTTTTTTCGGATCAAACTGAGTTTTTCTAAATGCTCACAAGCTTAGATACTGTGAGTCGCAGTGTGGGGCTCTTTATGATAGAAGGAGAACGTTCAGGAGTATACTTGCCTTGGACAAGTTAAATCTTTAAACCATCAAATGACAAATGAAATCCAAGTAGGCATAGGTAACGCCTGGAAAAAGTACTGGGCACTTAACCCTTCATTCAACGGAGTTTGTTGTAGTAAAAAGAATACTGACAAAACATATGACTTCGGCGTCGACGCCATTTTCAACGAAAAGTGAGATTTTGAGTGTTGCCATTATTCAAAATATATTTTGTACTAGATTTTTATATTTTTAATTTTTTTAGGAGGTTTATTAGTTTTATTCATATATATTTCTAGAATTGCTTCTAATGAAATATTTAAAATTTCATTTATAAATATATTTATATTTTTTAAATTTTAATAATAATTATAATAAATAACTTTAATTGATTAAATTTTACATTTAATGATGATATAAATAATTTTTTAATCTTTTATTTGTTACCAACACACTAAAATAGAATTCTGACGTATTTTTTTTCTAAAGTAGTTCAGTAATTTTTTTTAATTAGTTTTTCGTTACACTGAGCACTATCGAATTAAGGGTTAAAGATGTACTTAAAAGTATGGAAGTGGGCATGTTCATAATAAAAAAAAATTCTACCTATCTTAATTTAAGGCTGCCAAACCATATTCGAAAACTCGAAGTCTGCCAGAGATCTATGGAGAGGAGTACGTTTTTTTTATAGTTATGGCAGACAAACGAGCTGGCGGGTCACCTGATATTAAGTGATCACCTGCAGCACCATAGGTACTACTGATGTGTTGCCGGCCTAATAAGTGGGAGTTGATTCGCCTCTTAAACACATTTGTATCATAGCCTTGCGGGAACACCGTTGGCGGGAGTTCGTTCCACATTTTACACGTCCCTGGGAAAAAAGATCGACGGTATCTAAGTGTGGTTGAAGGCCATGCATCCAGGTTATATGGATAAAATTTATTGGTCCGTCGAGTTGTCCGATCGTAAAACCGTGACGGTGGTACTAATTTAAAGAGTTTTTCAGAACATTCCCCGTGATAGATACGGTGGAACACGCATAGAGAACTTACGTTTCTACGGTGCTCTAGCGTTTCCAGTTTGCGTGTCAATTGAGTGTCGTCTACAATTCGATTTGCCCGCTTCTGTATCCGGTCAAATGGAAAGAGTTGGTATTGGGGAGCTCCAGCCCATTGGTGAGAGCAGTAATCTAATTGCGGTCGGATTTGCGCTTTATATAGGAGTAACCGCCGCAAAGTATCGCTTGGCTCTGTTGAGCATCCCTAGCTTTTTAGAAGCCAATTTGGCTTTACCTTCCAGATGATCGCGGAATTGGACGTCACTCGAAATGTCGATGCCAAGGATCTCAATGTTTTTGGAGGTGGTGAGGGGAAAGTTCTGAGAGATTGAGAAGCGCATTAATCAGAAAAAAAAACAAAATTGAAAACGTTACTCACGCAATTAAAAAACAAAAATGGAGATGGTTAGGACATATAGCACGAGGCGCAAATAAGTGGAGCAAAACAGTTTTATATTGGTACCCAAAATATGGAACAAGCAGAAAATCGAGGCAGACCGTATCTTAGATAGGAAAACGATCTGAAAGCAGTGGATGGGGAAACGTGTTCGAGACTGGCAAGGGATAGACAGAAATGAAAGAACTTGGAAGAGGCCTTTGCCAAAATTGGGCAAAAAGACACGTAGCAAAATATTGGGTTCGGCATGTATATTTAAACAACATATCTTCTTTTTTCTCTTCGGAAATCTAACGTTTTCGATTTAGGTATAAAAACAAGACTTAAAAATTAGTTGGCCAAAGAAGTTACACATCTGACATGTGTACTTTGTACGCACGCAATTTTAACTTTTTCATAGCGCTTAAGTGATGATACAATCTAAGATCGAAGCATGCTTATCTTGGAAGAGGCAATGTACCTTTTATGGTTTTTGCAAACATCGTACCGGAACAAAAATCGCATTGCTTAGTAACTAGTCACGGTCGAAATCTCAAACTATTAAATACTTCATTTAGATATTATTGAAAAATGTTCATCGAGTTTAAAGTGGTATAACTTGACGTCTTTTCGTAAATAACACAATATTATAAGAGACATCCTCAACGTTACATGGCTAAAGGTTTAAATATAGTAAAACAACTTTTTCCTAATAATGACCATTTAAAACACAGAGGGAGTTGGTTAAATTGCGAGTTGTCAGCTAAAGTAAGACACAGCTGATTAGATAACGCCTTTCAACGAACGTAAGTCGGAAATGCTGTCTGATAGTTTCGAATTAGACTAGTTGGAATACCTATTATAAATTGTGAGTCTATTTATATAACAAAGATAAGGTATTTTAAACATCTTCCATATTAATTTACACCTTGAAGGACATAAAAAAGAAATATCTAGTATGAAAGTGTGTTTTAAGTACCACGAAACAAGTGTATAGTTTTTATAAGCTTCTTGGAAGAAGCTTTTAAATAAGATCACGAAGTCCCGGGTATGAATTTTTGATTAAGAGTAAGCTTCCTTTACTCTTAATGAGTTATGTTACGGAAATATTCGTTTGGAATTCATCTGGAGAGAATACCTGGCTATGATCGTTAAAACTCTGCGAAACCATCTTTATTTTTCACTGGAATATAAGAGGATTACTGTAACAGTTCGTGCGACAATATTTTCGGTTGTTAGTTTTAAGTTTGTGATGCAATCAGATATATTTCTTAGTCCATATACTTTAAGGGGAAAAAATTTAGCCTTTAAATGTAAAACCTAATCTTAGTGTGTTTAAATTAATTTTTTATTTATTTATTTATTTTTATTGCAGACAAACATACAGATTTTGAAAGAAAACACTAACAGAATTTTAGATAAGAGTGTACAAAGACGGTCTTATCGCTTAAAGCGATCTCCTCGGGACAACCTTGGAGATAGTAGCCCATGAAATTACTTTGTTTGTACATAACGTTAAAATTGATTACTAATAAAGAAAACTTATTTATCCTTCTTTAATTTTCCGAATGAATCCGACTGAGAGTTCACGGAGACGGGACCAGGTGCGAAAGTATGCCGCTTTGGACAGTGATATTCCCCCACTTGCTCCCTCTTTGGCACTGAAGAAGTTCAACATCTATCACAGGACCTAAGCTTCTTTCAGTATTGTTTATTTATTTATTAAAGTATGATTATCACAGTCTATACAAGGTGTTAGGAGACTGCGTCCGAATCGAAGACGGACGATAGTACTAATGACCCCTTTGATGATGGGACGAAAAAATCATATTTTGAAAACGTTTTATTAGATTTATTTCAGCTCCATTATGTTAGTACAGCTAATTGAAATGATAGTTCATAAAAATACATTACTAAAAAAATAACCGCCAATGTAACACAAAATTAAATTCAGCTGGTGTTTGAAAGCACTGGTCAATGAACTGATCAACGCGCGCAAGCCCGTCCGTTCGTTGATCAGTTCATTGACCATTTACTTCTACTAACATGATGGAGCGTAAATAGTGCTAATAAAGCGTTATAAAAATATATTTTTTTTATATCAAGGATGATTTTTTTCTGTCATTATTCGCCTTGTATTTATTCGCATATTAAATACACAGCCACCCTGTAAAAATCAATAGGGCTAAAAGTATATTACATTCCGAACAAAAAAAGTCGTCTGTAAACTTTGGCATTTTAATATTATCTCCTACGCATAAAGCAGATAGAATTCGGTAGAAATGTTTTATTGCTTTTATGAATACAAGAATAACAACCGAATAAATGGATACAAAACTTTATTATTTTTAAATATACAAGCATTACTCGGCAAGACTGCATCATGAGAATCTCGTGAGAATACATGGAAATCCGTTCTCACTTGAACACATTGAGCCAATTTGCTGAATTTCAAGTTATTCGGATTTGTAATATGACTTTAGAAATATCGTGACAACTCAGGCAATGATTTCGCTTATTTATACATATTGATTTTTCCCGCGTAGTTCAAAATACTATGAGAATATGGGGAAATTGGTTTTCAGTCATTGTTTACATCTTAAAAGAAGTCAGCGCTAAAAATTTTGATGGTTTCGCCGACGAAATGGTGTAAGTACTCGCTTCGCTAGCCAACTTGGCTAGTTTTGATTTCCGGCAGGGAAAATTTATGAAATACATACATACATTATGTATCTAATCTCGCCTCATTCCCATAGCGGTGGGCAGAGACCACGTCCTTCCACTTGCCATGATCCTTGCATATCTTCTTCGCTTCTTTCATTCTCATTAAACTTTACATATAAGTTCATCGGCTTATAGTACTCTTGACCTGGCCCTTATTTAAAGTCCTGGATTTGGTTCAGGAACGTTCAAATTCAAAATGTCTTTTTCCAAGTAGGCCTATTACAGCACTTTTGAATCGTCAAATCGTCAAATCGTTATAACGGTCGATCATAACGATAAAGAACGACTTTTAATCTAAAGTTACGAGGGCTCCCTCGCGCCCTGATTTGAGAAGAGCCTACAACAATCTCAGTCGGATGTACGTTTTTTTATGTCATCATCATTACAATATATATTTTTAATTTATTCTATATTAAGATATATATAGAGCAATTCATGTACTCCCACGCTTTTTTGTCATCCAAGTATTCCTTACGCTTCGTTTGCCTTAGTCTTCCCATTTCAACTTTCCCATTCACTCCCCCCCCCATTTTTATTCATTCCCCACTGTTCCCATTGACTCATAAACGTATTTGTCAGTCTTCTTTCGTTCATTCTCTCTACATGCACAAACCATCTAAGCATACCTTTCTCAATTTTAGTCACTACGTCGTCTTTTATACCACATAATTTTTAAATCACACTATTTATTACTTTGTCACTCAATTTCAACCCACTCATACTTCTCAACGGTCTCATATCTGTCGCAATTATTTTACTTCTATGCTTCTTCTACCATACCTAAGTTTGACTGGTATACACAAGTGTTGGCATCAACACTACTCCATGCACAGCCAGTCTGGCCCTTTGATACCCTCTGGCTATTCATAAAGGCGTGTAGAGCACCATTTACCATATTCCTTGCATTCACTCTCCTTAAAATATTACTTGCACGTGATCTATCTTTTGTAAATTTAGATCCCAAGTATACAAATTCATTCACATCTTTCACTTGTCCCCATCTTTCAATTATTGCAATTCATCACAAATTTATCTGTTTCAAAAAGTTTATACATATTACATAACTTTCGTTTTGTATATTCACTTTCATTCTTTTCCTTTTCAAAGCTTCATTCATAATATTTACCATCTCCTGTAGCTCATTAGCAGATTAAGCAATTATTACTTGATCATTTGCGTAGAATAAACATTTGATGAGTATTTATTCATTCTTAACCAATGCATAAAGTATGCATTTAAAAATTGTACTATTTTTTCTATGTCTGGACTAGAGATTAGTTTCGTCCATGACTTGTTACCCTGTAACCAAAGGCGTGACGCCAAACAAAATAATTGCTTTTCCGAACGATGTTTCGTAGAAACCATCATTATTTTATTGCCCTTATCCCACTAGGTGGGGTCGGCACAGCATGTGTCCTTTCGCCACTCCACTATCCGCTGTCATTTCGACATTCACATCCCTTATACACATATCCTCTTCCACACAGTTCATCCACACTTTTGTTGGTCGCCCTCCCCCGAGCCTGCCACTTACCATCATATTTAGGGTTCTCTTGCATACATAGCTACCCTCCCTTCTCCTTAGCCTTCCACAGATAGCCTTCCAGTCCTTGACTTCTCGGTGACTGGTGCTGCTACTTTCACACTTCCTCTAATATACTCATTCCTAATCCATAAAAACCATTAAAAAGTTATCTTCTTTCCAGTTCTACGGGCTACCTTCTTACACCTTATCATATCGTCAAGGGCGAATGATCATTTTCGCTTGTATGTATAGTACTCTATTATAGAGAAAAGCTAGAATATTCTAAGGTATCAAAAGGCGTAATACGGTCTGAAATAACGGTAAATGATAGGTCATTATGAACTATCACCTTGAATGTCGTAATCAATACCAGCGATAAAGGGCAACCCTATTCACGTAGAGTCTATTTCATGATATTTACCCGTTAAAGGACAAGTGTATATGAGGTTTACTTGATCGTATAACTTTTCTATTGTAATACAGTCACATGGGATCATTTACACATTCGGTAGCTGAGGGTTAGGACATTGTATTTTTAATTTATACGGAATGGAAGTTCCACTGAAAAAAATATATATCAAAACGGCAAGCTAATTTTACCTAAAATTTTATATATGTTTTGACCTAAGGACTTCCTCTCTAGACTGTTATAAAATATAAAAGCCTGTAAATACTACTGGCTGTTTGTGTTCAGTTACATTCAAATATAAATATATACAAGTTATTTCATTCCGTTAAACTTCATTTCAAATACAATTCATGGGGTTGAAGCAGAGAGACTTCTTTAAGCAGAGAGTTTAAAACATTTTTAGGGCTCGCCAGCCAGTTGCCCAGACGATGCAGGAGTTGAAAACTGCCATAGAAGAGGAATGGGAGATGATCCCCCAAAATTTCATAGAGCGGTTGATAAACTCTATGCCTAATCGTATGAGAGCTGTGGTAGAAGCCTATGGAGGCAACACGCGTTATTAAATTAAACCTTTATTAAATTGAACATGTTTTTTATTCAATAATCAAGTGCCTTCATCAAGGCGCATACCCGACTTGTTAGGCGTAGCTCCATGTCGTGTGGTATTCTGAATTCAAATTTAAAACATAACGATCGAAAAAGATGGTAAAAAGTACCAGGTTTAAAACTGCATCAATAGTTTTTGTTCAATCTAGCAATAATATTTCGGTAGGGGCCATCGAAACCTAAACTCTAAGGTGGGCTAATAGATGTGTCCAGAAGAGTAGTTGTTGTAGTATTTATCACCTTATTACGGTTTCGCAGCAACATTGTTGATGTGTTTTCTAAATCAAAGCATGCTTTTATTGCTCGCTGTTAATTGGACTTGTATTTAGGTTAGAAAATCTCGCACTTTCGTAACAAAAGTTATTTTAAAGTTAAAATTTATATTAAAAAGCGTAAGGTAAATACTTGTGTATATCACAATGTAAAAAAATATTTATATAAAGATAAGGTTTATTGTTGAATATTCTACAGGAGACACGTTCTTTGCATGGATTGATAAATAGTGTCTTGATTTGTAATTAGTACCGTAACCGCAACTTAAGTGTTTCTTACATATTTATCCTTATAATGTTTCAGTTGTTAACGATGATTATTTATTTAATTACTATAGGTATTCGAGGTGGCAGGAGATGTGCCAAGGTGCAAACGAAAAAATTACTTCATTTATACGTTTATATAGAAGGTACACGATCTACCTACATATTTTACGAATGAGAGTTTCTTTGTTATTGCTGATAGGTTACCAGTTGACTTTATCTTACTTAATAGTAAGTAACAGTTAAGTTAAGATACAGTCAGTTTACAGGCAGTAAAAAAAATGGGGTCGATTCTTATACGTGAATACGTCTCTTATTTAGCTTAATAAATTCTTTGATCCTTTGTCTATCCAGTGGTGTAATTGAATTACAGATGGAGGTAATCGATATGTAGCTACGACACCAATAATGTATCTCCCGATTTTGTTTATCATTCGTTTTCTTTTAATTGTCCCCTATTAATGCTATTGCAAATACGCATTCACATACATACATAGCATCACGCCTCGTTCCAATAGGAGTAGATAGAGACCACGTCCTTTCACTTACCATGATCCTTGCATACCTACTTCGCTTCTTCCATTCTCATTAAACCTTTCATACAACTTCGTCGGTTTAGAGTACTCTTGCCTGGCCCTTATTTAAAATGTCCTGGATTTGGTCCAGGAACGTTCGCCTCGGTCTTCCCCTTCCCACTTTCCCATTCAATCTTGACTCAGAAATTCTTTTTGTCAGTCTCCTTTCATTCATTCTCTCTACGTGCCCAAACCATCTTAGCATACCTTTCTCAAGTTTAGGCACGACATCTTCTTTTATACCACATGGTCCTCTTATCACACTATTTCTTATTTTGTCACTCAGTTTCAACCCACTCATACTTCTCAACGCTCTCATCTCTACCGCAATTATTTTACTTTTGTGCTCCTTCTGACATACCCAACTTTCACTACCACACTTATGTAAATGTTGGCACCAACATTCCTCTATGCACAGGTAGTCTGGCCCTTTGAGACACCATCTGACTATTCATAAAGGCGAGCAGAGCACCATTTACCATATTCCCTGCGTTCATTTTCCTTTCCATATCACTTTCACATGTTTTATTTTTTGTAAATTTAGATCCCAACTACACAAATCATTTACTTTCTTTTAAATCTGTCAAACAGTGACGCAACACATCCCGAACACCATTTTCGACTGGAAACCGCTCCGTGTACACCCTGTTTATTCTGACAAAAGCACTATAACCCTCACAGAAAGATTTCAATGCTTGAATCAGATTACCGCTCACCCCATACGTAGATAACATTGACCACAGCTCATTCTTCACCACTCGATCTCGATACGTATTCACGTCCATAATATACTCCTAACAGTTTCTACATAGCATCATACCGGAACGCAAATTTCTTGCTTGGCGCCATGCCTTTGCTGGTGGTTTGGTAACAAGACAGACTCAGAGGCCACCAGTCCAGACATTGGAAAATAATCAAATGCAATTTTCGAAAGTTGCCCTGCTGGGGAATCGAACTCAGGGCCTATCTGAAGTACTTGTAGAGATCATGTAGTGGTCT
The DNA here is from genome assembly GCA_015832385.1 of Elymnias hypermnestra. NCBI lineage: Eukaryota > Metazoa > Arthropoda > Insecta > Lepidoptera > Nymphalidae > Elymnias > Elymnias hypermnestra. The sequence continues at coordinate 2,320,897 of JACTOM010000493.1, read as the reverse complement.
CAATTCGAACATAATTAATTTAGATCATATGTTTGAACATTTATTAAGGTTCTATTGTCAAAGACTATACTCCCATATCATAGATTTCGCAGACTACTGTTAATATGCCTATTTTTTACAAGAATTGATATAAATTTTAAGTACAATAAATTAATAATATAAAGATTATCTTTTTTTTTATTAAAACATGCGACAAAACACATTGAACTTGACGCGGGTATTTTCATATATTTATTAATGATGCAAAACTTCTTTGTAGAATGTTATTTTGTGAAAACTCTTTCATCGTTTGCTAAATGTATTTGATAAACATTATAAATCTATTCTCAAACATTAAAGAAAAGGGTATATATGCATGTGTCAAATATAAAAGTAAAAGGTTTTAAAAGGTTTTTATTGATTTTATGTATTTTTATGCATAATTTAATAAGAATATTAAGTAGAGGGCATACCTTCTCTATATAAACTACTAGCAATGCCCTGCGGTTTCACCCACATAGATACCGATCTCGTGGCAGTGGAAAGTTTTATTTCACTTAGTTTTTAATTACGTCTTTTTAGCTTTTTCATTATCTGATTAACATACAGATTTTATTTTACACACATATATATCTAATACTAACTATCTAAAACATTTTCAAATTCGTAACATCATTTACATAGAATATCCGACATTAGATATTAAAAATACTCTAGTATTCAAAAATTTCAAAGAGGTAATGAAAGAATTTTTTAAATCGTTTCAGTAATTTGTAGCTTGATAAAAATAAAAAAGTATAATGGTGGGTATCATTGGTATCCTCGGAATATGAGCTAACTCACCAGTCGCAGGCTATTTTAAAATTCGTTATATCTTTTGAATGTTCGATTTTATTTAATGAAAAGCATTTTATAGGTATTGAAATGGTCTTTAATAAAATATCATTTAATAGGATAAGGTTTAATACAGAGGTATGAATAATATCTTTTGATTCTTATCGACTCTTTTATTGACTTTTAAAATGTCAAAAAGTAGTTATAGTGGCATAACTACAATAATTGGACATATGGTATTACGGACTCTTTTGTAAATATCAGTACGTTCTATAATATTGTAGAACATTTTTTTTGTTCTATCATCAATAGTTTTCGCAGCACACGCTTTAACAGATTTTTTTACATTACATTAATGCATTTTTATTAAGGATCACTATTTTTTTGAGAAAGTAATTTAGTCTATGTCGTGCAGGGAAAAAACACAAATGTTTCCTCTTTATAATATTAGTTTAGATAAGTGTGGCAAATTTTATACTCCTCTGTCCCCGCATTTGAAAATGGGTAATTATATAGATATATTTTCTTTCATATATATCTGTCTTTTGAAGATAGCGTTTGTTAAATTGTTTACGAGAATCTTGTTCTACTGGTCGTGAAAGCTTATGAAACAGACGGATTCCGTTACTTCTATCAGCTTAGGCAAAGCTTATTAACGTCTCGCCGGTCACAGGCTTCCTTGTTCAAATGAAAGATGGCTACGGAGCTGCTTAAGTCAGTATGTAGCGGAGTATTTCTTTGAAAGTTCGTAATTTGTTCATATTGAGAAGATAGCTAACGAAATACTACAATTGACAACCGTTTTTCTATAATTGAATTATCAAAGTATCTAAATAAAATAAAAATATGGGTTAAAGTATATTTAAACTATAAACCTAATCAAACGTATATGTCAAAGACTAGCGGTTTGATTGGAGATATTTTCTTGCCATCCTAAAATACTATATGTCCTTTAATATATTTATGTATTTGGTCTTAATTATATTTATTTATTTTTTCCAAATACTTACACTACCCTTACAGGAATCCTAATTCGATAATGTAGATTCCAATTAAATATAACTATGGATTATAACTTATTATTATTAATAATTATTTTTGCATACAACCCACATTACTGTACTTGTGAATATATCACTCGACTGCCTCATTGTTCTAGTAGTTAGCATGTTCGACTACAGATATGAGATCCTGGGTTCGAGTCCCGGGTCGGGCCAATTCGAAATCGATATTGAGTTTTTTATTGAGATTTTCTCAATATTTGCCCGAAGTTGGGAAGTTGGTGGTGTAATCCACCCCCGTGCCTCGGAGAGCATGTTGAGCCGTCGGTGTTGGGCCTGATCTCTCTCTGGTCGTGTCGGATTGTGCCGTCACGTCGGATTATGAGTGTGAAGGAATAGAGAGTACACTTGTGTACTATGCCTGCTAATCTGCAGTGGAGCAGCGTGGTGGGTCTATGCTCTAAGACCCTCTCTCATATGAGTGAGGAGGCCTGTGCCCAGAAGTGGGACATTAATAGGCTGCTACTTACTTACTTTTTTATATATCACTCTTAATAGATTTATGTAAGTGGAATTGAAGCTAAACGAAATACTCTTATAGAACAGGCTCTATTATTACTTCAGAGCGATTTCTTCGTTAACTTTAACGAAAGAGACATAATCATATGTCTCATATCTTATATAGTTAAACAAAAATTTATTTTTATATATTATATTTAAGTTTTTGGCGCTGTTGTGACCTATTATATATTTTAGTTTGCTTCTTCACATAATAAGATTGTCTGGAAGAGATTGCTTGTAGCAATAAGACCGCCTTTGCACGCTATATTAGAGTAATAAGTATCTTAGTTTATATGTCTTTTTATTTTTATCTTGTGTGCAATAAAGTGTTTTCTCTCTCTCTCTCTCTCTCATATTTCTATACCCACAAATGAAAATATATTCATTGTAAGTATAAAAAATATTTATATACTCGTATGATGACACCCATGATCCTAAAGATGGATGGTACTTTGGACTATAAGTAAAGCTGTTGAAAGAGGGCAATGCTTCCAGCTTTGGAGTGTTTTTTAACCTCAATAGCGGATTTAATTTTTTACAATTGTTTTTATATTTTCTAATCATTAAGTTGTCTTAGATTTTTATATACAAAATGGTTGATACGCGCAAATCCGCGTACAGCTCATAAGAGACAGAACAAATAGGGATAGCATAATAAGGTTATAGTCAGTCAACGGAAAAAGTTAAACGTATGCAGTCTCGGAGTTTTTAATAGAAGTTTGAAGAAGGGAAAAATTCTTTGATAGATGATTTTTGCAAAAATTTAACTATTTACGCAGCGCACGCAGCGGAAGCTCTTAAACGGAAGAAAACTTCCTATTTTTGGTGCATTCTTCATTGGTATACTGAAATAATTTTTAAATCGGACCAGTAGTTAGTTCCTGGGATTGAGCATTCAAACAAACAAACTCTTCAGCTTTATAATGTTAACATTGATTACTTTTACTGTGTAAATTTTAATAACGTGTATATTCCCACAGTATAACGTTTGTTATTTAATTTAAAAGTTACAATATACGTATTACAGCTTCCTGTTTGATAAACTATAACGATATTATTCGGTTAAGATATAAGCTTAGCATGAATAGGTAGATTGGACAAGCGCGGCTTGTGTTCATTAGTCAGCCGGCCGATACCGCACGGTTGTCTACGAGACACACGGCTTTTAAGAATTGCCAGCTTATTTTTATATAAAAGAACAGAAAGTAAGTATGTAGCAGACTATTAACGTTCCACTGATTGGCATAGGTCTCCTCACTCATAGCAGACAGGGTTTTAGAGCATAAACCCATCACGCTGCTGCACTATTCCTTCACTCTCATAGTCCGGTGACGGGAATCCGACACGACCAGACAGAGAGATTAGGCGCAGAACCTACGACTAAACGTGATCTCCGAGGCACGGGAATGGTGCGCACCGCCAACTTCCCAACTTCGGCCAAATACTGAGAATATCTTAATTGAAAACTCAATATCCATTCTTGAATTCAACCGACCCGGGTCTCGAACCGACACCTCACATCTATAGCCGAACTTATTTACCACTAGAACAATGAGGCATTAATTTCTGGTGTATTATTCCAAATTGTTCAAGTCAAACCAAAAATTTGTTATTAAATTAGACCTTTACAGCACTTTATAGTGGTCAAAACAATGCTTTCCCATTTGTTGTTTCCATTCCACGTTTGAGTTCAAATCTAAAGTTATGGTTCTAAGAGTTCACAACAATATAAGTTGGGCACCTTTTAAACTTTGCGAAATTATCTCATTTTAACATACATATATGTACAAACTAAGAGATGATAGATCCACTGCTTTTGCATGCCGTCGTTACCTTATTGTAATTGAAGAACCCATTCTGAATTCGCAATCGGTGCGTACCATGTGAAATCTTAGAGAATTAAGAAGATGTTTCACTGATTCTCTATCACAAGCACAGAATAGGTGCTTCGCGAGATTATATTTATATAGATGGGTCTGAAAACCTCCGTGACGCAATTTTTGGTCCGAATTGTTGGTGATACTTTGAACCAACAGACATTTAAAAGTTTTTCGCGTAAAACGTGACGTTACCTCTTACCAGGATACAGCTCTTCCATCTTAGACTATATCATCACTTATCATTAGGTGAAAATATAGTCAAGAGCTAACCTATAACAGCAATATAAATATCGCTGAGGTGTCAAAACACCGTTTTTGGTGACCATGTGTAAAACAATTATACCGGTTGATCCCGATTCACTCTTACAAACCCCACCTCCCTCTATCCCATTCCCCGACTCCACGTGAAATGACCTGAGGCTTTAAAGAAATCTTTCTACATTTGAAACGGATAACAAAGTTGGAGAGCTTTTAACAATAATAAGATTGTCGGCTCCACTGAATATTATCCTTTATTTGATTTTAATACAAAACTAGCAATGCCCCGGGGTTTCATCCACGTGGATACAGATCTCGTGGCAGACTATAGATTGACATTATAAAATTCGTTATATCTTTTCAATGAAATATCCGATTTTAATAATATTAATAATATTTCACAGGTATTGAAACGGTATTTGATAAATCATTGATAGGATGAGAATTAATACAAAGGGATAAATAAAATGGTATGATAATTGTCGACATTATTTTAAAGGTTTAAGATGCAAAAAGCTCTTCATAGTGGCTTACCTACAGTAATTAGAGATATGGCATCATGGACTTTTTTGTATATATTAATACTTTCTATAATATTGTTCACCATTTTTTTTGTTATCAATAGTTTCCGGAGCACACGCGATGGCAGATTTTTGTGACAATTTTTTTCACACCTTTGGTTACATTAATGCACTTTAGTTGCCGATCCCTATTTTTTGGAAACAGTAATGTAGACTTTACAGCTTAATGAAAATGCAGCTTTCTAATAGTGAAAAAAATGTTGAAATCGGTCTAGTACTATTTGTGTGAAAACGTTATAAACATACACACATAAATTCAAAACAATTAAAATAAAGTCATCGTATATCATTGTATACTTGGGATCTAAATTTACAAAAGATGGAACATGTGAATGTGATATTGAAAGGAGAGTAAATGCAGGGAATATGGTAAATGGTGCTTTGTACGCATTTATGAATAGCCAGATGGTGTCTCAAAGGGCTAGACTGGCAGTGCATGCTGGAGTGTTGGTGCCAACGCTTATGTATGGTAGTGAAAGTTGGGTATGGCAGAAGAATCACAAAAGTAAAATAAATGCGGTAGAGATGAGAGCGTTGAGAAGCATGAGTGGATTAAAACTGAGTGACAGAGTGAGAAATAGTGTGATAAGAGAACGTTGTGGTATAAAAGAAGACGTAGTGACTAAAATTGAAAAAGGTATGCTTAGATGGTTTGGGCATGTAGAGAGAATGAATGAAAGGAGACTGACAAAAAGGATTTATGAGTCAAGAGTGAATGCGAAAGTTGGAAGGGGAAGACCGAGGCGAACGTTCCTGGACCAAATCCAGGACATTTTAAATAAGGGCCAGGTCAAGAGTACTATAAACCGACGAACTTGTATGAAAGGTTTAATGAGAATGAAAGAAGCGAAGGAGATAAGCAAGGATCGTGGCAAGTGGAAGGATGTTGTCTCTGCCTACCCCTATGGGAATGAGGCGTGATGTTATGTATGTGTATGTATGTATGTATACCATATCTAGTACAAACTTCTTTACCTTGGAAACATTATCGTGAGCTTTTAATAAATGGTGTTGTATAGTTCTTCGAAATAAATTTGATTAATGTAATAATAACTCCAAAAAACTGTATTAATATTAAGTGTCATGAACTAGTAGTTAGAAGTTTTAAAAAATGTATTCGAAATTGAGTGGATGATTAAAAGAGTATTTCTAACATTAACAATTGATAAATTTAAAAAGCTTTATGTAGCTTTATACATTTACCACGTAACAAATTATTCTTTATTAAATAAAAGGAAAATATTCAAGTAGGATTTCTCACACTAAGTTATTCACTTCCTCTTCTGTTCATATCACCAGCAGTCGTACATTGTAAACAGTGTGATAATATGACCATTTGACAATACAAAAGTGCTGTTATATCGTACTAGATTCAATAGTTTTTGATTTTGATTAAAATGCTCATTTAAATCCCCAAATTTGTTCATTAGTAACGTTGCTACCACTAATTGGGAACTTTTGTTATATATTATAGAAACTCTTATATCGAGAGTCCTTTAAAGTGTTATCTTTTGTGTGTGACACCGTAAGAAACAGCAAGTAAATATTCAATTTCCTTTTAAGCCATACAGGAAAACCTTCTATGAAATAAAATACTCCATATAAGATAACATGTACTACATTCTACATGTTTCAATTAATCAGGAAGCTTGGGAACTTTGAACAGAGTCAAAATGTGTTAAGCTTTCAAAGATTTCCAGTAACCATTCACTCTGTATCCAGATGAAGTTATCGGGAAGTGTGGGGCTTAACTCAAAAGCGTTGGCGTTACGTATTAAAAAAAATACATATAGAATAACTTCATGTATCTTTAAAATTTTAGTTTATAATTGGGGAACCGGTTCGGCGTTCCTTTATTGGATAAGTGATAAGCTTTTTTTATTTGTAAGAAAAACGTTATGGTTATAGTTTTTAACCTTAAAAACAAGGCAATGGGTAAGTATATTCTAGTCCTAATGTCGATTTGTCGCACTAATACATAGCAGTCTCATCTTGAATTCGTGACAATAAATCGTAAAATTAACAAAATATTGGAATGGAGCTTAATCAATTTTGAATATATTTCGAAGTGCATATCATTATTTTGTTCTTTATAATTAAAAAAAAGTTCAAAGTGCTTGCGTACAAAGTACACCTGTCAGAAGTGAAACATTTTTGGCAAACTTTTAAATTTTGTTAATATATATACAAATCTAAAACTGTAGATTTCTGAGACTGAAAAGTAGGGGAAAAGGGAAAATATTTTTATATTCATTAAAATATTAAAAGTGTCGAAAATTAATACAAATTGTTTATTGAAATCTCTAATGACAAATTGTAATTAAAAATTCCATGTGTTTTTGTCAGTTTTAGAAATTATTAATTAAATTTTATTATTGAATTTAAAATTTAGAAAAGAGAATTTATGAAATAATTTTATTTTATATTTTGTGAAAAATAGTATACCGAATTATTTAATAGACGAGACGCAAAAAAGATGCCACAAGTTATCTGTATACATTAAAACCATCTTCGTGACGCTAATCACGATTTCCTCCGTAAATATACTCTCATGCGCTTAAAGAAGTTACTCTTCAATAACATTGAATTATCTTTTCTGACGGCGTTTTAACTTTATTAAGTACCTATTTTACCCGGCAATTATGCTAAATAGCCCACATTTTATCTGTTCGGATTTATCTACGAGACTGCTACACTAGTGTTGAAGGGACTTTCACTGAACGGTAAGTGAATCTTTAAAATAAGTTGGCTAACAGACCAGTGAGATTTGTAATGAAACTGCTTTCTACTCTAACACTATATACTAATTACTTCTGCTAGACATTGTATTATTTATTTATGTTCCAAAAGGAGTCAAAATAAAAAGAAATTAAAATTAGTTAACATAGGATACCTTATCCCTTTGGAGAAACCTCTTCCAGGAACCCCAGAATGTGGAAGATTATAATATAAGGTAAGGTGAGGTAAGTAGCAGCCCATTAACGTCCCACTGCTGGGCACAGGCCTCCTTATTCATATGAGAGAGGGTTATTAGAGCATAGACCCACCCACGTTGCTCCATTGCGGATTGGCAGGCATAGTACACAAGTGCGATTTCTATTCCTTCATTCTCATAGTCCAATGTGACGGTTCCAACACGATCGGAGAGAGATCAGGCGCAGGACCGGCGGCTTAACGTGCTCTCTGAGGCACGGGGGTGGTTTACACCGCCGAATTTTTCCCAACTTCGGGCAAATATTGAGAAAATCTTAGTAGAAAATATCGATTTAGAATTGGCCTATCCCGGGTCTCGAACCCAGGACTTCATGTCTGTAATCGAACATTCTAACAACTAGACCAATGAGGCAGTCAGATTAGACAAGTACTGACTGCAGTGGAGCAACTACGATGAAGATTATAATATACTTAGTGCTAATCATAAATAGATAGATAGATGTCTCTTATGCATTGGAACACCACTTGAGTTTTAAGCCCCCTAACTAATTTTCGTGACGAGCCAGGATTAATTGAATTTCGAGGCGCACCGCAATGGCGCCGGCGTGTTTTATGCCATAAGTTGTCAGCGCCTCACATTAAGCCGATTTAAAAATGCGTTGTTTTATAAATAAGTTTACTTTTGTATTTGATAATATATTATGCTTGCAATGCCACGTGGTTTCACCCATGTAGATACCGATCTCGTGGTCGTGGAAAGTACTAAGTTGGACTTATTTTCTTAGATTGAAATTTTTGAATTCGTTACATCTTTTGAATGGAATTTCCTAATTTGATAATTGACAAAGTATTTTACAGGTATTGAAATAGCCTTAAATAAAATATATAATAGGATAAGGATTAATACAGAGGTATGAATGATATGGTTTGTTTATTGTCGGCACTTTTATTAACTTTTAAAATGCAAAAAAGTAGTTAAAGCTGCATAATTAGTAGTAGTTGGACATATGGTATAGCGGAAATTTTTGTAGATATTAATACTTTCTATAATATTGTAAAATATTTTTTTGTTATTTCTTCAAAAGTTTCCCCAGTGCGCGCTATGATAGATTTTATGTTACCAATTTTTTCACACCTCTGGTTGTATTAATGCATTTTTTTAGGGATGCCTATTTTTTTCAGAAAGTATTGTAGCTTATGTCGCTCAGTGAAAATACAGCCTTCTAATGGTGAAAACATTTTCGAATTCGGTCTAGTAGTTTTTGTGTAGAAACAGTTATTAAAATACATTCATACATACAAAAACACAAATGTTTCCTCTTTATAATATTATTTTAGACAAGTATTCTTGCTTTTGAAACGCTCGTTATATTTCATTTGTCCTATCAGATTTGTGAAGTGGCATTTTAATAAATAAAAGCAGGTAAAAGATTAAATATGACCGCTTTCTAAATAAGGCACCATATTTGATTAAAATTAGGCACAAACCGCGGTTATTATTATTTTCACTATATTAATATTGTAGTTCGTTACTTTTAGATATTTACTATTAGGTACAAATGTTTGGACTGTTTCAGTCGTAAATTTGAAATACTATTTCCATATTTGACGATTAAAAAGTGCTGTAAAAAAGTAATTTAATAAAGGATCTATGAATTTGAATTTGCAGGGTCTTTGTCCCTATATTGTTTAAAAATAATGTATTATTGCTGGGTTAACAAATTAAAAATGTCTGGTTTATATTTATACAATACTAAAACTTTAGATTTCCGAGACTTATAGGGTTGGAAAAGGTAAGATATGTTAGGAATTTAATTGTCATTAAAATATTAAAAGAATCGAAAATGAATACAAATAATTTATTGTAATATCAAATGACGAATTGTAAATAAAAATGCCACGTGTTTTTTGTAGTTATATATTAATTGAATTTTATAAACAATAGTATATTAAATTATTAAATGACGAGTGGCAAATTAAACAGCCACATGTTATTTGTAAATATTAAAACTACCTAACCCTTAAACAAAGTAGCATAAAAAACGCTGCACAACGAATTGTTGGCAACCCCCAACTGACCAACAAACTGGAGACTCTAGACCACAGACGTACCATTAGTTCCCTCTGTGTCTTCTATAGGGTCTATTATGGGGAGTGTTCAGAGGAATTCCTTCTCGTCGTAGAAATCAATTCCACCTACACACTCGACGAATGGCACTCGTCAAAGACTCGGTTTGGACGATCTTGTTTTTCCGCGTATCTGCAAAATATGGAACCAACTTCCAGCAGCAGTGTTCCCCTAAGACTTCCACATGAAAATATTTAAGAAGCAATTGAACTCCCACCTTCTCGGCCGGTAACGTATCGGCAGCTCTCCTAGTGCTGCAGGTGTCCATGGACGGCGGTGACTCTATTAATAAAAAGAGTGATTGTATAACATATAACTTACTAAACAAAAACAAACTTGTTATAAATTCTAGTAGGCTGTATTAAATTAAAACTCATATAAGGGTAACTGTATACGTTTCTATAATAAACTCTCACAAGACGTTCTAGAGATGTCTATTAATAAATTCAAAGTCTTTGTTAAAAGAAAGTTGATAGAAAAATCGTATTATAAGTTGCAAGATTACTTGGACGATAGAAACGCTTGGGAGTAAACGAAGAGCTTTAATTTGAATTGAAATATATTAAACTATTATGATATTACCAGACCAGACCAGACAGTACCATCATCAGACGTACATTAGAATTAGAGTGTGAAAAAGAAAAAAAAATACTACTACTTGAATAAAGATATTTTGATTTGATTTGATTTGATATGAACACTTTTTTTTTTTTGCTGACAGTTTAGCGCTTGACTGTGATCTCACCTGATGGTAAGTGATGATACAGTCTAAGATGGAAGCGCGCTAATCTGTTAAGAGGCGATATACCCCTTACGGTTTCTACACAGCATCGTACCGGAACACAAATCTCTTTGTTTGGCGGTACGTTTTTGCTGGTAGGGTGGTAACTAGCCACGGCCGAAACCTCCCACCAGTCCAGACTCAGACAAATTAGAAAATACAATTTCCTAAGTTCGTCCTACCGGGGATCGAACCCGGGACCTCCGCTAGCAAAGCGAATACTCGCACCACTGCGCCAGCGAGGCCGTCAAAACACTTACCATCAGGCGACCCGCTAGCTCATTTGTCTGTTATAATTATAAAAAAAAAACATCTTCATGACTCTAATCAAAAGTTTCATTTGTAAAAGTTTGCCTCGTGCGACTAAAGAAGTTTCGCTTCAATAATGTAAGTTATATATACTATAAGCTGGAAATTTTTAGCTTAAATGTTAGTTTAAGAATAAATTTGTAACCCAAGCGCTAGACTGTGTTGCTACATAACTTTGTAAATGAAGCGATTTCATCATATCAAACAGCGGCACATAGTCGAGGAGCTAGCAAATTTAATTAATTATAGTTTGACGAGTTTGCGGCTCTAGTAGGGTTGTCATCTACTAAATTGATTATGTCGGTTTATACAGAGAAAATATCAATTTTAACATAAAACAAAGATATTTTACGAATTGTTTATTATAAATAACGAGTCTCCACAGAATCCGCGGTGACTCAGCCGGGAACAGCATTGAGAGATAGATATTTATTGCATACTTTCAAATTACAAACGTAACAATTAAAACTAATTAACTATAGAATACTCAATATCGATTTCGAATTGGTCCCACCCAGGACTCGAACCCAGGACCTCATGTCTGTAATCTAACATGTTAACGACGAGACCAATGAGGCAGATAGCTAGGTTATGTGTCTTAGTAATTAGTGGAAATTTCACTGATTTTTATGTATTTAGTTGTAATGTAGTTTTTAAGTAATATAATAATTGTTTTTTTTCCAAATAATAAAATAAAAAAACTATTCAGGGTGTAGCAATCACGGTAAAAGCCCGCTTTAGAATAAAATAATAATTTACTCACAATTGGCCGCCATCTGTAATTCGATATGCGATAGATGGATGGAAAAAATTGAGGCCGTGGTAAAGATTTACTTTGAAAATAGATTTTTTGCCAACCCTGCTGTGTACGTAGCGACTAGCGGCTGCGCTAATGTGTATGCCTTCATTACCATTTTCACATGAATTCTTGATGCATGTAATTGGATTATTACGACTTTTAATCAATTAAGAAAGTAAGTTCTCGCTTTGCTATATTATTTTGTTTGAAATTCTAACTAATTAAGGTTATTATGTATCTCAACTATAAGGTCTAAGAACTGTTAAATTTAAATTTACGAAATTTAAAGCTAACTCTTAATACAAGTCATAGAACCTTTGAACGTTAGGGTCCTTAAGTGTTAGAGCTAAAGATACAGACCCCCCCCCCATCTACATGGATGGAGAGGGTCTGTATCTTTGGCTGAAACAATTCATAAAAAAATTAAAGTACGTGCGTACAAAGTACACATGTCAGAAGGGAAACTTCTTTGTCAAACTAATTTTTAGTCGTGTTTATATTGGGAGAGAAAATCTTAGATTGTATCATCACTAACCATTAACTGTGAATATAGTCAAGTGCTCTAAAAAAGTTAAAAGCACGGATCTCTTTCCTACCGTCTGGTGCAGATGCTTGCCAGTCATGGTTGCTTCGGCAAGTACTTGCACCAGGTCGTTGGCCGTGAGGAAACGCCCGCCTTTCATGAATGTGGTGCTCCTTTAGATACGACGCACCATACCCTGGCGCAGTGACCAGTGTGGGCACCCCAGGGGCATATCTTGTTGTCGCTAGGCTGAGGCTGAGCTGAGGCTAAGCTGAGGCAAATGAGAGGCTAAGGGAGCAAGAGACTGGAGCTCTCCCTCACCGTCGGAGGAGGCTTGGTAACAGAAGTCGCACTTATGCACTTCATGCCTCCCTCTATAAGTGGTAGATCCTCATAGTCGGTACCATCCGGGTCACTAGAGTGGAATGCAGTTAGGGAACTTCTACTGATCTCACTCATGGATGGGGAGGGATCCTTTGGGTTTTAGTGGGTATTCTGTTATCAGTGAGTCCCACACTCCCGATGGAATTACTCTTTCATCGAGGTGCGTAAAGGCATTTCCCAGCGCAAAAATTAAGTACACATTTACATACTCACAAACCCAAGTTTTCAAAGCTTTTGCTCGTATATTTTTTTAAATTATTATTTTACTTATGTCGCAATATTTTAGAAAAACATCGAAAGTTAACTTTTATATTTTAAGAGTGATCCTGCTAATTGTTCTGCAAACGTTTAATGAAATAAAACTATTAAGCTTGAAAGTTAAAGTTGGGATTGTATCTCGCTGTTGCTTCAATGTTACTTATCGAATTTGTTACATTCAAAGTTTTCCCATTAGCTACACTAGCTTCAGCTGGAGTATTGCCAGTTAATTGTGAAACGGATCATGAGACAAACTAGGCTGGCTTGTTTGACTTTATATTAAGTTTGATTAATATAGAAAATATATTGAATAGTATATTATACTGCTGCCTAATTATAGAGAAAAAATATAAATCACAAAATGGAGCTGAAGCTTTCTCGTAACGCCATAAGAGAGGTCAAGGCGGCATACCTTTGAGTCGTCCCTCCTTCGATAATTCTGAGTCGAATTCATCCGAGAAATGCATCAGCATCCCAGGGATACTCCACCAACGGATGAAAAGATGGAAACCAATATACACTTTTGCATAATTAGCGTCACGAAGATGTGCAGCGTTTTTATTCTAATTCGTTTGAAGGTTAGGTAGTTTTAATATTTACAAATAGCAAGTGGCGTTTTTATTTCGTCGTCGTCGTCGTCGTCGCTTCAACCGATGGACGTCCACTGCTGGACATAGGTCTCACGTAATGATGTCCACAAGGCCCGATCTTGCGCCGCCTGGCTCCAGCGGCTACCGGCGACCCTCTTTATGTCGTCGGTCCACCTTGTGGGGGGTCTCCCTACACTGCGCCGCCCGGTGCGGGGTCGCCACTCCAGCACCTTCGGGCCCCAACGTCCATCGGTCCGTCGGACTATGTGCCCCGCCCATTGCCACTTCAGGTTCGCGATTCGTAGGGCTATGTCGATGACTTTGGTTCTGCTACGGATCTCCTCATTTCTGATTTGATCACGTAGAGAAATTCCGAGCATAGCCCTCTCCATCGCACGCTGAGCGACTCTGAGCTTTCGTATGAGGCCCATAGTCAGCGACCACGTTTCGGAGCCGTAGGTCATCACTGGCAACACGCACTGTTCGAAGAGCTTTGTCTTCAAGCACTGAGGAGTATCGGACGAAAATATCTGGCGTAGTTTCCCGAACGCTGCCCAACCGAGTTGGATTCGGCGGTTGACCTCTTTCTCGAAATTGGACCTACCTAGCTGGACAATGTGTCCCAGGTATGTATATTCGTCAACAATTTCGAGTGCTGAGTTCTCAACGATGACTGGGTGGAGCGGAACATGGATATTGGACATAACTTTCGTCTTATCCATGTTCATTTTTAGGCCCACCTGTCGAGAAGCTCTGCTGAGGTCATCGAGCATTGTATTGAGATCTTCCAGAGTCTCTGCCATAATGACCACATCATCGGCGAACCGTAGATGAGTGATGTACTCGCCATTGATGTTGATGCCCAGTCCGTTCCACTCCATAAGCTTAAAGAGGTCTTCCAACGCCGCAGTAAAGAGCTTCGGGGAGATAACATCTCCCTGTCGCACTCCACGCTGCAGTTGGATAGACTCTGTGCTATGGTCCTGTATACGGACTGACATGGTGGCGTTTTCGTACAAGCACTTCAACACGTGTATATACCGGTGGTCAATTCGGCATCTCTGCAAAGATCTCAACACGGCCCAGGTTTCCACCGAATCGAAGGCTTTCTCATAGTCCACGAACGCCAAGCAAAGTGGCCGATTATACTCTTCGGTCTTCTGTATAATCTGCCGCAGCGTAAAGATGTGGTCTATGGTACTAAAGCCTTTTCGGAATCCGGCTTGTTCGGGAGGCTGGAAGTCGTCAAACTTGCGAGCGAGACGATTCGTAATGACCCTCGAGAACAATTTGTAGACATGACTTAGCAGCGCGATAGGTCTATAGTTCTTCAATAAGGTGTTGTCACCTTTCTTGAAGAACAGAACCACCACGCTCCTATGCCATGCCTTGGGCACCGTGCCTTCCAGGATGACGGAATTGAACATTCGCTGAAGGACTTTAAGAATGGGTTTTCCACCCGCCTTCAGGAGTTCCGCTGTGATTCTGTCATCACCCGGTGCCTTGCCGTTCACGTTTTTATTTTTTTTTGCGTTTTTATTTGCCACCTCTCATTTAATAATTTAATATGCTATTTTGCATAAAATACAAAATATTTCATAAATTCTCTTACCTAATACAAAATTTAATTATTAATTTCTAATATTGACAAAATAACTTGGAATTTTTATATAAAATTCGTCATTTGAGATTTCAATAAATTATTTGTTTTTGTTATCGACACGTTTAATAAGTTAATTACAATAAAATTCATTTTCAATTTCATTCAAATTCTAACATATCTTCCTCTTTCCCTTCCTTTTAAGTCTCGGAAATCTAAAGTCTTAGATTTGTATAAATATAAACAAGACTTAAGAATTGCTTGCCAAACAAGTTTCACTTCTGCCATGTGTACTTTGTACGCACGCACTTTTTCCTTTTTTTAAACTATAAAATTGAAGATACATTAAGTTAATATAAAACTAACACTACGGTATCGGTTGTTCTTCCACTGTAAACATTTTAACAAAAGTGGAAGTTGAAGCGGAAGTCTTTTCAACCAATGTCAAGTATCACCCGCAAAGGGAATCCAAGTATAGCTGTTGCCAAGAAACAACTGGCTAAAAACTAATTAGGAAACTTGGCACATCTTGGTGGTCTGGCGGTTCTCCAACTTTCTTCGTTCACAGTTTATCTTTCTTGTCACTTATTCTTGATATTAATATACGGGATATGTTTTTAAAATACGAATCTATACATGCGTATTTATTCCTTATAAAGATATGTAGGCTCTATTGTATAAACAGTTAAATTACATAATAGGTATTTGGACGTTTTTGTAATTTTAATGATTACAAATATCACTCCATTTAACCACCACGTCATATTTTTTCTTAATCATATAACTATTAAAACAAGGTGCTTAATAAAATATATCATGTGAAAAAGGTAGTACAGTAA
This sequence comes from Elymnias hypermnestra, assembly GCA_015832385.1. NCBI lineage: Eukaryota > Metazoa > Arthropoda > Insecta > Lepidoptera > Nymphalidae > Elymnias > Elymnias hypermnestra. The sequence continues at coordinate 2,304,658 of JACTOM010000493.1, read as the reverse complement.
TATAAAATATCTGTGAAACACTTTCTTACAAAATTAGGACTATTTAAACCTATGTATAAAGAGGTAAGTCGAGGGAGTTGCAAGATTAAAAAATACTTTACAACCTCACACAAATAGACACACAAAAATCTTAAAAATCATTCAAGCCTTTTTGGTAACCATTAAAAACTGTATTTAAAGAAGTAACCGCTGAGTTTCTTTCCGGTTTCTTCTCAGCGGAATCTGCTTTCTGAATCGGCGGTAAAGTTGCAAACAACAGACAGACTACGGATTACTCAAAAGTGCTTTTTGAGCCTACTTGAATAAAGAATATTTTGATTTTGGAGGATTTCGATAACAAATAGTGTAGAGATTTTTAAATAATACATACAGAATCGAGAATTACCGGTGACACAGACAGGAACAACTAGTTATTTGCTATGGTTAATGTATTTTTTTTTATTGCTGACAACTTAGCGCTTGACTGTGATCTCACCTGATGGTAAGTCTAACTTGCTAAGGTAAGGTAATTTACCTGTTATGGTTTCTACTCAGTATAGTAGAGGATCGCAGATTTTTTGGTTTCCAGACTCGCAAATAGGAAAATGCAATTTCCTATCGTGATCCAATCCAGGTGCTCTGGTAGCTAAGCTAGTTCTCGTACCACAGCCAGCGAGGACTTACCAGTTTAGGGCTCCTCCATCTTAGACTTTATAGTAGCACTTAGCATCAGATGAGAATATACTCATAGGGTGAGTCCCTCACCAGTTCAGACTATGGTAATTTAGAAAATACTTTTCCTAAATTTGCTTTACCGGTTGTCGAACTTGAGACCTTCCTAACGAAGACAGTAATCGTACTATTGCACCAGCGAAGTTGTACAATGTTTTAATAAATCAAAAGGATTATATTACTTTTGATGTTTAATGGTGCTGCCACACAGCTGTTTAAAAGTGTTTACAAACATTTTGAGAAATTGTTATATTATGTTATATATTGTTAGATGTTTTGAGTCCTCCTACACTAAAAGAAATATTTACAAACATTTATAAAATTTAAGAACATGGCATAGGCTCGCAGTTTAATAACAATTTTATTTAGAAATATTTACTAATGTTCAAGTCAAATCTAAATATTCTTTATTCAAGTAGGCTCACAAAGTACTTTTGAATTGTCAGTAGTCTGTCCGTTTTTAACAAATCTACCACCGGTTCGGAAAGTTGAATCCGCTGAGAAGAAACCGGCAAGAAACTCGACGGTTACTCTTTTGAAGATAGTTGTGTATGTTACAATGTGCAATATATTGCAACTGGAATCAAGTCCAAACATTTCTATCGCTTAAATAATCTTCAACATTATTATATGTCTTTTGTAAAAGGATGTTTTTGACATATTTCTTAAATTTATGTGGAGTCAAATCTAAAACTGATTGAGGTATCTTATTTAAAAAGCGTACGCTCAACCCGACAAATGATTTCTGAACCTTCTTCACTCTAAAATATTGAATCACAAATTTGTTTTTATTTCTTGTGTTAAAATTGTGTATTTCACCTTTTTATTGTATAAGTGAATATTGTCAGGGATATATAAGAAATTATTTAATATTTATTGCGAAGTTACTGTGAGAATTGATATTTCTTTGAATTGTTCTCTTTAGGAAACGAATGTTTGTTAATCGTTTGTTAAATGTTATCAAATGTTTGTTAGAAAATGTTATTAGTCGTTTTTGAATATTATCTCTCGTACATTGAGGAATGGAAAACTATATTTAACGATTCAAACGTGTCATTAAAACCTACTTTGAAGCATACATAAAGAAGGAACAGGGAAGAAATAGACCATTTATTTCCTCATATAGACAACAGGATAGGACCTATTTTTGGTACTGCGACCTCAATGTCTATCCATCATTGTTTTCTTTGTCCGGAGGCATATTTTGAAGGGAGCGGAGGATATATTCGTCTATTAAGTGGAGTTGTGGGTACCACAAGTCAAACAACCGCGTGTCAATATAGTCCTTGTACAATTTATGCTAGGAAAATTGACAATTCACTATTAAATGTCGGACGTTTTTCTTTCAATATAGAGATAGAAGATTTCTACCATGCTTACCTAAAATTTATCTTGACACCAAGAAATTGCGCCTTTAATCATTTGATTTGAAAGTGAAACTGTTAGGTAGTTTTGATATTTACAAATAACATGTGAGATTTTAATTTCCCACACGTCATTTAATATTTTAATTATAAATTTTCATAAAATGATTAATAAAAATATTTCATAAATTCTCTTTTCTAAATTTTAAATAAAAAACAATATTTAATCAATAATTTCTAATATTGACAAAACAAGTGGCTTTTTCATTTACAATTCGTCATTTGAGATTTCACTTTGAATATTTTAATGACAATTAAATTCATTAAATACCTAACATATCTTGGTGAGTACATATATATGCTATGCTAACAAACGCAGTAACTCTTTCCTAAGACATGCTGTATGTAATAGTAATTACGTAACACTTTGCAACAAACATTTTCTTTCATTTTTGTATCTGTTTGTTCTTATTCTCGAACCGGCTTAACCGATTTTGATATGTCTTTCACTGGCGGATAGGAGATATCATTAGAATACTTTTACATCACAACTTTTATTGGAAAAAGGGAAACACTCATTGAACCACAGTAGGATATCACTGGGTTTGTAATGTGATAAATGCCTAGGATTCAAAATGTCAACTTCTTTAAACTATAATGCAATTAGGCCGTCATGGCTTTTTCAATTTTGTGTTATGAATGTGGTCAAGTCATATAAAAAAGTGTGCTTTAGATCACACGATTGAAATAAAATGTAACTTTCTCTATCTTTACTAAATTATATCTCCCTCTCCACATCTGTTCGTCTCGCCCGATCACACTTCAATAAAATATATACTACATAATACTTCAATAAACAAAATGTATTTTATTTGCCTAACAGAGAGAAGGAGAACACTTTGTACATAATATATAACGAGACATAAACTAGGAGATCTATAACTATGATCTCGACTTTACCACACAACCTTTGTATATGATGAGAATTTGACTAAAATAAATAATAGGGCAGAACAGTGCTAGAAACTGAACTATAATATAAAAAAATGTAAGTAGCAGCCCATTAAGGCCCCACTGGACATAGGCGTACACACTCATAGGAGAGACGGCTTTTAGGGCACAGACCACCACGCTGTTCCACTGTGGGTTGGCAGGCATAGTACACAAGTGTATTCTCTGTTTCTCTTTAGAGAGATCAGGCATAAGACCGACCGCTTAATGTGCTCTCCGAGGCACGGGAGTGGAGCACACCACTAATAAGACTACATCGGCCAAATATTGAGGAAATCTTTATATACCTCATGTCTGTGAACATGCTAACCACTAGACTAATGAGGCAGTCGAAATATATATTTTATTTAACTATTCTTAAACATATTTCACTTTATAGTAAATATGCAAAGCAACTTACCTTTTACAAAGCTGCTTATCAAAGATATCACACAAATAGGTTTCTGCGTTGCAGACGGCATAAATAACGAGTGTATTTATTTTTGAACCGCGCATATATCATGATACTCTATCCCAACCGTTTGTGTCGCTACAGGAAATGCAAATTTAATGCCTGTACAAACATGGCGCCAGAGGTCGAAGGTAGCGGCTGGAAGCCAGCCAGGCACGTACCGGCATCGGTTTCTTTATCACCACTACTAGAAATGGATTTTTAAAAGCTTTCTTTATAAATAAACTAGCTGTTTTCGCGACTTCGTAGTTAGTAGTCCTTCGTAGAATAGTGTGTTTCATAACATTTTCATGAATTCAGGCAAATTATCTTACAAATAAGACACACACGTATAATTTCTTATTATTAGTATTTTACTACAAAGAGCCTTTCCAAATTTCTTAGGCTCTAGACCAGTGTTTCCCAACGTGGAGCTCACGCCCCTCAATTTGATATTTAAGGCGAGGCAATGTAAAGTCAGGGGAACGACTAAATTAATATACAAAAATCAATATTAAAATCAATTTGAATTTGAATTTCAGTTTTACAATATATATTTTGAACTTTTACTTATGATGTTTTGAACAATTTCATAGTAATTTCTTCTGAAAACTTATCATTTATATTACTTAAAAAACAGATCAAATTTTAAAAGTTAAAGCTGAAGATGAATGAAAATTTTCCAAATGCTAAGGTGGGACGTGGTTGGGAAACTCTACTTTAAGATATTAGCGCGCTAATCTAATTAGAGGTAATTTACCCCTTAATTTTAAATATATTAATATATAATTACTAGCTGGACCCATGACTTCGTATGCGTGTAATGATTTTTGAGTGGCATTTTCATTAATTTAGGTATATTGTTTTACCAACATACGTATAGCACCCCAACAACCACCCTTGCAAGTTAGATTTCGTAAAAATCCGTAATCTTAGCTGACCTCTACTCGGCAAAAGGAATATTCCTACCAAATTTCAAGTCTCTACGTCGTATGGTTCCAGAGATATCGTGATGAGTCAATAGATACCTGTATATCTCTTATATATATAAGATTAGAAATAGTGAATCTTCGTCGCGTCCCATTAATCTGTACAATACTGGCGATGTTTCATAAAGCAGAATAAAGTATAGTCACGGTTCAAATCTTGTTACGTTAAGGTATCCTAAGCAGGTGATTTTTTCATTTCCGTGTTACAAAATTTTATTACAGCCGCGTATGATGAATCTGAACTGCCTCATTGGTCTAATGGTTAGCATGTTCGACTACAGACATGAGGTCCTGGGTTCGAGTCCCGAGTCGGGCCAATTCAGAAACCAATATTGAGTTTTCTATTAAGATTTTCTCAATATTTGCCCGAAGTTGGGAAGTTGGCGGTGTGATCCACCCCCGTGCCTCGGAGAGCACGTTAAGCCGTCGGTCCTGCGCCTGATCTCTCTCCGGTCGTGTCGGATTCCCGTCACATCGGACTATGAGAGTGAAGGAATAGAGAGTGCACTTGTGTACTATGCCTGCCAATCCGCAGTGGAGCAGCGTGGTGGGTCTATGCTCTAAAAACCCTTGCTCATCGGAGTGAGGAGGCCTGTGCCCTGTAGTGGGACGTTAATGGGCTGCTACTTAACTTTTTTTTTATGATGAATCTGAAGCGGCTAAGTTACTATTGCCCTAATTTTCGGAATTAGAATTAAATATCGTGGTGGTACCAATAAGTTCTCTTTGTAAAACACATGCCTTCAATTGTCAAAGAACAATGATTAGCTTTAAACGCTGATCATTGTTCTTTTCACTTGATAACAAAAATTTCGTTAGGAAATCTGAATATTTTCGTATGTATGTAGCATGATAACACGAAATGGGAAAATCTGGTGGATTTATACTCTAAAAATCTCTGTTCTCAACGTGATTAAGTGACGAAGCCTGCGTCCAACAGTAAGATAAGCTGCTACTTACCTTTTACTTAATATGATTTTCCTCTCAACTATGACATTACGATGAATTATAAGTGTGCAAAACAGTTTTAAACATGCATCTAATTTTATTTGAAATAGTTGAAGAGTTAGTTATAACTTTAACATAGTGTTTTACACAAAGATAACGGTGTCTGGAAACAAATCGTTCATGAAACTCACAAGGACCATTGTAAGTTTATGCAGATGTACAATTGTAGGCAAGTGCTGTAATGTATTTAACGTCAGCAAAAAAATAAATGTTACCTGCAATTAGAAAACTAGAATAAACGGTTGGTTAATCCAATTGTTTGTACTACACACGTAATTGATTTCAATAAAAAAAAATTGTAAAATCAGATAGATCGTTTGGCATTGTATCTATTATTCATCTATTTGATCCTAACAGGATTTTTTAATGCTTTACCATCATATGCTTTGCCATAATGTGCTGTATCTATTACCATTACTGTATTTATTGTCAGGTGAAATCACGATTTAACACATAGAGAGGCTATTAATATATACAGGAGTATGAATTTACTGTGCCATTGCCTCGCTGGTACATTAGCGAGACATTACTTGTTTCACCAACAGAGGTCCCAAGTTCGGTCCTCAGCAGGACAAATATTTATAGCAGGCTAGCATTTAATGTCAGGAAATCACAGGCAAGTGCTTATCAATATGTATTAAAATGTTAGTAATTGCGTTTTTTTAATACGCTTATTGTTTTTTTTGCTGATGGTATAACAGTGAGCTAAGCTAACCCAGAGTCGCACCCTCGTCACATTGTTAGTTTCTCGTTGTGTCTTAAGCACACTTTATATACAGTATTCATAACACCATTACAATAAGATCTAAAATCCTTTAATAAATAACATTCTCTGTATGCTTGTTAAAAGAAGTAAATACAGTTAACAATAACCTTTACTATAAACGGAGTACGTTTTAATATCGCATGTAGTTTTAACGTTTTTTACTCCTTTTAATTTCCTAAAAAAGGAACTTTATGCATTAAATTTCTTTTTTAAAAAAAGGCATAATATTTTTATTATGCTATCACTCAGCTTTTGATAGTTTTTGTTGTTTTTATTTGTTGTTTTTACCTTATTTTTTTTACATTTCGATGCGTGTATATTAGGTATTATTTCTAGAATATATTTTTCCGTGTGTATATCTCCGATTTTGTAATTGTTCTGCTATTCGAGTACAATCGTTCTTGAATTATAAATGGTGTAACCAATACTTTGTATATACAAGAAACTCCGTGAGAAATCAATCGGCGCAAAACATATGTTTGGGAATAAACTCGTACCAAGCACTCGACTTATCTTAATGACTTGCAATGAAGGGTCAATGGAAGTCGATATATGAACCTCTACATTTCTTTTTATCTTATAGCGAATAAGGAAAAATTAAGCTTCGATATCTCATACCTCACTTAAGATTTATATGATTTAATAAATCTATAAATGTTGTTCGCGATTTCATTCCCAGACTCTTTTCATTCGTATTAGCATAGGATAGTTTTATTCGTAATATAAATAAAAAATACATAAAAATAACGTAAAGCCTTCAGTTCGCGTACTCGTTGCTTATTGACGTTTGGCAGTCACTTCTGACACACCCAGTGAATGATTTATTTATTGTCCTTTACATGATTAAAATACATTTGATTTGTATTTGTAATAGATTTAGTGGTTTTTATTTAAAATAAATTGTAAATAAAATATAAAAACTACATATAAATAAAGTAATGACTACGGAACGCTTTCTCGTTACTTAATATTTGTTTGCCAGCCACATCTGAGACACCCAGTGAATGATTTATTTATTGTCTTTACATGATTAAAGTAACTTTGATTTGTATCCGTAATAAATTTATTCGTTTTTGTTTAAAAAATATTTTAAGTAAAATATAAAAAATACATATAAATAAAGTAAAGCCTACACAGCTCGCTTACTCGTTGTTTACCGTACGATTGCCAGTCACTTCTGACACAGCGAATGAATGATTTTTATACATTTTCACATTGCTTATAAGTAAAAAGATAATTTCGGTGCAGCTGATACTGTGGAGAATGGTATCTTAACTATATTAAACCTGTGTTTCAGCTCACCTGGTCAATTTCTGTTGTGTAACATTAATATTGTTTTTTTTTTATAAAAACATTACTATAGGAGGATATTAAATTTTTTTATCATGCAATATAAAAGCGATATTCAAGTTGTTTTTAATTTATTGTAAATCTCTTTTTTTAAATCGATTTCAGCAGTCAAAACAATAATGGAAAGAAGATGATTTTCAGCAAATATTAAAGCAAAATGATATCTTTTAAATGGGAAATACAGAGGCAATGCCATGGGGAGCCAATAGTGTAGTACTATATAAGTCAATTAGATGATGTTTGTTGATTTGAGAGTCGAGTTGGTAATAATCTAAGCAAGGCGAATCAAAAGGAGGCTCCCAACTGTGAATTTCAAATCAAATGCCTGCTGATGAAATACCTTCTACAGAATTCAAGTTCCTGTGTTCTGAATAGTTCGAGATACTATACTGTTACAACGTTTGAGGCCTCCAGTATTTAATTACAAGTTTTATTACCTTGCCTTGCTACGCTGAAATAATGGAATTCTGTCATCAAATGTGTTAAGGAACATTCTCTCATCTACAATTTGTATATATAAGAGAAATACCACTCACTAACTCAAAACCAACCTATGTTATATACTTAATCCATTTGAAATTTAACCGACTGTCTCGTTTCGTGATGAAGACGAACCTTAAGATCGGTATTCGTCATATTCCAACGGGGTAAGGGAGTGTCCCTGGGCTTTTATAATACAATATTTCGTAAACGGGAAAATCTCATGTCATTAAAAGTGAAAATTTAATTGATCCATCTTGAGTGATAGGGTAATTTTCGATCCTGTAGAAAATGTTGGGCTTACTTTTATACAAGAGATACCCAGGTATGGGGGGGTTACCTATCGAATCACGATATCTCGAAAACCATAAATTGTAAAGACTTGAAATTTCGTAGGAATATTCGGTAGTTAACACCCCCGCCACCCTCAAGGAGGGTTGCGGGGGTGTTAACTATTGACTTACGATATCTCTGGAACCATAAGGCGTAGAGACTTGAAATTTGGTAGAAATATTCCTTTTGTCGAGTAGACGTCGGTTAACAACGGATTTTACGAAATTCGACCCGCATGAGGGGTTTGGGGGGCGCTACATAAAAAAAATTAAAATATTCACATTAAAAAAAATTTCAAAATTCACATTTACAAACTATATCTTTTATGGTATATGGTTTTATGGTAATATAAATGAAATTTGGTATACCGATATTCAAGAGCTCAAAAAGGATTATAAGCTCTTTGCAGTAATACACAGCAAATTGCTTATTGAAGTATTTATACGTATTTTTCTTATTTGTAAAACAATTTGCCTAAATTAATGAAATTGTTACCAAAAAAATATTCCACGCAGACGAAGTCGCGCGTTCAGCTAATATTTATATAACAGCCATAATCTGGCTGATGAATTGTAGATTTTGTTAATTTTCCTTAGGTTTTTGTGTCGTATATGGGATTTTAATAAACCTTTTATTTGTTCATAGTTTTCATTTGTCAGGACAACATCTACGGGAATCCTTTATTACGTGGACTTATCTTGAAATATGTTCTTTTATTGCTAACCGGTTAGTGTCTGATTGTGATAATACCTCCATAGTAAGTGATGATACAGTCTTGAATTGTAGGGTAAGATATTTTAACTCTTATGGTTTCTGTATAGCATCGTACCGGTATACAATTTTTTTATTTGCTAGGCGACACCTCTTAAATGGTAAGGTGCACTAGCCACGGCAGAATCCTTTTATAAAATGAACTCAGATAGATTAGAAGATGAAATTTCTTAAATTTAGCCTGCGGGGAATCGAAGCCAGAACTTCTGCTGGTGTATTGAGTATCCGCACCATTGCGCCAGCGTCAGATATATTTATCGTCTTTGCATATGTATTCCAATATTCTAGAATATTAATTTAGCGTCATTCTTCGGAGTATATTAAAGCCACTAACTTAATGTCTATCGTTTTCAAAACAGTGCTCAAGAAAGAACATCAGGTCAATGGGATCGTCCGCTCAGCATTTATAAATAAACATAATGTTCTTAGATAGATGACCATGCTCATTCAACTGGTTATTATACAGCTCGCTAGCGTAATGTGCTGAATTACCTCCATGATCCGTCGTTTATGGCACAATAGATATTTTATTATTGAAGTCAAAACTACTTTAGCAGTGGGTTTAGTGGTTACAGAATGAGAATAAGTCGTCACGCTCGGCTACGGCAAAAAGAGCAATACGTGTCATACTCGTAAATAATATGAATTAGGATCACGCGTGTTCTTAAGAGGATAATTCAAAGAATCATTAATTCTCACAGTACCGTCGCAATAAATATTTGACGGAGAATACGAGGAAAAGGAAGTATAAAGCATAGGGGCGTAGAGTTCTCCGCTGACATCGTCATTAATGCCATCCATAATTTCCATACTGTGGGCGTTTGTTGGGTAATGTTGGTGCAATCAAACACTTTACTAATTAACTCAGATTATAATGTTCAATCACTTAACGGTCCCGATATCAATTTACACAATCGATAAAACGGGCCGTCACCCGAGAACTACCGAGACCGCGCGCCGGAGTGCCACTTATTGACTCAGCCCCACGCAGATAGACACACGGATCAGCGATCCATACACTATTGCACTCCGACATATTGAATACAGGACACTTATACAGCAAAAAGAGCAAAACACACCATTTTAATGTAAGAAGTAAAAACAAATTTGTAATGCCATGTTTTAGAGCGAAGAAAGTTCAGAAATCATTTGTCGGGTTGAGCATGCGCATATTTAAAAAGATACCCCAATTCACTTTTGGGTTTGTCTCCGCATAGTTTTAAGAAATATGTTAATAACGTCCTATTACAAAAATGTTGAAGATTATTATAAGCGATAAAGATGTTTGAACTTGATTCCAGTTGCACGTGAAAGCTATACACATCGTAAATTATAAAAAAATTATATTTAACAGAGGAAACGTTGAGTTTCTTGCCGGTTTCCTCTTAGTATAATCAACTTTCCAAACCGGTGGTAAATTTGTTACCAAAGGATAGACAAACGAGGGTTCAAAAGTGCTTTCTGAGCCTACTTGAATATTTTGATTTGATTACGTAACGTCCGGTAATCAAGGTAGCTTTTGTGGACTGAGAAAGCCAGATTTATAGTCATCAAACAGGGTAATGGGCCTAGTAAGAAGACTCAGAGTCAATCAGCGGGCAATGGAGAGGGCTATGCTCGGGGTTTCTTTACGTGATCAAATCAGAAATGAAGAGATCCATAGGATAACTAAAGTCACCGAAGTAGACTACCGAATTGCAAAGCTGAAGTGGCAATAGGCAGGGCACATATTTCGCGGAACCGATGGACGTTGTGGCCCGAAGGTGCTAGAGTGGCGGCCTCACACCGGAAATCCCAGCGTTGGCAGACCTCCCACCAGGTGGACCGATGACAATAGGCGGGTTTCCAGCAGCTGCTGGATACATGCGGCGCAAGATCGGGCCCAGTGGAATTCATTAGGAGAGACCTTTGTCCAGCAGTGAACGTCCATTAGTTGACACGACGAAACAGGGTTATTGGTCATTCGACGTATTCCTGTTAGGAGATGATTGGGACTATTTGCGATAATTTAAATCCCAATTTGCCTTATAAATCGTTATTACTACTAAACTGGTACTGGTTCTAAATACGTATTTTTTGTTATATTTACAATGGGCATTGTTTTCAAGTAATACTTAAAGAACAACCTCAACCTCCTTTGAGGTTAAATGTTTTTCAGTTTCTTTGGAACAAGATCCTAGTTGTTATGCATTTTTGGAGAGTTAAGACATTTGCTATGTTTATAAAATAATCTGCAAGACACATACACAGTGGCACAGTGGTCTTTTGTTATTTAATCAATTTATTGTTAAAGGAAATCTTAAAGAAATATTGTAATAATAAAGTTTTAGATCTCGCCTTTTTCAATTGCACGATAATAATAGTTGTTTTAATAATGATAAAACACCGAAAAGTGTTTAAACGCTTTTGTAAATCAGAAAAGAAAATGAGATTTTGATTGACACTTTTTCTGTGACAGACTTGTGAAGCCACAATTTTAAAATAAATTGATAAAAGCTATAATACATACGATAATTCAAATTGATTCACTTTTTCATAATGCTCACTGGGGTTAATTTATTTAAGAAGTTTTCAATTATCGTGTTGTCTTATACATGCCAAGTTTATTTTAACAACATCATCATCAATTTGATAGTAACGATATAGTCTTAGATGGCAAGATTTTAACATAGTCAAGAGCAGATTTTTGCTAAGGCAACTAGCCACGGATGAAGTCTTCTAATAGTTAATTAATAAAAACAAATAGTAAACACAATAGGCTAAAGTTTCTGTTGTGAAAATAGAACTGGATACGCCTAACGAATTAACTCTCTCGTGTAAGTGAATTTCTTTTACGAGAAATAAATATCTTAAACCAGAAGATAAGCGTCGACAACGTACGTACATGTCATTCATATACCTAACTATACCTAATCGGTCTTATCCCGGATTACACAAAGCCCCCGTGGTACACACGGTTCACTTGATACCGTAGTAAATTTATCTATTGGACCCCAGCCACGAAGTCATAGCCAAGTTATTTCTGACCACGGAATTTTCTTTTATGATATAATACAAATTAAGTCAATACCGTTTTGAAATACCTTACTGTTGAGATTAATAACACATATTCTTTTATTCATAAGGATAATTCTATTAATTCTGATTTATACACACATTTCTATTAAATATTAAACTCAATACACTAACACTTTCTTAACGCTCCACTATTATCCAAACTACAACTGTCGTACTCTACTAACAATCGTCATCATTCGTCATTATTCACATCGTTTAGCTTAGTCAATACAAAAACTAATATCATGACGCAAACATATTTTAACCTGTTATACATTTATTATTTATTTAAGATCTTGTTAAATTAACTTTATTGTACTTGTATCGACGATTATGATAAATAAATAAAGAAAGTGGCGAACGTAGCCGAAAACTATAAGTCAAAAAGCTATTTCATTAAATACGTTCTTTAAATAAACATCGAATCACAACATTACTATTATTAAAAATCGTGCTCTATATTTCTTGACTCAATATTATTTAGAAATGGTTAATAAACATAGATTTATGTTTAGAAACAGTGTATCGACGTATAAACATAACACCATTGTTATAAAGAATCTGTTGCATATCCATTATCATTAGATAAACAAACAAACAATTTATTCAAATTCTTTGTTTGTGTAAAGCAACTCAGGGAAAACGACGATATTTTACGTACAGTTTATATCTTGCCCCAATATCAAAAATTATTTCTTTTTCTGTGTAAATTGTCTTTCTATGTTCCAAGGTTGTCTAACAGAGACAACCTTAAAGCAATAAGATCAACTTTTGTACTTCATCTCGTTTATTAACTTTTGCTTTAATATATCTTTGTAATGCGTATAATAACTAAAAGTGCATGCGTACAAAGTACACATGTCAGAAGTGAAACTTCTTTGCCTAACAAATTTTTAAGCCTTGTCTATATTTATACCAATCTAACACTTTAGATTTTCGACACTTAGAGACAGGGAAAAAGATATGTTAGGAATTTAATTGTCATTAAAATATTAAAAGTGTCGAAAATTAATATAAATAATTTATTGAAATCTCAAATGATGAATTATAATTAAAAATGCCATGTGTTTTTAGTTAATGTTAGGAATATATAATTAAATTTTGTTTTTGAATTTAAAATTGAGAATCCATGAAATATTTTTATTTTATATTTTATGAAAAATAGTATATTAAATTATAAAATGAAGGGTAGCAAATTAAAATTCTAAAACTACCTTACCTTCAAACGAATTATAAACGCTGCACATTTTCGTGACGCTAATAACGCGTTTCATCCATAAAAAATTTACCCTCATACGCCTAAAGAAGTTTCACTTCAAAACGTATTTCATTAAAAAGTTTTGAAATAAAATTCTGTATGTATTTAATATTAATAACATCAACTATATAATATTGTGTAATCGCTACATTTGGTGAATAACTGGATTTTTTTATACATTTTAATTAAGGTCGCAGCAGCCAGATTATTCTCCATTTTCTTGTTTAAAAACTCATATTTAATTCCGTAAAAATATGTTTTTTTTTACATGAATTCATTCGGTAAAAACTTTTGAAAATCAGTTTATAATCTGCGGCGCCATAGCTATCTGTGGTTCCACAGATTATCATTATGACATTGGTGGCTTTAAATATATAGTTAAATTTACAAACACCACACATTTTAAATTCTTTTTTTGTGTATTAATAGTGTGATAAATTATTGAGAAAATGCCAGTGGGCTACAACAGTGTAATCCATCACTTCAACCGATGGACATCCACTGCTGGACATAGGTCTTCTCCGAGGATTTCCATAATACACGGTCTTCCGGCGATCCTTTTCAGGTCATCTGTCCATCTGGTGGGGGGTCTACCAACGCTGCGCTCACCGGTACGTGGTCGCCACTCCAGTACCTTGGGAGCCCAAGGTCCATCGGTTCGCCTAACTATGTGCCGTGCCCATCATTTCAGCGCGACTCTTCGAGTTATGTCGGTAACTCTAGTTCTTTTGCGAATATCTTCGGTTCGGTTTTGACCCCGAAGAGATACTACGAGCTTAGCTCGTTCCATCGCCCGCTGTATGATCCTGAGCTTTCTAATAAGGTGCATAGTCATTAGCCCATGTTTCTGCAACCGTAAGTCATCACTGGCAACAGGCACTGTTCATATAATTTTGTTTTTAGACACTGAGGAATGTTCGACGAAAGGATTTGACGTATTTTCCGTACAAAATACAGGTTGAGAGTCGACTACGGCTGGGACAGAGCTCATGTAAGCCGGGCTTAGATAGATTGTTGATAGTCGAACCAATATCTGCGTGTTCTCAAAGCTTATTGCTTGAAGTTGGCTGATTCACGCCTATAAGTTATTTTCTCTTTCATTTTGTTTATAATTTCGATTCAACTGCATATATGTTCACAAAATTTGTAAATCTAAAAATTTATAGTGTTATAAATGCGAAGATATATTAGAATGTCAGTAATGTTCTCAAGTCAGTTTTGATCTATATCTTTGGAATATATGACTTTATATATATGATTTGACTTCAGTTTGATGTTAATTGAAATTAAATAAACACGTGTATATGACTGGGAAATGCAATTTACGCATAAACCCTGACCGATGACCAGTCAGGAATGTGGGACTCAGCGATGGAAGGTCTCGCAATGCCCACTAAAACTCAGCGGAACCCCCATCATCCATTAGTGAGGCACCAGGTGTTCAGCTTTCGCATTCTGCCCCGGTGTCCCGGATGAGTCCGACGTAGGGTTCACGGAGGCGGGAGGAGATGCGCAAACATGCGCCGCCTTGTATTCCGCCTTCTTCGGCGATTAGGGGGAGCATCCACTGCATTCTCCCTCTCTTTCTCGTGGGCTTCCTTCAGCGAGACTACCGTTTCGATGAAGGAAGGCAAAAGAAGGCCACTTCCGCCCACCATCTCTCACTGGAGAGCATCGCTCCTACAATGCTCCTCAACGAGAGGTCGCCGCCGATCAACGCCACCAGGAGGTGACGCTGAGGTCCCCAGGCCGCACAATCTGCCACAGAGTGATGCGCAAAATCGATAGCTGCGTCATACTGATAACAAGCGGGTGACTCCTCCCGGCCAATTTGGTGCAGAAACTTTCCGAAGCACCCATGTCCAGCCAGAACCTGCACCAATCTGTAGGAAAGCGTCCTGTGGTCCCTGTAAAGCCATTGTTCCAGGTGAGGACGGATCGCCGCCACAGTGGCCATGCCCGCTACTGGAAAAGTAAACGCCTGGGCTGAGTTTAATTTTTTTGTATGTTCAAGTGTATTCTAGTTTAGATTGACAACTCCATCCGATATTTTGCTATATATTTATGGGATCGGAAATTTCTTTGCTGGCATCTACTTCACAACTAAATACACAAAACTCAGTCAAGTTTCCTCGTATTAAATTAGAGCACATATCCGTGGCTACCCTGTGAAAGCCAGTAGAGCTAACAGCTAATGACACTCCGAACAAAAAAAAAATCCATATACACAGCATGTGTGAGAGACAATGTATTTTAAAAGTAACGAAAAAAAGGAAATAATTTTAATTTTATCGTGCAATAAAAATTTTCAAATTTGCTATAAAAATGTGGCGTGTACGAGAAATAACTACTGATTTTACGTAGACGAAACCGATGGCATAAGGTTTTGAAATATTTATACCTATCCATGTTAGCTAGGTAGCTAATAATAGGTACATATTTAAATATCGTGTTTCTACAAATAATCTTATTTGAAAAGTGAATATTTTGTAACTACATTTGTGTCTAGTATGCTTGAAGGCTTTCGAGGAGCACCGGCGGCGCGGCTTCCGTCTTTTATCTCTTATTTCTAGCGCATTTCTATTTGAATAGTACGAGAATACAATGTTTGCTTTGAAGAAGGGATATAGCTATAAGTTCATGTTGTTATATGATTATAGTTTATGTAATTATAAGAATGTTGGCAATTTATCTAAACTAATATAATAAAGATGAAACATTTTTGTTTTTTGTAACGTTTTATCACAAAAACTACTCAATCGATTTCAAAGATTTTTTTCACTATCGGAAAGCAGCATTTAAATAGGGATCCCTAAGAAAAATTAATTTATGTAACTCAAGGTGTGAACAAAAAATCTGTTATTGCGTGCGCTGCCGAAACTATTGATGATAGAACAAAAACTGTTCTACAGTGCTATAAAACGTTTTAATATTTATAAAAAAGTTAATGTAACTATAGAGTTATAACAACTTTGTTATAACAACAAATGCAAATTAACTCACAAATACACTCACTAATTCCACTCCACCTACCACTCACATCTAAATAACACTCACTAACTCTTCATAAGTACATAGCGAATATTTCAGTTTTTTCTTTTCATTGTATCTAAACTCTGACTTCTTAATATCTACCCTGTTATATTAAATCTGTATAAATATAAGAGATATCCAGGTATGTAATGACTCACCACGATATCTCTGGCGCAGAGACTTGAAATTTCCTTCTAATATTCCTTTTGTCGAGTTAAGGTTAGCTATGCACGGATTTTACGGAATTTCACCCGCAAGGGGGGTTGCGGGGGTGTTAATTAAAAAAATCAAATTTTCACATCGAAAAAATCGATCTAGACAGTCACAAACTATATCTTTAATTGTATGTAAAACTTGGTTAGTATTTAACTTTTTGACATAATGAAAACTATCAAAAGTAAATTTTAGGAAATTCCACTCTCAAAGGGCAGTGCGGGTTGTTTCTAATTTGTAAAACAATTTATCTAAATTAAAGAAAATGCTACCAAAAAAACATTCCACGCAGACGTAGTCGCGGCTTCAGCTAGTGCTATATATAGGAATTTGTGTAATCCGTAATTGGCCTTATTTTAAGTAAATTGAATATTCTATGTAACAACTTGTTAGGACGCTGTTGGACTAAAGATAAATAAACTGGTGAACGCTTAATGGTATCTATACAGCATCGTAATAAAGTGGCAACAATACATAATCAAAGTCTTCAAGCAATTTTGACTAAGACAAAATACAAAATTCAATTACCAAAATGCTATATCTAGAATCTTCTTCTTTTTTATGTGTCTCTTCGATTTGCGAAGGTTGGCAGTCAGTTGTCCATGTTTAATTTTATCGCTCACGAGGCTAAATAGTTGAGCGGCACACGATCCCGGTCCACTTCCTGATGTTGTGCTACCTGGACTTCCTCTTGCGGCCAATACGCCTCTTGCCAGCGTCACTCATTATTAATTGTACGAGTCCGTATCTGTCATGTATAAGAACATGCCCCACATACGCAACCTTCTTTTTGACGGTCTGCCAAAGTTCCCGCTGTCAATCCATCGGTCGCAAGACCTCTTCGTTGGCAACTTTATGGATCCAGCTAATCTTAAGCATACGTCGATAGGCTCACATCTCAGCTCTCTCAATCTAGAATTCGCTAAATCTGCAACCAAAGTGAGTGCTCGCAATATTGCGCTAAGCCTCTTGATTTATTCAATTTAATTTCAATAACAGGATTTAAGACCCCGAAACAAAATTGCATTTAAATGTAAAATAGAGACAGATAACGGAATAACAATTTGGGAAGTTTTTGGCCTAAATTGAAGTTGTTTACCTCGCAAACTTTGTATATCTCTAAAATGGGTCGTAAATCGTGAAGATTACAATCGCCGGGCATAAAATGAGAACCCTAAGCATTAAATGAGAACCCTGAGACTTGTTGAGCCCATACCTGTTAATATTTAATGGTTAAAGTCGTATTTTAAGCAGCAAACAGTACTTGTAGACGTTTCGCATAATATGGATAATTTACAATGTGCAGACGGTATTGAAGCTTCCTAATACGAAGTTCTTAACTGGTGCTGCGAAATTTATTAACTTAGAGAAATGTTATAATTGATTTTAAAAGTAATTCCCCGTGGTATTACATAGTTAGGAATCTTGTAGGAATATGTGAAAGTTGGAGAATGAGGGTCGCAAAGGTAATATGTATGTAGAATTACAACTCAATCGCACGAAGTTTTGGAGATCTCATAAGGAGACAGTTTATTTGTTTATTTATCCCTCTTTTGTGGAACAATAGGGAATTTAGTTAGTTTCCACAACGTTAGATATACCAGTAAAAAATGCCATCATAATTGGTCCAGCTTTTTCGCTATTGGCAGGATTAAACAGAAACTTCGAGCTTAATTTAAAGCTTTAAAAATCCTTTGTAATCATTATTTATTCAAAATATCTAATTCTAAAATATTTGTTTATATACATAAATTCTATTGTGTATAGAGAAATTTATAAACATTTTTTTATTGAAGAAGAAGCAAGTAATGTGTATATGAACAAATAAATATTTTCATTCCATTCGAAAGGAAGCTATCAACTTCTAAATCTTTAAAGTAAAGATAAATTTTATCTTAGTAGTGCACAATAATTATGTTTGAATATTTAGATGTATGTCTATTAAGTTATATATGTTATGTCTGTACATATATAGTTTCTGTAATTATTTGAATATATAGTAAGTAGTAAGTAGCAACCTATTAGCGTCCCATTGCTGGGCTCAGGTCTCCTCACTCATAGGAAAGAGAGGGTTTTTGGAACATAGACCCATCACGCTGCTTCACTGCGGATTAGCAGGCATAGTACACAAGTGCACTCTCTATTCCTTCACTCACATAGTCCGATGTGACGGGAATCCGACAAAACCGGAGAGAGATCGGCGACGACGATCACACCGCCAGCGTCCCAATTTCGGGCAAATATTGACAAAATCTTAATAGAAAACTCAATATTGATTTTTGAATTGGCCCGACCCGGGACTTGAACCCAGGACCTCATGTCTGTAGTCGAATATGCTAACCACTAGACCAATGAGGCAGTTGAATATATAAGTCGGAATCAAATAGTTGCCGGAACGCCGGGGCCATCTGTCGGCGCTGGACAGAGTCAATAGTCACAGGCCGGTGGCGTGCTTGACAGTTCTCAAGTAGTGGTCCGCCGGAGCGATCGACTGTTAAAATTGTCGCGCGTTCCTATTACTGTTAATATGTTTGTGTAATTTGATATCAGTAACATTAAGTGATTGGATTTGAGTTAGTTAATAAAGTGTTTGATTGCACCAACATTGCCTATCGACGCCCACACTTTTGAGGTTGTATTATGGACACCACTAATGGCTATGTCGACGGAGAACCCTATGCTCTCTTCTTTCTCCGACATACATACATACATACATATATATATATATATATATATATATATATATATATATATATATATATGTGTGTATGTATCTATGTCGGAAAATAAGAGAAAACCGAGAAGGATAAAGCACAGGGGCGTAGGGTTCACTGCCGACATCGTTATTAATTGGATCCATTATTTGATTTCTTATTCTGTGGGCGTTCATGGGTAATGTTGGTGCAATCAAACACTTTATTAATTAACTCGGATTATAATGTTCCATCACTTAATGTTCCCGATATCAATTTACACAAACTCATTAACACTAATAGCTAGGAACGCGACAGTTTCAATAGTCGACCACTCCGGCGGACCGCCGCTCGAAAACTGCCGAGAGGCGGGTCGGACTGCCACTTATTGACTCTGCCCCCACGCAGATACAAAGATGGCGCCAGCGTTCCACAGACTATTACACACGGACCAACGATCCACAGACTCTTGCACTCCGACATATATATATATATATATATATATATATATATATACACACACATATATACCACTTTTCTAATAGTAGTAATTAATAGGTGGTTCTATTGCACTTACTTAGTACTTTCATGGGCTGCTATCTACAAGGTTGTGTGGAGGAGAGATCGCTCCAAGAAATAAGACCGACTTTGTTCACTTTTGTTTACATAATTGTATTTCTCTTCTTTTTAAACTTTGTATGTATGTGTGCAATAAGAATAAATAAATAAAGATGATTTTACTGTGAATTGTATGAAACAAATGGACTATAATAAACGGCGGTAAAAATTATCATCAAATGAAGCTATTAGCAATAAGTAGTCCGGCGAAACATCCGGTACCGCTGTAATATGGTACAAGTGATAGCGTCTAAGCGATTTTCTTTAATGGATTTCATATAACCTTCATCTAATTATTTGTCATCGGTATTAGGTGAACTAAAGAAACTATGAAAATTTCTTTAAATTTCTATCTAAAGAAATTTAGACAGTGAATCTCTCTTTAATCTGTCCAGTGCATCAGTCCATTGAAAAAAATATGAAAATATTAATTTTGATCAAAAACACTGTAAAAGCTCACTAAAAATATTTATATGATTTGAAATAAGAAAATGTTTAGGTTTATTTATTTTATTCATGGTATGCTGGCATTTAACTACCGCATGTAAAACTTTTGTAATTAATATACTGAAAAGTTTAGTGTAAAATATAAACTGACATACTTTAATATTATATTTTGAAATGTGGCTTATCTCAAATCTCTTTATTTATTAAGATCTGTCATAAAACCCACATACATTTTCACAGCACAATCAAAATTAATTATATACTGTATAAGTTTTTTGTTTACTGTATAAGAACTTATCTTATTATTTTATTTTTCTTTTCCTTGTTGCTTTTATTTATTTTCTTTCTCCATTTCTTTAATTGTCTTTGTTATTGTTAAGGAAGAGCGAAGTCTTCTGCCTCAGGGGTTACATCCACCCTTGAGAGAAAGCTTTTTATATGTTAAAGTGCTGAAGTTAACGAAATAAACTATTTTTATTTTTATTAATTTATTGTTTTAAGTCAAATATGTAACATTGAAATTTCGAAATTAGTTTTAATATAATTATTATACGTAATTCCTTTTGTTCACGCCGGCTGTGACCTTAACGAAGGACTCAACCCTGGACCCGGCCCATAGAAATCCAGGTCAAATCGCCCTCTCATGTCGTATACGCACGCCTACCGATAACCAGTGCATTAGTACGTCGGAAAGCTTGCACATGGCGCGAGTACGCCGCTTCCGAGGTACCAATGCTTAGCGCCAGATTGCGCGAACAACTTTTTTTAAAATACTTGCTAGATTTAGGACTATATCCTAAACACTTGCACATTAACTATATATATAATGAAATTGTAGTATACAATTAATTAATTTTGTCAGTTATTATAAATACACAAGTTTGGTGCGTAACAATTTTTTTACGTATAATCTTTATTGCATATTCTTTTTACTTTTTTTATATTTTTGAATACATTTGTTATATTTTCAATTGAAATGATATTCCTCTTTGTCACTAAATAGTAATTGTACGACGTATTTGTATCTTGCTGATGATATTACCACATTTAGGATGAATGGTCATCGTTGTTTGAAATTAAAGCAAATAAAACGTCATGCTTAAAAAATTATCATTAATATATAAAGAAATAATTTATGTTTGAAACAGTCTTTAAGCTTTAGGATTTAAGACTTGACTGTTTATATATAAGGGTATTCGTGTGCATATGTCTAATTTTTTGGACCGAACCCAAAGGCATAAAGTGGTGTATTATGTCCCTTGTCCTCAGGGACGGGCCCTTTTCATAAGACAGTAAAAAGGTTTTCCCTCCCCTAATAAACAATTTTCAAAACGTTTATTGACGCAGTAAATTAGCACTTTTATATTGTAATATATAATTTGAGTTTCCCAAAATTGATAATTCCAGAAAGTTTCAACTTCAGTAATAAATGTGGTCAAAACTTAACAGGAACAAAAATAACGCGACCTTTACGCTCAGAATTCCAATAAAGTCCGTAAAATATTATTGGTACGATCAGTAATTGTTGATTGTCAATGTCAAAAACCAAATGAAAAATAAAACATAGGTATTCTTTAAAATTTAATTTAATTCTGAACGGCTTTTAAACATTATTGATTTCTAAACGACACGAGGAATATCAAATGTTTGACAGGTAGGAATAGTTTCTATTTGTCTTTTATATATATATATATAGATTGAAAGTTAGATCATAGGCACAGTGTGAACTAATAGGAGGTATTGAAAAATGAAACAATGAATATTAAAGTGAAATATTACAATATTAATAATTTAGTTTCAATACATTTTTTTTTCTTTTGCCTGCTAACCTGTAGTGGAACAGCGTGGTGGGTCTATACTCTAAAAACCCTCTCCCCTATGAGTGAGGAGGCCTGTACCTAGCAGTAGGACTTTAATAGGCTCCTGGGCCTTTGACTTTCTTTTTTGGTGGGTTGTGTTGGTTGGTCGCCATTATTTCAGCAATAAAAAGCTAGAAAAAATACGTTCTTCTACATTTCTATGAAACAATATTTAGAGGTAAATAAGAGGTAAGGGATATCTCTTAATAGGTTAGCCCCGTCTTATCATCCCCAACAATAATATGAAATCACAATCAGGGAATACAAAAAAATTATTTAAAAATTTCATCATCTCGAACAACGGTGAATCATAAAAGGTACTTTACTTTGTTAAGTAGATAAAAAATATGTTTGCTTATTTAAAAGTTATGAACTAAAATTGGGTAGCACGTAAATGAAATCTTAGGTAGCCATTTTTTTTAGAAAAAGAATAAGCTTTCATTTCGGCAACTTAACACTGGTCTTTTGCTAACTTTTCCATTTGTACACATTTTATTCTTTCCTCAATTAAAATAACAGAGTACTTGAAGCGAAAATTGCGTCAAGGGGTTGAATATACAAAGCGACAAAGAATTATTCCCAGCGAACCTGATCTGCGAGCTTTCACGACGTTCGCTATTTTCGTTTTAAAATTACTTCGTTTTTCTCAGTCACCCTTAATTTAAAATAAACTTGACGAAAAAAAGGCTGAATATTTGTTTGTCTAAAGAGAGCCAGCGCGACGCTAATTGTTTTTGTGATTAATTGTTCGCGTAATTTCCCTAATAGCTAATTATATTGTTTATAATGAAAACTAACTAAGCCTTAAATAAATTGTAAGATAATAAAATAAATCCTAGATGGTAAATTTCGTAGAGCCCTTAAGAATTATAAATTGGAGTCGAGCTTCATAAATTTTGGGTTTTCTTAGGCAACTCTTAAAATCCTATAAGGTATTTTAGTAAACTAAATATTAGTTTGAATATAATTGCAATATTGGTTTGTCCTTCAGTGAAAATGTGTTTTAGCTACAGACAGGAATACATAGACATAAATATTAAAGATATTTCGTGTAATATTTGCTATGAAAGGGAGACATGATAGATTGACGGTTTCTTTTTTAACTAAAGATATGCTGCATATGCCATGGACAGCGAGAGGACGAATAAATCTACTTTGGAACAGCTCCGTGTCGACACCAGACTCTCAACCAAGTGCTTCCAAACTATTCTCAGCTAATTTAGTCACATTGCCCCACACCAGCCCAACAACTTAGACAAGTTGATAGTCACTGGCAAGGTGGAAGGCAAAAGACCACGCAAAGCAATTACAGGTCTTCCATTTCTTGCCGCCATAAGGAAAGTCGAGGACCGATTAGGAAGGAAGGCATTGGTGAAGAAAATGACGCAGGCACCGTACGACACGACCTTCAAACAAGAAGAACATAAACTGCCTCATTGGTCTAGTGAACCGCATGTTCGGCTAAAGATACGAGGGTTCTAGTGCCAGGTTGGGCGAATTCTAAATCGATATTGAGTTTTCTATTAACATTTTCTCACAATTTGTCGTTAATTTGGGAAGTTGGCGATGTGCTCCACCTCTGTGTCTCGGAGAGCACATTAAGCCGTCCGTCTTGCGCCTGATCTCTCTTCGGTAGTGTCGGATGGATGTCCCATCGGACTATAAGAGTAAAGGAATGGAGATTGCACTTATGTACTATGCCTGCCAACCCTCAGTGAAGCAGCGAGTGAGGAGACCTGTACCCAGAAGTAAGACGTTATTGGGCTGCTACTTATCTTACCGTACAATAATGTGTACTTGTAAAATTTATTCCCGCCCAACTGTTAGCTCTAGCTAAGCTCTATAATAAAATTTAAATTAAAATTTTTAAAAGTATACTGTCGTAAATTGTAATAAAATGTTGTAATTGTGTTGAACCATAGCAAAGCTGGGTTAGGTTTGTTAGTGTATAAATAATTGTAGTAACCTTTCAGAACGTGGTTAGTGAATTGTCCTAGATCAAATCCATGAGACTAACCTACATTATTAGCATTCCACTTGGCCCTATGTTAATGTCAACTTGGCATTTAGATAACAATGGTATTAATGTAAAATGTAGAGCAATATTTTATCATAAAAAGGTACCTTTTAGAATTTGCGTAAAATCAAATCTCTTATAAACTTGTTAATAGTACTAACTACTTATAGGAAGCTTGTTCTTGAGAAAATATTTTGACAGCCTCGCTGGTGGGGTGATGCGAGTACTTGCATTTTCTATTTTGTCTGAGTCTGGACTGGTGGAAGGCTTCGGCCACAGATTTGTTTCGGTACGATGCAGCGTAGAAACCATAAGAGGTAAAATACATTTTCACAGTTTAACGCGCTTCCATGTTTGATTGTATTATCACTTACAAGGTGTGATGACAATTAAGCGCTAACCTGTCAGCAATAAAAAATGTATGTTTCGGAACAATAATCTGTGGAACACTGGCGTAATCTGTCTATCGGCGTGGGGCAGAGTCAATAAGTGGCAGTCCAGCGCGCGTCTTTCGGCAGTTCTCGGGTGACGGCCCGCAGGTGCGGTCGACTTTTGAAATTGTCGCGTTTCTAGCTATTATTATTAATGAGTTTGTGTAAATCGATATCGGGAACATTAAGTGATTGAACATTATAATTTGAGTTAATTAATAAAGTGTTTGATTGCACAAACATTACCCATTAACGTCCACAGTATGGAAATTATGGATGCCATTAATGACGATGTCGGCGGGGAACCCTACGCTCCTATGCCTAGTGCTGCTCCTTCTCTCTTATTCTTCGACATATATATTTCTAATAAAACTAAAAACATACCTATAGACTGGTTTAATTTGTTAAGAATGAAATTTTGGTATTAAACGTCAAGGCTTACTTAAGTGTTTTAAATTCTATATTAATACACTTTTGTATTCCATTTTGCGTTCATTTAGTAAATAGATGTGTATACTCTGACTGCA
Source organism: Elymnias hypermnestra (assembly GCA_015832385.1). Taxonomy (NCBI): domain Eukaryota; kingdom Metazoa; phylum Arthropoda; class Insecta; order Lepidoptera; family Nymphalidae; genus Elymnias; species Elymnias hypermnestra. The sequence continues at coordinate 2,279,292 of JACTOM010000493.1, read as the reverse complement.
GATGAAGTTAGAGCCTTTTCTTAGTTTAGAGCCTTTAATGATGTTTTGATCAATTTTAAAAAGCTGTTTATATGTGTATAGTACAGATATTGAAGGTTCCTTTTTAATATAACTATTTTAGTTTGAATATATTTAAAAATCAACAGAAAGACAGTGCTTATTTTACATTTCAGTGCTACACTCAATATTACACTGATTCCGCCTACGCTATTAAAAAATTCAAACAATAAATATTTATTAGCAGAGAAGTGAGCTGTTACAATATTCCATACCACGTTTACACGATGTCTGATCTCTTCATTCAAGTTAACACTTTATTAATATCAGAATCATAATTGTTACTTTATTGGGTAAAAATTTAAAATGTTTTTTAAATAAAAATTGATGTTATGATACCACAAAGATTTCTTTAAAAAATTTTGTTAAATGTTAGTTAGGACATTCTATTGCTCGTCAATTATCTCAATCTTTATATCATTTTGGATTCTGTTCACGTTCCTCAAAATTTCCTTATAATTGTAAATGAGAAACAAGTCCTTGCTTCAAAGTTATATATACAGAGAAATAAAAGATATCAACTCACAGATAACTTAGTACTTCAAACCATTTCTGCTATGAAGAAGCTATTTGCTCAGGTGTAAAATATTAGCAGCAGGCTCTTATTTACCTTATCTCTTTTACAAAATACATATTTATTAGCCTGTATGCAGTTTTAGTCAGATTATTTACGTATCTCGATATTTCACCTCTTTCAAGACCAAGAGAGATTCTCTCTCTCACCTGATGTCAAACCTTCACTAGCAGAAAAAAGATGATTGTTACAGATTTAGTACAAATAATTTGAAGTGAAGCTTCTTTAGGCGTAAAATTTTTACGGATGTAACGCGGGATTAGCGTCACGAACATGTGCCGCTTTTAAAAAAGCGGCACATGTTCGTGAAGTGTTTGAAGGTTTGCACATGCTCGTTTGAAGGTTCGGTAGTTTTAATATTTACAAATAATTATGGGATTTTAATTTTCCACTCGTCATTTAGTAATTTAATATACTATTTTTCATAAATTCTCTTTTCTAAATTTCAAATTCAAAAACAATAACAATTTAATAAATAAATAATAACGAATAGACACGTGGCATTTTTATGTACAATTCGTCGTTTGACATTTCAATAAATTATTTGTATTACTTTTCGATACTTTTAATATTTTAGTTACAATTAAATTCCTAACATATCTTACTTTTCCCTCCCTCTAAGTGTCGGAAATTTAAAGTTTTACATTTGTATAAATATAGACAAGATTTAAAAATTATTTTGCCATAGAAGTTTCACTTTTGACCTGTGTACTTTGTACGCAAGCACTTGTTATTTATCTGGACTCATAGTGGATGTTAACACGACAAGGTATCGTGCGATCGTACTGTGAAGGGCGCTTAACCATAAAACCCCTTTAACAAGGGGAAAACAGATTCTGTTGGCTCGGCCGGATTAGGGAGTACCCGACTCATTTAATTTTTAAGCTGGGTCAGTTAATATTGCTTTTACATTTTATCAATATTGCTGTGCTAGGGATTCACAATTGGTAATTACGATATCTCAACTACCTCTCGTTACAACTTCAGTCAAATATCAATTCGGTGCCAAAATAACTTGTTGCTGTTATATATTAGACCAGTATAATCTGGTGCTAAACTTATATTACATTTATAGTAAAACAGTATACACTAGCAAAATTGTTATTTGATGCTTTATTTGCTCGATGTCTCGGTTTTGATTCCGGGCAGAGTAAACTAAGAATAATAATTGGCTAAATCAAATAAAATAAAAAACAGAGCGCCATTTTTATTCATTTTTCATACGATGATTTATGAGAGTCCAATGTTGGACACTGGTAATTCGTCATCAATTTAGGAGGAGAGCATATATCAATTAGGACCTCCTGCTTCTCTAAGAGATGAATTCAAAGAAACATCAATTCTCACAGCAAAAAAAATTAAATACACGATTGTATTAAGCAAGAAATAAAAACAAAGTTGTAATTTCATATTTTACAGTGAAGAAGGTTTAGAAGCCGTTTGTCGGGTTGAGCCTGCACATGATTTAAAGAAATATGTCAAAAACATCCATTTCCAAAGGCATATTATAATGTTGAAGATTGTTTAAGCGATAGAAATGTTTGAACTTGATTCCAGTTGCTCACAGACGCAATTTATTACACATTGTAAACTATATTTAAAAGAGTAACCGTTGAGTTTCTTGCTGGTTTCTTAGCGAATTCAACTTTTCGAGCCTGTGGTAGATTTGTTACCAACGGGTAGACTACTGACGATCCAAAAATATAGTACAGAAATGAAAATCTCTCTTTTTATGCAACCGATGCCTCAAACCGGTTTCACTAGAAAGATAATAATGTTAAGGTAGTGTCTGAACTCTCATCTCATCTCGGAATCTCCAAAACTATTTACAGGATTGACTACAAATTTTGCAACGTAAACATTTACTAAAAACTGATTTTTTCACATTCCCAGAGGACCGGTGTTGTGAACTTGTTCTGCAAGGTACGATTTTATAATTGTATGCATTTTCTGTAATATATCTTGTGATTCTGTTAGACATTCGCCAATCTTAAAATGTACACATTGTGGCATTTTAGGAAATGCTTAAACCTTTCCCTTGAATATCAGTAAATACAGTGCCACCAAATGCAGGGACTGCCTCATTGGTCTAGTGGTTAGCATGTTCGACTACAGACATGAGGTCCTGGGTTCGAGTCCCGGGTCGGGCCAGTTCGAAATCGATATTGAGTTTTCTATTAAGATTTTCTCAATATTTGCCCGAAGTTGGGAAGTTGGCGGTGTGATCCACCCCAATGCCTCGGAGTGCACGTTAAGCCATTGGTCCTGCGCCTGATCTCTCTTCGGTCGTGTCGGATTACCGTCACGTCGGACTATGAGAGTGAAGGAATAGAGAGTACATTTTGTGTACTATGCCTGCCAATCCGCAGTGGGGCAGCGTGGTGGGTCTATGCTCTGTAAACCCTCTGTCATATGAGCGAGGAGGCCTGTGCCCAGCAGTGGGACGTTAGTGGGCTGCTACTTACTTACTTTACTACTACAGTGCCACCTCGTGTAAGTTCGATCACAGTTAATATCAAATTTATATGTAATAAAAGAATAAAGCTCCCTAAAAGGTTTAAACTCATACCCCTGTAGCTGTTGAAAAAGACACTTTGAAGAGTACGCTACAGGACGTACGCTTTTATTTTACACACGTTCCTGGACAAAAAGGCACTTCGTTAAAATATTCAAAGGCTCTCGAGAGCATCGTGTTATATTCGTGGGTGTCGTAACAATTTTGTTACGATGTTCATTTTCAGCATACACACGCAAATTTCTCTTGATATCAAAGCAACGATTCACAAAGAATTTATGGAATAAATGTATATGAATGTTTGTTGAGGGGTTAAAAATATATTAGGTTTTTGTAGTGAAACTTCTTTAGCACCTACGAGGGTAACTTTTTTACGAATGGAACGCGTGATTAGCGTCACCAAGGTGTGCAGCGTTTTTTTCGTTTGTCGTTTTCTTTATAGCCTTGGCAGGCAAACGACCTAGCGGGTCACTGATGTTAAGTGATTACCGCCATATGCCCTAGGATATTATTTTTAAATCATATTATAAGAGTTATGTCCTCTTTTATATGATTTAATCGATTATGAATAATTGTACTATTAATGCAACAAACTCCGAATTCATATACAATGAATTTTGATCACTATAATCACACCTGATGGTAAGTGATAACACAATCTAAAATAGAAACGCGCAATCTGTTAAAAGGCAATTTACCTCTCTTGGTTTCTACACAACATCGTACTGGAACACAAATATCTTGCTCGGTGGTACGTCTTTGCTGGTAGGGTAGTATTTTTTTTAACGGGGAGGAAATGGTCAAAACATTTCAACCCGAAATCTGGGGAAAGGAAATCGGGTTATGTGGGATTTTTACCCACTAAAACCCCCTCAATAACATCACGTGCCTACTGGGGTGGTTCCGGCAACTCGGGCAAAACGTACCAGTGCCACCCTTGCACAAAGATCAATGTATCTATCGCTCAATTGGGAGCTGCCAGAGTAACTCCCCCTCCCCCCTGACAACTCTCGATTTACTTTACAGCGCTCGTAGCCGTTTCAGTTTGGTTATCACCGCCGGCCCGATGAACGCCCCTGTGTTCGGGATCAACCCTCTCACGGGTTCTTTCGGCAGTCTCCTTTTTGCGAAGAACATGCTCACAAAAGGAGACCACCACCCTCCACGCTCCCTGCACCTTAAGCATTGCTGCAACTACTGCTTGTACCGAGAGATCTATTCCGATTTTATTTAACAAGATGCGTCGTTCCGAGTGCCACGTTGGGCACACATCATAAGTATGCTGCGCGTCGACTTGGTCTGCCCCACAGTGATGGCATACAGGGGTTGCTACCCGTCCAATTCGAAACAGATACTCACTAAAGCAACCGTGTCCAGTGAGCAGTAGTATCTAGCCACGGCCGAAGCCTCCCACCGGTCCAAAAGTTTCCGAATGATCCCATTATAAAAAAAGGTATATCTTAAATTAAAAATATTAAAAAGGTTAATATCATTTAAGAAATTATTGTAACTTTAATAATGCTTCGATTTATCTTTTTATATTCGTGTTTAAAATATTTATAATGTTTAATTTATGAAACGATAAAATATTGCTTTAAACTGGTGACATTGTTTTAAATGATTAATTAAAGTATATGCTCTAAAGGGCTAGATATCAAAGCCGTTACATAAACTCAATAAACTTAGGTTACGGCTTTGGAATCTAAGGTCTATGTACTTACCCAGACCTAATAGAAATATCAAAGTAAAATTTTATTATTTCAGTGTAATTCTTTAGCATTTTATTTCGACGTTGCTTACAAAAAACTCGCACTGTTTTTGGGATATCTGCACCTGACACCGCAATGTCCCGTCGCCATGAAGTTTTTTTCTCTCTTTGTACTAGGTAAAGGCATGTCACGTACAGACGGTCTAATAATTTTATGGACGGGTTGGCTGACATCGGAACTTGAATCTTAACTCGCTGGTCGAGGTTGTAATTATTTTGGCATTAGTAGAATGAAGGATATTTTCAAAAAGCACTTTTGAATCGTCAGTAGTCTGTCCGTTGCTAACAAATCCACCACCGGTTCGGAAAATTGATTCCGCTGAGAAGAAACTCAGTTACTCCTTTAAATATAGTTTTGTAGATTGCCATGTGTAATATTTTGCTTCTGTGTACAATAAGCTTCTGGAATCAAGTCCAAACGTTTTTATCGCTTAAATAATATTCAACATTATAATATGCCTTATTAGACTACAAGCCCATGGAATAAATTAACCAGTGAAATGGACCAACGTGAATAACGCTTAGAAGGCTGTTACTATATTATAAAATAACTTTGAGCGCTATGTCGTCATTTCTGAGCGGTATAGGTGAGTACACGAGTAAATATTTTATTTTGTCCTAATATTTTTATTTGTTACCATTTATAATGTACGGCTATAAGGTACAACGGTAATATTTAATACATACGTACATAAAATTATAATTTTACAGCAATTATCTACATTTCAGGATTTACCAAGTTATTATTGCTGTAAATTCATAAATTTATGTACGACAACTTTTGTTGTATATAATGTTAAATTTAATACTATCGTTGTACCTTATAGCCGTTCATTATAAATGGTAACAAATAAAAATATTAGGACAAAAAAATATTATTTACTCGTGTACTCATCTATACCACTCAGAAATGACCACATAGTACTCAAAGTTATTTTATGATATAGTAACAGCCTTCTAAGCTTTATTCACGTTTGTTCATTTCACAGATTAATTTTTTCCATGGGCTCATAGTCTATATGTAAAAGGATGTTTTTGACATATTTCTTACAGATATGTACAGGCAAATCTAAAGCTGATTGCGGTTTTTTATTAAACATGCTTTAGGCGACAAATGATTTTAGTTCTTATAATAAAATATTTCGCTTTTTTAGCTTTTGACGAAATTGTTTTATTAATACAAACTTGCAAATAAGGAGGAGAAAAAATAAATGATGATAGAAGACGCTCTCGATTAAAAGATAACATTGATTTTATTTCTCCCCATTTAAGGATCTCTCAATAACGCCGTAAAATGCGCAGTCCCTGTAATTGTATACGCAGATGCTATATAGAGTTTGCACTTAAATTTTTTCGAAAAAGATTGTAAAATATAACAATATGCGCTTAAAGAATAGATGGAAAGATTTTTAAATAAATAAATCCATATTCAGCCACAAAATCATATTTAATTAACTAAAAATAATGTTAGAGTAAGAAAAAAAAATTAAGTACTAAATTAATTATCTGTGTTCCCAAAATTTATGTGTACAATTTGGTCTTGGGAATTCAGGTAACTAACCTTACAGGAAGAAAGGAAAAAGACATTCTTAATATTTAAATCCACATGGCTGAAAGATTTAAGATCAATAGCTATCAATAGTATCATTTAGGGATTGTTTAAGTAGATTTGGCCTCGTTATTTGACGCAATGATAGTACTCATCTCGTTGACTTTTCTTATAATTACATAATTATGGTGATTTGTTATAACTGTATGATTATAGATAATCTTTACATATAGCTTTTATATTCCTATTTACACATTTTATACATCTATTTGTCTTCAAATAAAAGCCGGGGGATATATAGAAAAGGACAAATGAAGATTTGTTGTTGACATGGTGTAAGGATAGACAAGGTCAATCTGAAGAACCTCTCGTGGTGTTTCAGGCATCCACGAACATTTCTCAGTGTTAAAAGGAAAGGTTCTTATTAATTAGTAATTATGTGGTAATTTAGAGTCCCAATATTGGGGGCCGGTAGCCAGGTGTTCATATTTAAGCAGTTTTGACCTACTAAACTACTCCCATGCGTTTTGACAGGCTACCTTACGATGTTTTCCTGCTAGACTACAAGCCCATGAAAAAAATTAGCACGTAAAATGAACCAACGGGAATAACGCTTGAAAGGTTTTTACTATAGCATAAAATAACTTTTTATCCCAATATTTTTATTTGATACCATTTATAATGTACGGCTATAAGGTACAACGATAATATTTAATAACACTATATCAAAGAAGAAGTTGCCGTCCATAAATATATGATCTTACAGCAGTGATAACTTGGTAAATCCTGAAATGAAGATTAATGCACAGTTAAACGTAACACTTTTTCTTTGAAATATTTCGACAAATCCTTATATAGGTAAAAACCGTCAATTCAAACTTATTCCGTCTAAAAGACTTGTTTATCTTATTTTTGCATAATGGATCCGATATTTTTATTTACATTTTCACCTACAAAAATATTTGGTTCCGAAGTTTTATGGAAAGATAAAGTATGATAATGAGGGTCCTGTAATAATATTTGCGGCCTCGTTCATCATGGTTGTTTTTGTTATCACCATCTAAGAATAACCGTTTCCTCCTTTAATAGAATCGATCAATTATGACTGTTTACAAAGACTGGTACCTGTATCATAAACAAGTCATTATATAAGCTGTGTTATTGATCTAGGGGTTAGTTTGTTTGGTTACAGATTTTAATAATTGGAGGTCTAGTCTTGTGTACAGCATATGAAGTTAAGGGATCTTTCTTTAATCTAAGATTTATTACTTTGGAGTCGATAGCTTTTAGGTCTAATGATGTGAGTACTTGCTTTCTAAGCGGAGGTCCTTAATTTAGTTCCTGGTATGGCAAGTAAATTGTAGATCCTTCCTCAAATGAAAGACGGTTTATGGAGCAAAGATTCACCACGATGCTCCAGATTTATGTGGCCACTCTCGCATACCTCAACATTACTCCCGGTGTTTAAAACATTCCTTCAATAATTAAACTTTCTTTGCGAAAATACGTATCACGTCATCTATTGAAAGCTTTTGCAGATGGATTAGGTTTCATTATACGTATTGAGATTAAAAAAATTCGTGCTGGATAATGTAGGAATTGACTTTTTTGTGTTACTTTAAAACAAACAGTTTGATATAGACAGAATTGCTAAATTATTCCCAAAAATACGCTATTGGAAATTCGCACTGTGTGCTATAACTTTTTAGAATTAACCTCGCGATTAGTAACCTATTTTAAACAAACCATTGAAAATCGATAATGAAATTTATGCGTAAAGTGGACCATGAAGTGAATCGTTCATTGAGTTCATCCATGATGCATTAACGAGCATTGGTGCAGATTGACATTGACGGACGATCGGGAATCATTTGATCGATAGTTTCACATAGTTTTTACGGTAAAAGGGTCATAGATAATATATTGTATCTAGCTCTAACTTTGGGGTAGTGTAGAGTTCGTCAATTGATTATTTTGAAATGATATTATAAGACTAGTATCTGTAAAAGCCACACAATTTACACCCTATCTCTCTTACTTCATAACCAATCTCATTATAATGTCTCCAAATACCTTGTCGATTTTGTACTTTGACGGCTTCGCTGTGGTGCAAGCGTTTGCTTGCCTAGCATAGGTCCCGGGTTCGATCCCCGATATGGCAAATTTAGGAAATTACATTTTCTTATTTGTCTGAGTCTGGATCGATGGGAGGCTTCAGCCTTGGCTAATTTTTAATAATGTAAATCATTTACCATCAGATGTGATCACAATCAAGCACTAACCTGTCAGGAAGAAAAAGTAAAGATTTATAAACATAAACAAATGATAAATTGATTAGCTTTACACTATTATTTTTAAATAGTCAATCGACGAATTCTATAATATCAAAGGTATCTTTATGTCGCTATTTTGGATTAATAATCACATAATGAAATGGCATTTTCTTATTTGTCTCACACAAATGGATCTCTAGATCGGTGGGATACTTCGCCCATAGTTAGTGGTCTCCCTACCAGCATATATGCCTATAAGTAAAAAATCATAAGTGGGAAAATACCTCGTGCCACTTCAGCGCTCTCCCATCTTAGGCTGTGTCATCACCTACGTCGGGTGAGATAAAATTTGAGCGCTTAAATCTTATTATTAAGTAACTAGCAGCCCATTAACGTCCCACTACTGGGCACAGGCCTCACTCCGAGGAGCGAGGGTTTTTAGAGCATAGACCCCCACCACGCTGCTCCACTGCGGATTGGCAGGCATAGTCCACAAGTGCACTCTCTATTCCTTCACTCTCATAGTCTGATATGACAGCAATCCGACACGACCGGAGAGAGATTAGCGCAGGACCGACGGCTTAACGTGCTCTCCGAGGCACGGTGGTGGTGCACACCGCCAACTTTCCAACTTCGGGCAAATATTGAGAAAATCTTAATAGAAAACTCACTATTGGTTTTTGAATTGGCCCGGCCCGGGACTCGAACCCACGACCTCATGTCTGTAGTCGAACATGCTAACCACTAGACTAATAAGGCAGTTGAAAAATCTTATTATCTTTTATAAAACAAAAAGTATCATAAATGATATTTCCCTTACGGCAAACAATATCTTCTATATTGCGTATGCAATATTTAGATTTATGTTATTTTTCGATAAGATAGTTATTTTGCAACTCTGTTTATGTAAAAAAATAAATAATTAAAGTCTCATATATTTATGTCGTGAGTTTAAAAATACAAGTACTCTGTAGGAAAAACAAAACCTTTTTTAAGGATTTTTCCAGAGGGGTAATGTTAAAAAACTGATGCTGCTGGTTGACGGTTCTCACTGTATTAATTCGAAGAGATATATGTGTTATTGTGATAAAAGGATATAGAAAACAACTGTGACAAAGAAAGTTGTTTTTCTTATCATTACTCCTCTGTCAAAATCCCCGAACACAGAGTAGTCATCTTTTCATTTGCCCAGAGTAAAAGTAATTTCAAAATCGTGACATTTGCATACAGTAACTCCCAAAACTAGTTTGGGCTTCGCTATAACTTTGTTATATTTAAGTAAGAGTACAGTGTATAGATATATTTATTTTTTAATAAATTACAGTAAATGTTTCATGTATCCATAATGCATTAACGAGTAGTGGCACAGATTGACACTGACGGAGGGTTCAACCGCATCAAGTGATTGATAGCTCTCCATTCAATCTTGTAGAAGGAATACTCCGTAGTCGTTCAATAAAAAACTAGGGTACGAGTATTTGCAGGCATGTTATCCATTTTTACGCTACATATAGTTTAGCTGTTGTAATATTCGTAATATATAAGACTACTAGCAGAGGTCTCGGGTTCTATTTCTTCAGAGCACTTATTTAAATTGTATTTTTAAATTTTCTGAATTAACGAGAGGTTTCGGTCATCTCTGGTTATCATTTTAGCAGGAAAGACGATATTCATCGAAGATACATAACTTAGAAAATACGCTGCATAAAAATACCCCAGCTGCATATATAACTACCTATTCGTTTTCAATACAAGACTTTATTGTACACCCAATACAAGAATAAAAAACAATACAGTTATTATATAAACGTATGGAGTACAATTGACGATCTTATCGCTGAATATCGATCTCTTCCAGGCAACCAAAAATGCTTAAAAGGATACATACAAAAGAAGCAGAGAAAGTTATACTTAAATGTCACTTGCATTCGCCCCATCATATGTAATGCCAGCGTCATTTTTGCATACGTGCCAGATCGCAGACTGGCCCGCCTGCAGACGCTCTGAAATAGATTCATGATGGCTACGGAATGCCCCTGGTATATCCGAAACATCGACTTGCAGAGGGACTCAGAACTCTTCCCGATAAGGAAACATTTCAAAACGCTCTCCGAAAATTATTTCGAGAGATCCATTAAACATAGTAACCCATTAGTGGTTAACGTGTCTTCTTAGGGTTCTTCTCAACGTGGAGGAGGAGAAGACCGAAGTATGTTCTTAACGACCCCGATGACTCGACGACAATCAACAATCTACTTTATCAGGTAGGATCCGACACGAACACAAACGTTACACACCGCCTCCACCGACGGAGTCGGGACTCCACCCAGACTCCCGGGGATGCTCTTGATCAATTCCAAACCACCCCCCCCCCCCATATATATGGCGTTATATGATAATGTCTTTCCAAGCCGAGGCACAGTCTCGCAGGAGACTCCCTTGGAGCGGCGTTTCCCTTGTGAGCGAGCCCTTTTCAGGCAACTGGCACTCGAAAATTGGCGGCCTCCTTAAGAACCCGTCCTTCTTTCTGGTTACGCTGTAAAAGCTAGTAGAGCTAACAGCTAAACACAATTCCAAACAAGGTATACTAAATCTATTTACAACTAATATTAATAACACTCATAATAATTAATAAAAACAGTATCAATAAATCAATTTACACAGGAACAGGAAGTGCTCTTTTACTATCTTTTTAAATAAATTGTGGGACTCAGCATATTTTATATTGACAGACAGTGAGTTCCAGAGACGAGCACCTTGAACTGAGAACGATTTGAAAAAAATAGAGGTAGAGTGAGAAGGAATTTTTAAAACTAAGTATTCTCGCGAACGTAGTATTTATACAATTTATTACATATTTCTCTCTCTATATCTTTTCTTCGAATGTTTAATCTACTTTTATCCACTCACGTTCAAATACATTTTTGTAAACTTGTGTTACATGTGACACTTTAATTTTTATTTTATCCTTAACTAAATTTATTTTTATTTATTATTACAGCGTGATCAATTGAGAGCTCACATAAAAGTGTGTGCGTACAAAGTACAAATGTCAGAAGTGAAACTTCTTTGGCGAACTAATTTTTAAGACTTATTTATATTTATACAAATTTAAAACTTTAGATTTCTGAGACTTAGAGAGAGGGAAAAAAGAAGATATATTAGGAATTTAACGAATTTAATTGTCATTAAGATTTTTAAAAGTGTAGATAATTAATATAGTTAAAAATTTAGAAAGAATAAATTATGAAATATTTATATTTTATGAAAAATAGTATATTAAATGATTAAATGGCGAGTGACAAGTTAAAATGCCACGTGCTATTTGTAAATATTAAAACTACCTAAACTACAAACGAATTGGCATAACGCTGCACATCTTCATACGCCTAAAGAAGTTTCACTTCAAAAAGTTTCTCTATATATAAGGAGCTTAAGAAGTTGGTGGAAGATGGCGTAAGAATTTNGGAATAAGGCGTGATGCTATGTATGTATGTATGTACTTAATAGTTTATTATTCAGAAAATGTTTATGAAATATAGCATTGAAAGCATGAGCTATCTATCATGACCTTCCATTATTTCTGACAAAGTGGCCATTAAATCAGGTGTGTTATTCCAGTAGTGCATGGTTATAATGCATGGCATGCACTGTGCACGATATGCGCAATGCGGAGGGTATCGATTGTTAAGGCATTTCATGGGGAACCATAATAAATGACATTAAATGGAACCGAGCACGCGATATGCATTCTGTGTCGCGGTATAGAAGTTGTTTAAATTTATACATACTAGTAATGCACCGCGTATTAAATAAGTTTTTTGTTAATTTGTAATCTAAACTTATATTATATAGAGGAAACGTTTGTGTTTTTGTATGTATGTTTGTAACGTTTTTACACAAAAACTACTAGACCGATTTCAAAAATTTCTTCACCTTTAGTAAACTGCATTTTCACTAAGTGATATAGGTTACAAATTTCTCAAAAAAAAATAGGGATCCGTAATAGAAATACAGTAATGTAACCCAAGGTGCGAAAACATTAATTACAAAATTCTGTCATCGCGTGCGCTGCGGAAACTATTGATGACAAGCAGACCCGATAGACTTCGTTCTGTCAAAAAGATTTGGAATGTGGCAGATTTCACCTCGGCAATAAAGTACAAATTGACTCTTTGACTTTAGGAACACAGCTACATTGCTTAGACAACAGTGAGTACTTGTAAGTTATTAACTTTATTGAATAGCAATAAAGGACAAATTTACTCTACATTTTAGTTAGAAAACGTTTGTATGGGAAACAGGAAGGAGCTGTTTTTAGGGTTTTCCCCTGCAACCACTCGAACTTTTCTCGCCGTAAAAACCATCCTTGGTCTTCAACGAACATTTAAAAAAAAACGTTGTCGAAATTAACCCAGGCGTTGTTGAGTTATGCGCTTACCAACACATTTTGCGATTCATTTTTATATAATAGTAACGTATTAATATCTACAAAAAAGTCAGCAATGCCGTATGTCCAACTATTGTAGTTATGCCACTATAACTACATTATACATTTTAAAACTTAATAAAAGTGTCGACAATAATCAAACCATGTTATTCATAACTCTGTATTATTCCTTATCTTATTAAATGATATGTTATTAGAGACCGTTTGAATACCTGCAGAATACTTTTTAAATGATTAAAAAAAGACATTCCATTCAAAAGATATAAGTAATTCAAATATTTCAACTTAACAATATAAGTCAACTTAGTAGAATTTCCACTGCCAGGAGATCGGTATCTACGTAGGCGAAACCACGGGGCATTGCTAGTCTATGTATTTTAACATAAACGCATGCTGAAAACAAACATCCTTATCTATTAATTTATATATGTCGGAGAATAAGAGAGAAATAAAGAAGCATAAAGCATAGGGACTTAGGGTTCTCCGCCGACGTCGTCATTAGTGGCATCCATAATTTCCATACTGTGGGCGTTGATGGGTAATGTGGTGCAATCAAACACTTTATTAATTAACTGAGATTATAATATTCAATCACTTAATGCTCCCGATATCAATTTATACAAACTCATTAATAATAATGGCTAGGAACGCGACAGTTTCAAAAGTTAACCGCAGCGGCGGGCCGTCACCCGAGGCCTGCCGAGAAATGCGCGCCAAATTGCCACTTATTAACTCTGTCCCACGCCGATAGACAGATGGCGCCATCATTCCACAGACTATAGCACTCCGATATATATATATATATATATATATATATATATATACATAAATTATATAATATAATTTAGTAGCTATTTTTAAAAGCCTCATGCGTAAATGTATATTAAGTTTTAACGATCTCTTGGATATGGAATATCTTAATTAATGTTTTCACTGATGTTATGATTTAATTCAAGACTTTATTGTAGCTTATTAGAACACTTTATTGTTTAGTACCTCTAGATATATTATAAACGGCTTATACAATTGTTATGTGTCGAAAAATGCCATGACAAAAGGAGTTTTCACTTCAAAAATAAAGCAACTCAAACAATGGACACAAAAACTATGGGTTTTTGTAAACAAACGTAATCAAAATATAGGGCGGTAAACATATTGCTATGCTTGCTAATTAAAACTTGTATTCCCATAGAAGGCGTAAAATATTTTACATCTATACGTGTATCAAAAAATACGTGCCCGTTTTCAAAGCGATTTCATGTCCCGGCATAATTAATACGAGGTAGTCCCATGGAGCAGCCATTACGGCAAACGAACATTCATTTAATTATAGTTCGGCTGTGAGTTGACATTTTCAATATTTCTGTCGTAATATTACTATAAAAACGAGTAATGTTTTCGATATTAATTTCCTCTGCTGACTTATAAGAATTTCAAAATAGTCAATCTTTGATTTCTTTGGATTAATTGAAGCTATTTACTTTAGTGAGCTAACTTTGGCAATTAAAGAATTTAGACTAGAAATAGCCCTGTCATTTACATTAGTTTCTGCTCATTTAACTGATAATTTGATATATTTATAGAATAATAAATGCCGAGGTACGACTAGAAAATGGCTGTTTGTTGTACATAAATACGTCTCACGCACCACGGGGCTTCCCCTTCCGCCGCACACGATGTGTTACAGTCCTTACTTAGCGTAATAAATTCTTTAATCCATTAGATATCCAGTGGTGTAATTGAATCTCGGATTGAGCTATGACACCAAACTGTATCCCCTGATTTTGTTAGCATTCGTTTTTTTTTGAATTGCATCCCAATGGATGCGATTTAAAGACGTCAATAGTTTCTTTTCTAAAATCTAAATAATAATTACTCTAGTCTATCCCACGATGTGTTACAGCTCTTACTTAATCACTTTAATCCATTAGCTATCCAGTGGTGTAATTGAATCTCGGATTGAGCTATGACACCAAACTGTATCCCCTAATTTTGTTAGCATTCGTTTTTTTTGAATTGCATCCCAATGGATGCGATTTTAAAGACGTCAATAGGTTCTTTCTTCAAATCTAAATAATTATTACTGTAGTCTATACAAAACATATAAAATGTTTTTGTAAAGAAAATACTGCTGCATCTGTTACAAACTAAATCCTTCGGGTTATCTGTCTTTCTATCTTTACGAGATTGGCCGCCAGTCTCTAGTTTTTCAAGATGTAATATTGTTATAATTACAAACACGTATTGGTAAATAACATACAAATCGGTACTAGAAAACGTAAAACATGTAGAAGTACAGACAGCTTAATTACCTTCTCTGTTTTACGTTAGTTTAGGTGAAATACACAGTTATTATACTTATACACTTGTAATAGGAGAATGAAATCTCTGTTCTGATTGGAAAATCGATTTGATGACGAGTCAGGAAGCTCGTAAAACATTCTATTGTCCCGGACACTGAAGCATTCGGTCGCTTGTTAATCCAAGTTGATGGTTTGCACGTCTCTCGGCAACTGTAATTGATATATTTATTACAATAGGCAAGCTTTGACTACACATAGGAGTATCATAAATTTATACTTCTATGTATAACATATAAAAGCAGTTTGTATTCTTTTTTATGTAAAACAGACGACGAATTCCCAGTTTAATAATACGTATTTTCTAAAATTCCAATAGAAGTTATAGGGAGTTATTTGGTTCTTTTTGTAGTTATGCATCACAATAATAGATAATTTATTTTTATTTATTTATTTATACACTTTATTGCACCTTAAAAGTAACACATTATAATAAACTTAACTAAATAGAGAAAGAAAGTGCAACAGGCAGTCTTATCGCTTAATAGCGATTTCTTCCAGAGAACATTGAGTTGAAAAAGCTGCAAGTAGGGAAGAAGGAAGATAATCTCAAAAGAAGAAGAAAGTCTTTATTCTTAATTAGTGAGATACAGATTTCGCTTGTCCTTTTCATTTTGGTATACGAGAAAACGCCTTTGAGATGGTTTAAGGATGGGGAAGAAGGAGCGCAATTCCGCTCTAACAATTGTAATATATTAAAGTTATAACAAGTATTACATTATTTTATTCATGGTTACATAGTCAATCTTCCTAATAAAGTCAAACAGTTGAAGTCTGAGAAGCCTTCTTAATTATAAAAAGTAAACGCTAACGTCATCGCTTTTATATTTTTTGTAATTACCCTCTACTCAATATTATTGTATGATGAATAAAAAAGTGAACTGTTACGCCCAATAGATACATTCAGTTTAAAAAATGCTACCTTTTTGTTGTAAAGATTACTAGGTGGTTAAAACTTTTTACAACACATGCAGAAAATAGTAACCAATTATCGAACTCAGTATCTCTAATTGTGCGAAACGGATTCGCACCATTACTCTGGGGAGTAGAAAAGGGTAATAAGACATTAAAATACGTCTAGCTTAATTTATTCCTCTGAGATATTAAGTTCTCTTCGAGCGGAAACAATAAAGTTTCCAAAGCCTTAGAGTTTCTAAACTGCTCAATTCACTGTCTACTAAAGTATCGCTGAAGGAATATACTTCGCGATAAAGTTTAGCGTCCTATAAAATCTTTTCCATACATTCAACTGGATATAACTGGTTAGAACTGCTTTTAGCCGATGAGAGCCACTTTGGAACGGATTGGATGAAGTTGTTGGGACGCTTCAACAGCCTTTTTCAATTTCATTTCAAATATGGGGTGCAATTCGTATGCGCATATGCTCTCTGTCAATTTATATAATTTTACTAACAGGAATTTTGATTTGTCAATAAAATAAAAACAAAAAATGTACTGGAGTTATGGCGTATGAAGTAAATTTGGGGCTTACGATCAATAGATTATGATACCGAGGTAAATTAACATTAAACGTGGTTTTAAAGATATTCTGATCGGAATTATAAAGATCTAAAGAATTTCCTGATTTCAAAAAAATAGGTATGTTTGTGCAAAGCGAAGAACAAAATAATGAATAAATACAAATAAAGAAGAAATTTTTCATTCTTAGTTAGTGGAAGAGTTTCGCTTGTGTTTGCATCTTTGGGACACGAGAAAACGCCTATTAAACGGCAAATTTCCTCTAACTAGATTTAAAAAAGTCCACAACATATTACATGATTAAAAACCATAAATTGCAAAATAATGTAGGTATACTGAAAATTAGCACAACAAATAACATATCCTTAGCTGGAACGAAGGGGTCTCAGTTACTCTTACTTAAAGCTACAATCTATTTGAGTGCTGGGGAGAAAGTGTTGAGTTTACTAAAACATATAATTTATCAGTCTGTGTTAGGTGAGATAGAAGAAAACTTTTCTAGAAAAATGCTGGGTGGATAACACTTTTATAAATAACATGTTTGTTTTAGCAAGTATAACAAAAAATAGTAAACGTGGAAGCATTTTTATTGCTGATATGTTAGCGTTTGACTGTAAATTCAACTGATGGACTGTGATAATATGGTGCAAGATGGTACTGCCCTAATCTGGAAAAATGTAGTTCACTTACCGGTTTCTACCGGTACTAAATCGCCTTATCGGAGAGCAAATTTCTTTGCTTGGCTTCAAGCCTTTTTTCATAATATGATAACTACCCACGGTCGAAGCATCTTGCCAATAAAGAACTTGATAATTTAGAAAATATCATCTCGTATATTGACCTCGACGAGAATAAAACCCCAGACCTCTGCTAGCAGAGCTGGTACTTGCACAGTGCTCATCAAAAGGTCCCACATGTTAGGATTATATTATATGAGATTGTATGTTGCAGAATTATCAGTATTGTTTCAATTATACTTTAATAAATGATTGTCAATTGAGTATTGTAGAAATATCCGTGTAAGATTATATTGTTATTTAACATTATATATTAACGTTTTCGGAAGTATCATTATTGTTTCAATTATATTATAATAAAAGTTTATCAATTGAGTATTGTAGAAATATCCGTGTAAGATTATATTGTTGTTTAAGATTGTTTATTAACTTTTGCAGAATTATCAGTATTGGTTCAATTATATTTTAATAAAAGATTGTAAATTGAGTATTGTAGAAATATCCGTGTAAGCTTATATTGTTATTTAACATTATATGTTGACTATTGTAGAAGTATCGTTATTGTTATATTGATATAAAAGATTGTCAATTGTGTATAGCGAAAATATCAAAGTGTAATGTTACAAGTTATTAAGACGGTGCCTTGATTTATTTTAAATGGCTAGAAATAAAGATTTTGGATCAATTAACGCCGACAGGAATTTTCTTATTGAATATGAATGATTGTAAAAGTTAGCTGTTAACGAATATTGTAAGAATACATCTATAGAAGCGGTTCGTTACTCTATTTGGACGTCCCGATTAAACTGTTAATATAAACGTATTTCAAAAATGCTTCAGCATTTCGAGTTAAACCAGTGCCAGAAGAAGATTAATTTAATAACAGTTTCACTGTAAACGGATACTTTCATACATTCTCATGTTGATTGCAATCGAAATTATAATGAATGCAATTTCCAACGCGCACGAAATGGCTGGTGAATTGAGTTACTCACGTAGGAGTGCAATACAGAAGGTGGATAATAATTGGTATTCATTTACTCATTGAGAGAATTACGGGGTATGATTCAAAAAGTCTAATTAACAATGAAAGAGTGGAAGAACTTTGTGTTAGTTTTTAATAAACATTTAAGAGTCGCGTGTTCGTATTCTAGTTTCGACAGGAGCCTTATTTATATACATATTTGTTTTAAAAAAATCATTATCATTAGCATATTTGTAAAGATAAATCATCATAAGAAAACCTGCATACTCCTTGGGTAACTTGGCGGTATGTACAGCTTGTTATTCCGTACTGGAGCAGCTGCTCTTTCTAAGCTGCAAACCCACTCTGCTGTGGTTTAGGAAATCTATTTCCAGCAGTGGTATATTAACAGGATGTCGTTTATTATAACTTTTTTGTAGAAGGAACGGCATTCATACGAGAAAAAATTAGATTAATATATGATCTATCTAGTAAACGAAGTTCGGTACACGAGTATCTAAATGTATATACATAAGTGTCTAATTTAATGCCCATTTGTCATGGTATAATTTGACAATGACTTGGTCAATCTATTTGTTTTAAATTTCCAATATTTTGTAGGTTCTTACAGAAAGAAAAAAAAAGAAAATATCTTTTAGTTGTGCTTGAGTACAGATAATTTCCATTTAATTATACTAAAAGTCTGTTATTATCATTTTTCGACGGCCTCGTTGGCGCGCGAGTACTCACTTTGCTCCCAGGATCGATCCATAGGTCCCAGGTTCGATCCCCGGTTGGGTGAAATAAGAAAATTGCATTTTCTAACTTGTCTTAGGACTGGTGGGAGGCTTCAGCCGTGGCTAGTTACCGCCCTACCAGCAAAAGCTTTCCGATAAGTAGAGATTTGTATTCCGGTACAATGCTGCCTGAAAACCATACCAGATAAATTGCCTCTTTCCATCTTAGCGCGCTTCTATCTTAGACTGTATCATCAAATCAAATCAAAAATATCTTTACTCAAGAAGGCACATTACAGATTCTAATATATGTCTGATGATGGTACTCAAGAACGGCTTAAAATCTCAAGTTACGAGGGTTCTTTCGCGCCCTGATCCCAGAAGAATCCACAACAAACTCAGTCGGGTATTTTTTTTTGTTACCATCACATTACAATATCATATTAGTTTACTATATTTTAATTCAGGCGCAGGGCCGACGGCTTAACGTGCTCTCCAAGGCACGGGGGTGGATCACACCGCCAACTTCCCAACTTCGGGCAAATATTGAGAAAATCTTAATAGAAAACTCAATATTGATTTTTGAATTGGCCCGACCCGGGACTCGAACCCAGGACCTCATGTCTGCAGTCGAACATGCTAACCGCTAGACCAATGAGGCAGTTCTCGCCTGATCTCTCTCCGGTCGTGTCGGATTCCCGTCACATCGTACTATGAGAGTGAAGGAATAGAGAGTGCACTTGTATACTATGCCTGCCTATCCGCACTGGAGCAGCGTGGTGGGTCTATGCTCTAAAAACCCTCTCTCATATGAGTAAGGAGGCCTGTGCCTAGCAGTGGGACATTAATGGGCTGCTACTTAGTTTTTACTTACTTATTTTAATTCAAATTAGAGCAATTCGTTCACTCCCACGCGTTATCATCACTTACCATCTGGTGTGATTGCAATCAAGCGGTAACCTGTCACCTAAAATAAGTCTGATAAACCCCACATTAAGAAACAACTTCTTACAATACGGTATAGATCTACGATAAAAAAGTAGCGAAAATTTTATATGTTTTAATCATATTTACAAAAAATTATACACCGCAATCTTTTATTAAATTAACACAACATACACAATATGTAGTGGAAATATGTTCTATACGATGAACAATTCCAAACGCATCTTTTTATTGTTGTTCTTAAATAAATACAAGTACAAATTGACTTTAACTTTTTTATTATTTTGAGTATAGTAAAAATACTTAGTTGTAGAATTTAAAAAATACACTATTTCCGTGGAATTAAAACTAATTTCGGGAGTCGACTCCCCATTTATAAAAGGGACGCTTATTAAATTGACTAAATTCTGTAAAACCCTCGAAGGTGCTCCTAACAAAGATAATTTGGAGCTTCTGTGAATTATAAACGATGGATCTAAATTATCAGCACCGGATGGAGCTTAGTAGATTACTTCATGTTCTCTCGACTCCAATTATGCGATGAGCTCATCATTAATGAAATGATAAGTCTTTTGCACCCTTTCAAAGTTTCATAATTGTCTATCTAATATTAACATTTTTATTGATCTCTTTTTAATCCAAATATTTAATCAATGTGTAGATTTTATTGTACAACGAATATATATCTGGCTAATACATTGTTAGCTTGATAGAATTAAAAACAGTATAGGTATATCTACTACTACCTCATTGGTCTAGTGGTTAGGATGTTCGACTACAGACATGAGGTCCTGGCTTCGAGACCCGGGTCGGGCCTATTCGAAATCGATATTGTGTATTCTATTAAGATTTTCTCAATACTTGCCCGGAATTGGTAAGTTGGCGGTGTGATCCACCCCCGTGTCTCGGAGAGCACGTTAAGCCGTTGGTCCTGCGCCTGATTTCTTTCTGATCGTGTCGGATTCCTGTCACATCGGACCATGAGAGTGAAGAAATAGTCAGTGCACTTGTGTACTATACGCAGTGGAGCAGCGTGGTGGTTGCTCTAAAAGCCCTCTCTTTCATATGAGTGAGGAGGCCTTGCCCAGTAGTGGGACGTTAATGAGTTGCTACTTACTCACTTTGATAGGTATATCGGTGGGAATCCTTGGTATCCTTGGAATATGAGCTAACTCACCAGTCGCTGGGCCAGTTATAAGGGTCGCTACAATTTACTTTAGATTGACATTTTAAAATTCGTTGTATCTTTTGAATGAAATGTCCGATTTTAATAATTTAAAAAGTATTTTATAGGTAAGGAAATGGTCTTTAATAAAATATATATAATAGGATAAGGATTTGTATTAATCATATGATTAATATGATTTGTTTATTGTCTTAACATTTATTGCCTTTTAAAGTAGTTCTAGTGGCATAAGTACAGTAGTTGGACATACGAGTATGGTATCGTAGACTTTTTTGTAGATATTAATACATTCTATAATACTGTAGATCATTTTTTTCTATCATCAATAGTTTCCGCAGCGCACGCGATTTCAAATTTTTTGTGACCAATTTTTTCACACCTTTTTACATTAATGAATTTTTCTTAGAGAATCGTATTTTTTTGAGAAATTAATATAGACTATGTCGCTCAGTGAAAAGGCAGCTTTCTAATGGCGAAACAATTTTTGAAATCAGTCTAGTAGTTTTTGTGTGAAAACGTTACATCCTTACATATATACATACATACGAAAACAAATGTTTCCTCTAATATTAGTTTAGACTGGAAAAGACCAAGCATAGAATAAGTTTTCCATAAAAATTAGTAATCAAATAAATTTAATAAGCCATAACAAGGAGAAATTACGTATTATTAAAATATCTTACTCATAATTTCAAAACTTCAGAACAATGTCTTTAAAACATTGGTATTTATAACGTTGTTTATCTTTCAGGTAAGTATACTGAAACTGTCGACACAAGGCACACCCTAAGGATTTATTGGGTGGAGGTGTAAAGTTACAACGTGAGGTAAGCTATTAAAATGTACTGGTGAGTGGAGACACTTTAACATGCCATTAATTTACGAGTCACATCACACTTACGTATCGTGGATTTAGGTTCACCTTGTACGCGAATAAATAATTGTTTAACCTTTTAAAATCATGTCACATTATATATAATAATACAGATAAAGTGAGATACTTGAAGAATACACAAGCGTTACATGCAACGAACATGCTTTTAGGTATCTTCGGATATTATTGGAGATTCGTAATAATATCCACAAGGTTAGATTCTGCCCACCTCATGTTCTACTGAGTCCTTTAGTTTCTCTGACAATTACCATGCCAAATGCTAATTTAGACCTGATGAGTTCCTATTTAACTAATAGAACACAAAAGGTCTGTGTTAATGGAAAACTTTCAGAAGGGTCTGTAACGAAACTAGGTGTTCCACAGGGTTCCATATTAGGACCATTTCTGTTCCTCATTTACATTAATGACCTTCCTTATTTTGTCAAGGACGGTCATGAGATAGTTTTGTTTGCTGATGACACTTCTCTAATATTCAAAGTTAATCGACAACAAACAGATTTTGACGAGGTAAACAATTCGCTCAATAAAGTAGTACAATGGTTTGAAGCAAACAACTTATTACTGAACGGGAAAAAAACAAAATGTATTAAATTCACATTACCAAACGTAAAGCAAGTGAGAACCATTGTTAAACTTAATAATGAGGAACTTGATCTGGTAGATAGTACCGTTTTTCTAGGCATTACTTTAGATTGTAAACTACAGTGGGGGCCCCATATAAGAGGTCTATCGAACAGGCTCAGCTCTGCGGCTTACGCGGTTAAAAGAATTCGCCGTCTTACGGACGTTGAAACTGCCAGGCTGGTCTATTTCAGTTATTTTCACAGCATTATGTCATATGGCATTTTACTTTGGGGTAATGCTGCTGATATAGATGCAATATTTGTGCTGCAGAAAAGGGCCGTTCGTGCGATCTACAATATGGGTCCAAGAGAGTCGCTAAGAAACAAATTCAGAGCAGTAAAAATAATGACAGTTCACGGCGTATATATATTAGAAAACTTGTTGTACGTCCATAAAAATATTGACTCTTTTAGGAAGAAAAGTGAATGCACCTCATATAACTTAAGAAATGGAAATAAAATTGCTGTAAATTCTAGTAGGCTACATAAAATTGACAAGTCATTCAAGGGTAACTGTATACGGTTCTATAACAAACTCCCAGAAGAAGTTACAAAAATGTCTCTTAATAAATTTAAATCTTTTATTAAAAGAAAACTAATTGAGAAATCATTCTATAATTTGAAAGAATACTTAGAAGACAAAAAAGCGTGGGAGTGAATGAATTGCTCTATATATATATAGATATAGAATATTTTTAAATTAAATATTGTAATGATGAAAAAAAAAAAAAAACGTACACCCGACTGAGTTTGTTGTGGGCTCTTCTCAGATCAGGGCGCGAAGGAACCCTCGTAACTTTAGATTGTAAGTCGTTCTTTTATGTTATCATCAGTCATTCATTTAAATAATAAATAGAAAAAAAAAACGATATTTGACGATTCAAAAGTGCTGTAATAGGCCTACTTGAATAAAGATATTTTGACTTTGACTTTGCCTTTGCTATATTTTAGAGTGAAAAAGCTTCAGAGACCACTTGTCGGGATGAGCATACGCATTTTCAATAAGATACCTGAGTCACTTCTGGGTTTGACTTCATATAGTTTTAAGAAATATGTAAAAAATGTCCTATTACAGAAGGCATATTATGTTCACGATTATTTAACCGACAAAGATGTATTGGATGTAAAGCTTAACACATTGTAACGAACAACAACTATGTTTAAAGGAGTAACCGTTGAGTTTCTTGTCGGTTTCTTCTTCAACTTCAACTTTCCGAACCGGTGGTAGATTTGTTACCCATGGACAGACTACTGACGATTCAAAAGTACTTTTTGAGCCTACTTGAATAAAGAATATTTTGATTTTGAGTTAGGCCTAGTTATTTCCTAAATTTCACTATCAAAAGTCAGACTTAACTATTTAATTTTATTGGATACATACTACGTGTTGATTTTTGGAGCCTACATCCACTGGTGTTAATTTTTGATGATTGTAGACCATATGCAGTGATACTATCTTTTATAATTTTCAATATTCAATCTATATCAGAATCATAAGAATAACTTTTTTATGGCTGTCAGTTTATCGCTTGACTGTGCTCTCACCTGATAGTACCTGAAGGAAGCGCGCTAATCTGGTAAGAGGCGACATACCCTTTACGGTTTCTAAACAGCATCGTACAGGAACACAAATCTTTTTGTTTTGGCGGTACGTCTTTTGCTGGTAGGGTGGTAACGAGACCAGCTCAGTCAAATTAGAAAATACAATTTCCTAAATTCGTCCTATAGGGGATCAAACCAGGGACCTATGCTAGCAAGGCGAGTACTCGCACCACTGCGCAGCAAGGTCGTCAATTTTTCGAAAAAAAGGTGAATTTAACAATTCAGGCAGCCAGATAATCCGTGATTAAGTATTTATATTCATATTTTTGATAAGCGTTGATGAAACTCGTATACGCATTATTTACTAATAACTGTCAGTCGGTCTGAAGCCGCTTAATTGTTTTTGAAGTGAAACTTCTTTAGGCGCATGAGGATAAAATTTGTACGGAGTAAACGCCTGATTAGCGCCACGAAGATGTGCAGCGTTATTTTAAATGTTTGTTACCTCATATCTCCCAACTGGCATAATAATTCTTTCTTTTTATATGAAAGGTGGTGCTTCCCATAGGGTCTCATTTTTAGTCTAGTTCTGATGATAGCATGCATGAGAAAATCGTATGTCTTAAATTCGCATTAAGCGACAAATGGACAAAGAACTCAAGATCACACCAACCGATTTTGATGATTCGTTTTTCATTGGAAAGGATATACATCAAGGTTTGTTTGGTGATAGTTTAGTTAGGGTTTGATCATAGGCTCCATGACAATGTAACGAAACTTTTCAATTCTTAGCAGCAAATTAACGATACTCCGCAGAATCTATATAGGCTATCCCGATATTTGAGTCATCTACCGTAACGTTGGTATGGTCAAGTGAATGGAACTCCTCGGCTTACACTAAGGTTATGATTTGTGGAGAATATCTATCTGTAATCAAATTGCAATAAGGTGTATTATGTGTGAAGCGGTGGTAGTGTAAGGCGAGTGGGGGGGGGGGGGGGGGGAACTTTTACTAATTAGCTCGATTACCATATAAGAGACTCCCTGGAAGTCTCAGAAATCTAAAGTTTTACATTTGTATAAATATAAACAACACTTAAAAATTAGTTTGCCAAAGAGTTTCACTTCTGACATGTGTACTTTGTACGGACGCATTTTTTTTGTTGCTTGAAGATGTTTTTACGCACGGTGGCTGGAGTATACAGCTTCACCCAGGAGTGTTGATCAATTGCATATTCAGTTGTGGCACCCCGGATGAAGAAAGGGTAATCAGGCGGACAAAATTGCGTCATCTGACACCTCTTCTCCTCCAGTGGGACGGAAGAGAATCGACCGCTCTCTGCCTTTTCCTCTCTTATGTCCCCTGCACGATAACAGCCTCACAGAAGGAGGCAACTGCTATCTAGACTGTCACACTATCGAGCATAGGGCCCACTAAGAAATGGAAATTCTTTGCATGTCAAAAGGTCATTTATTTGTTAGTTGGAAAAAGTTTTTATCTACTATATTATGGTAGCAATATCAGGGATCCTAATCAGTTTTTTTTACTCATTCAGTATCCTACGTAAACTACCATCGTATTGTATACATCTAAATGGATATTCGAAACTTCTAAATTGATAACCGTCAAAGCAATTAACTGTAACTAAGAGTGATCAATATTAATTTGTCACATAAACGATCTCTTCGGTACTACAATGTTCTCCTGAAGCGTCTGTTACATTAGCTATAAACCGCTAACCAAATATTTATTTAAAGTATAAAATAAAATTGGATCGGTATCATTCAGACCTTTTAAAAACATATTTTTTTCTTTTTGTCGGTGGGAAATGCCTTTACGCACCCCGAAGGAAGAAGATATTCTTCCAATCGGGAGTGTGGGACTCGCTGAATAACCAGCATACCCACAAAAACTCAGCGTATGAGGGATACGCTGATACGGAATACAATTTTTTTAGAGAATAGTTTAGTTAGAGCTTGCGCAATAAATGATCGGTTCTTCGTTAATATATCCTGATTCTGTGGGAATATGGGGGCAGCTTATGGTCTAGTAGAAGGCATGTTCGGCCACTGACTGAGGGCCCTGGGTTCGAATTGGAAGTTGGCGGTGTACACCACCCCCTATCCTCGTTGAGCACGTTAAGCCGTCGGTATTGCGCCTAAACTCTCTCTAAGCGTGTCGTATTCCCATCACATCAAACTATGAGAGTGAAGACATGGAGTGTACACTTGTGTATTATGCCTGCTAACCCGCAGTGGAGTAGCGTGGTGTGTTTACCTAAAATCCCTCTCTCCTATGAGTGAGGAGGCCTGTGCCCAATCGTGGGACGTTAATGGGCTGCTTACTACTTACCTTACCGTTTATGAGGACATTGACGAGTTTACGGCGCGAAAGGAATACGTGTACTATATTTCAAGTCAATCGTGTGAGTAGATTTAAAGATTTCGTTATTAGACAATGAGTGGCCCTATTATTTATATTTTATTTTATTATACACTGGAAAATAAACAGGTAACTTGTAAATGGTAGAAATTTCGTAAAAACAAAAAATATCATTATAATTTCCATGGTTATTATTTTTGGACACTATATTTGCCCCAGGTTAGCACGCTTTTATCTTATACCGCGTCATCACTTACAATTAGGTGAATTTTTTGAAATTTTGATAAGGTGATATTACCTTTATTAAAATTACATACCTTACCAAATGACCAATGTGTAAGCGGATTATGTTAGTTAAGTACATGGTGATATATAATATACATAGCAAACCATTAAAGCGAATAAGTATTTTCCCAAGAAGAGCGACTCACATTAAGTATTTATAATATGTTCCCTAAGTAAGTTAAGTATATCCGTTAGTTTTACGTCAGTTTTTTCTTATACACGTAGCCTGTTAATGTTCCAACTCGATAAACGGTGTCTATCTATGTGTGTAATTCATTTAAAATGCCATTAACAAAATACAGCAGTCAAAAATAAATAAAGGGTATAAAAATCTAAATTTCGAATATATAATATATATATTTTCGAAGGGAATATTTTCGAAGGGAAAGCGAAATTCTTATTTATATTATATTCCAAGCGTAATTTTTTGCGTTTACTCACCTTTAAACCTTTCCAGGACTTCTACAAATAATTAAAAACCAAATTTAGTCAAATCAGTCCAGCCGTTCTCGAGTTTTATTAGTCTTGCTAATGAACAAAATTCATTTACATATATATGTATATATGAGAAACATGCAATCAGTAGAATAATCGTTACGCATTTTATTATAAATGTAGAAGGTTCTTAGTAATTTAATTTTGAAATGAAAAGTAATGTCGTTCAAGTATGCGAGGCAGATTACGGAGTTCGACAGTATCCATCACGGATACTGCTTCATCACAACTTGGAAATTGAGTTGGATTGATTAATGGTTTGTGTAGGTTTATAAATAACTTCCATTTTATTAAGTGGTATAAATTTGGCGTTAAATTTTTTTACGTTTATTTAATAATTCCCATTTCGCTTCGATAAATCACCACGTCTGTGACACCACTGCACAATGCCGTACATTATTCTTGTGATAATAATTTAAATTAGATGATGTAAATGGTAAAAATATTTAAAATTTCATATATTTAATGATACAGTTCTTTTATTACACTAATATTAAAACTAACATTGATAAAAACACCTTTAAAATAGCTTTTTATTAATATTTGCAAAATAAAAAAAGTTTGCTGTGATTTTTCTTTATGATAGATATATGGTTTCTTTCGGTTTAAAGACATTTATTTTTTCTTAACAAAGAACACATAAAGTTCACTTAAGGTGAGAATTTTACATTATTTTAAATTTTGTTTCAAATATTAAAAATTTTACAAGCGTCGAACACATTACATTACATGAAAAGAAAGTCACATTAAAAATGAGAAAGATCACAAAAAATAAAAAATGAAACAATTTAAAACAAAGACAAAAAATAAAAAATATGTAACATCAAATTATGCTACGATAGGTATAAGAACTAATGTTAGGGTATGGCTCCACTGAACTTCTCGCGCACGTATTCCACTAGATTTTTTTAAAATATATATATATTTTCACTGTTTACCACCGAACTTGGTAATTCATTGTAGATTCGTACACCTTCAAATAATATGTTTTTGGTCCCATAGTTGGTTGGTCTTTAAGATAGTGTCTCGAACTTTTAGTGAATAACAATTAGGAAATACATTATTGTCGGGTATCTGAATAGAATAAAATAGAATAATCATTTATTCGCTCAGAAACATTTGTCATGTACGGTGGTACAATTTTTGTGAAACAACAAACGTTCAGCCCTTGAGAAGTATGCATATATACAAAAGTCTTGTAAATAGAAGTTGTTCAATTAAGTCATCAAAAATATAGTTAACAAAAATAATTAAAATTGCAATACACATCCGGTAACATTGACGCTACATATATTTCTGAAGTTGTCAAGACAAACGATTTTCCTAATTCGAATAAAAACGTCATCATTTTACCTAATTAGCGTAATTTATGCATAATATATAGTTTTTTTCCTGTGTATATTTCTTGTGGTGTACAATAAAAGTGTTCTCTTTCTCTTCTTCAGAGATAATGTACCTTTCATATGGTGATGATACGCTAATGATCAAGTAATACTTGTATCATCCGATAATGAGCTACAGGAGATGGTAAATATTATGTATGAAGCTATGAAAAGAAAAAGAATGAAAGTGAATGTAAACAAAACGAAAGTTATGCATTTTGAAAGAGATGAATTTATGATGAAGGGCAATATTTTGATAGATGGGGAACAAATGGAAGAGGTGAAAGAATTTGTGTACTTGGGATCTAAATTTACAAAAGATGGAACATGTGAAAGTGATATTGAAAGGAGAGTAAATGCAGGGCATATGGTAAATGGTGCTCTGCACGCCTTTTTGAGTAGTTAGATGCTATCTCAATGAGCGAGACTGGCTGTGCATAGAGGAGTGTTAGTGTCAACACTTATGTATGGTTGTGAAACTTGGTTATGTCAAAAGAAGCACAAAATTAAAATAAATGCGGTAGAGATGAGAGCGTTGAGAAGTATGAGTGGGTTGAAACTGAGTGTCAAAGTAAGAAATAGTGTGATAAAAGAACGTTGTGGTATAAAAGAAGATATAGTGACTAAAATTGAGAAAGGTAAGCTTAGATGGTTTGGGCACGCAGAGAGAATGAATGTAAGGAGACTGCCAAAATGGATTTATGAGTCAAGAGTGAATGGGAAAGTTGGAAGGGAACGACCAAAGCGAACGTTGCTGGACCTAATCCAGGACATTTTAAAAACGGGCCAGGTCAAGAGTACTCTAAACCGTATAACTTGTATGATAGGTTTAATGACAATGGATGAAGCTATAGAATAAGGCGTGATGCTATGTGTGTATGTACATATGGTGAAAGACTTTTTCAAATAAGTGCAGTAGTTCTTAACATATGTAAATAAATTTCGGCGTCTCTCTTTATATACACTTTATGTACATTGATTTCCAAACACACATTCCACGTCTGCTTAAGCTATTTTTATATAATGCTTGATGCAAAGCAGTTTCAAACAAAATAAAGCAAGGAAAACTTTCATATTTTCCAATTAATTTCGTTCGTATATACTACTTGACATAGTTACTAACTTTGGCATTGCGTTTTATTAAATAACTTTCGCGTTAAAAATACTTTGCCATTCACAACAACAGAGATATACTGCAATGTTTTTAGTACTAGAAATAATTAACTATTTTTTTTTGTGAAACGATTTCACAATTATTTTATGCCTTATTAAATTTTACCGACCTGAATGGCGACATAACATTTCTTACATGTCTATTGATGTTTGATTGTATAATAGTGAGTAGTTATCTGTACAGAAAAAGGTCGTATTTATTATGTAGTAAAACTGTCGTCTATATAGTAATCTCTATTTATAAAAATTTATTGCTTACTCGTTAGTCTCGATAAAACTCGAGAACGGCTGGATCAATATGAAGTCTAGGAAAAGTTTAATAAGTGAGAAATATGGTGAAAATATTTGTACCTGTTAAAATTGGTCCCGTCGGTACGATAGGCCGTTGTCCCCTCAAATTGAAGAACGTTTTTAAAAGGGTTTCTAATCGACAACATATATCCACAATATTCGGATTATCGAGTATTTATATTTCTGAAGTGTAAAATTATTGTAATACAGTATCATTGAGACAAAGAATTGATATATGAGTATTTGTTGTCGAAGTTTTATGGGTGCGTTCAGAAATTTATAAAGCCATCAAACTAAGAAAGAGATGTCAAGTTACATAAAAATATATGGACGAACAATACATTATGTGGTTTTAGGAGCCCACGTTGCAATTAAAACAACTGAAGTGAGACATGGTCGCCACCATAATGGCCTTGGCTGATGTCTCGAGTTCATTTTACCTCAGCTTGATTGTGATCAAACCTGATGATAACTGAAGATATATGTTTAAGATGGATGCCCGCTGATCTGATAAGAGGCAGGATACCTGTTATGGTTTCTACACAGCATCGTACGGATTAAAATTCCCATGCTTGGTGGCACGTGTTGGCTGGTATGGTGGTAACTAGTCACTGCTGAAGCTTCCAAGTAGTCCAGACCAGAAGAAGCAATATCCTAAATTCGCTTTACCGTGGATCGAACCCGAGACCTCTGCTAGCACAGTGAATACTCACACCACTGCGGTAGGTAGATGGACATCCATCTATGGATAGGTGATGGAAAAAAAGTTCCATTTTGATAGATGTAGGAGATACGAAATTCACCGGATTGTCTAATGTAATAGAAAATATTAGGAAAACATCTCTTAGGAAGTTAAGGGTTGTGTTAAGAATGTTTTCTTGGAGCATTTCATTCATGAGCAA
The DNA here is from genome assembly GCA_015832385.1 of Elymnias hypermnestra. Taxonomy (NCBI): domain Eukaryota; kingdom Metazoa; phylum Arthropoda; class Insecta; order Lepidoptera; family Nymphalidae; genus Elymnias; species Elymnias hypermnestra. Next base: position 2,247,727 of record JACTOM010000493.1, on the reverse strand, counting down.
TCCGTAGAATATCGTATAACACGAAAACAACGCAATTTCAGGCAGCGCCCAACGAGCGGAATATGCCTCAGTATAGTCAGCTCGGAAATTAAATGTCAATTTGATGACATGCGAGCTTTAGATCTCGCTGAGATGCAATTGACTACCTTTAGCGATTTATTTTCATGTATATATATGTATGTCGGAGGGCAAGTGTCTGTGTAACGCTAGCGCCATCTATTGGCGTGGGACAGAGTCAATAAGTGACGATCCGGCGCGCGTCTCTCGGTAGTTCTCGGGTGATGGCCGGCTGGTGCGGTCGACTTTTGAAACTGTTGCGTTCCTAGCTTAATAAAATTGTGTAAATTGATATCGGGAACGTTAAGTGATTTAACACTATAATCTGAGTTAATTAAAAAAATGTTTGATTGCACCAACATTACCCATCAACGGCCACAATATGGAAATCGAATTATGGATGCCACTAATAATGATGTAGGCGGAGAACCCTACGCCCCTATGCTTTATGCTCCTCCTTCTCTGTTATTCTCCGACATATATATATGACTTTTTGGTTTAAAAAACACAATTTTTAAAACAGAACTGCGCGAAAGTTTGCAGTCTAAAAGCAATATTAATTATTGCTTAAATAAATAGTTTATAAATTTCAGTGTTATACGTCTTTAGGCCGAAAATATGTTATGCTAGTGACGACTTTAAGGAAACGAGTTAATGTACCGAGAGTAAAGAGAGAATTAAAGTTCCTATTACAGATTGTGTTAATAATATATAAAAATATTGTTCTTAAAACAACACAAAAATATGTTTTCAAAAATATTTTAAATGCGTCTGATCATCTGGTGTATTCGTTAGTCCAAAAATATGTTAACTATCGTCTAAAATTTAATGTCAGGTCTTTTAGGTATTGAGGAATTATTAAGAGGTGAAATAGAACGTTCTGTGTTAACACAAAACATTTCTTGTAACGAGTAAAATATGTGTAATTTACAATTTTAAGATGCAAACGTTATTTGGACTAATTTGAATTCAGTAAGATGCAAAGCTATAAACATGTTTTTGAATATAAACTAACGATGAAATCTTCAGGAAAATTATAAAAGCCAATACAAAATATATTCAAATTACAAGGCAATAAAGTAACTTTACGGACGATAATTTTATGTGGTGACGTCATAAAAACTGATGAAAACGTTTAGGCCTATCACGCCTCTCTATCGCTCGTTCCGCGTTCTCTTTTGTATGTTTGGCTCATGCAGAACTGGACAATGAGTCATAATTTTTCGTGCGTGCAGCCGGTCACCATAGATTTATAAGACATTATCACGTAATATTATATATCTACACTAATATTATAAAGAGGAAAGATTTGTATTTTTGTATGTAACGAATAAACTCAAGAAGTACTGGACCGATTTTGATAAAAAATTTTTATTAGAAAGCTACATTATCACTGATTAACATAGGCTATATTTAGTACTAGATTACTATAGAAATCTTTAGAAATTCCTATTAAAACCAACCGAAGGTGTAAAAAAATTAGCCATAAAATGTCTTTCATCGCATACGCTGTGAAGAGTATTTATGATCGGACAAATTTGGAGTTACGTCTCTACTTTTTTACATTCCATAACTACTTTTTTACATTTAACAAATTGATAGAAATGCCGATTGATAGATGCCGTGTTATCCATACCATTTATAAATTTTTATCCAAATAAATAATTTAATATTCAAGACTGTCTCAGTACCTGATGATTACTTTTTGAATTATTGAAATCGGATATTCCATTCAAAAGATATCATGAAATTAAAATAAAAATACTAACTCCACCTGAGAGGGGCAGTGCGTGAGAAGGAGGTGCACCTTTATGAACTAGGTAGCCAGTCGGCTCTTTACGCAGTGGACGCAAGCGACTTTGAATAGTTTCATTCAATCCAGTTTTTTTTAACACATTATTATGCTTCACTTAAAAAGTTCTCACTTTTCCACAACATTTGTCAATTCATGGTCGTTTTAATTGTCATGCTTATAACTTAAATATCTGTACCTATTTGTCTACTCATACGAAGCTGGGACGGGCCGCTAGTTCTTTATAAAAAGAAACTCTTCTTCTAAGTTGATAAAAAGCACATGATCGTAGGTAAGAGAAAAATTGTATGTCACTTTAAAAAACGTAAATTGATCTCTTATAACTTGGAACACCGTGTAACTAGGTCTCGGTACCTGTCACATTACCTACGACTTCGTGTCGCCCATTTTATTTGTGGAGCGTTACAGTTTAACCAATGGAGACGAGTAATTGGGTTTGACTTTATGGAAACACGCGTATTTTGTCTTCAATATTTAATAAACATTTCTGGTAACTTGCCCTAAAACGATCAGAAATATTTATAAAGCTAATAATGTAGCAGGGCTATAAACTGGTGGATTTTGAGATATTTCGTTTTACCTTAAATAAATCAATAAGTATATTTATATCGATTGTACGAGTATATATTTTTTGTAAATTGCATACATTGCACTACCGCATTAATCGTATATCGAGCTTTTATTAGCTCAGTTAATTAAAATAAAATTATTGCTTTATACAATAATCTGCAGCAAAAATTTTGACAGCCTATATTTTGAAAATGGCTACTTTCTAGTTTTATATTTATCTATTTTTTCAAGAGTGGCTTGTGCAAGCACTAACGAACGACAATAATATAATTAAAATAATAAAAAATTACAAATTCAAAAAAAAAAAAAACAATACTTTAGAATTATGAAATTATGTACAAGGTGTTAGGAGACCGCTCCCGTAACCGAAGATAGATGATAGTACTATTGACACCTTTGGTGATAGGACGGAAACATAACGATCCTCATTACAAAAAAATCATGTTTTTAAAGCGTTTTATTAGCATTACTGACACTCTATTATCTTAGTTCAGCTAATTGAAACGATAGTTAAAATTAAAACAGCTGACGTCTCAGCCCAGGTGAACGAACTCTTGCTGCCTGAGCTCGCAGCTTGTTGAGGTAATGTATTTTTCATGAAACTATCATTTCATTTAGCTGTACTAACATGATGGAGTGTAAAATTTGTAAAAAAAACAAAAAGTTTCAAAAATATGATTTTTTTTATTCAGAAACGATTTTTTCCATTCTATCACCCAAGATGTCATTAATACTATCATCTGTCTTCGGTTTCGGGAGCAGTCTAATTCTAACAATTTTTTGACTTGAATTTATATTCTTTGATAATATTAATTATTTTATGGAAGTAATTGCTTTGCACAAGCCAAAATTGAAACAAGCATTGAAGCAAGCAAGAAAATTGAAAATAGCCATTATCAAAATATATAAGGTAAGGTAAGAAGCAGCCCATTAACTTCTCACTGCTGGGTACAGGCCTCCTCACTCATACGAGAAAGGGTTTTTAGAGCAGAGACCTACCAGCCACCAGACCACGCAGCTCCACTGCGGATTGGCAGACATAGTACACAAGTGTACTCTCTATTCCTTCACTCTCATAGTCCGACGTGACGGCATTCCGACACAAGTGGAGAGAGATCAAGCCCAGGACCGACAGCTTAACGTGCTCTCCGAGGCACGAGGGTGGATCACATCGCCAAATTTTTTCCGACTTCGGGCAAATATTGAGAAAATCTTAATAGAAAACTCAACATCGATTTTGAATTGGCCCGACCCGGGACTCGAAACGAGGACCTCATATCTGTAGTCAAACATGCTAAACACTAGACCAATGAGGCAGTCGAATTTTCAGCAAAGGTGTCATTAATACTATCATCTGTCTTCGTTTTCGCGAGCGGTCTCCTAACACCTCGTATATCATATACACCAGGTACATAATATTATGAAGATAACAAAACCTTCCAGGGCTTACATGAAGAGGTATTTACGAAAGTACTAGTTAATTATTTGATGCCTTTTTTACGTTTTTGTCCTTTATGTAATCTTCAAAAGTACAGAAAGCCCTTTTTATTTAAGTGAGTCTCTAAATTGAGCTTAAAGAGATTATCCGCTGATTCACCTAAGTCATGGTAAAAAGTTCCTATAAGCTCAAATTTATGCTCTTCATAAATCCTCTAAAGAGCTTTAAAAAAAGGAAATGATCTTTAATATGTTTATTATACATCATTAAGTATTGCAGTGGTGCGCGTAGTCCCTTTGCAAACAGAGGTCCTGGGTTCGATCCCCAGTAGGGCCAATTTAGGAAATTGAATTTTCTAATTTGTCTGAGTCTAGACTGGTAGCTCAGCAGAGAGTTGTGTTCAGATTCTGTTTAGAAACCATAAGAGGTAAATTATCTCTTACCAGATTACCTCGCTTCTATCTTAGACTGTATCGTCATTTACCATCAGGTGTGACCACCGTCAAATTTGTCAATAATAAAATAAAACATGAAAAGTGCGTGCGTACAAAGTATTCAGAAGTAAAACTTCTTTGGCGAACTAATTTGTAAGTCTTGTTTATATTTATTCAAATTTAAAACCTTAGATTTCCGAGACTTAGAGGAAGGGAAAAGGAAGATATGTTAGGAATGAAATTGTGATTAAAATATTAAAAGTGTCAAAAATTAATCCATAAATGCCACGTTTTTGTAAATATTATAAATTATTAAATAAATTTTGTTTTTTAATTTAAAACTTAGAAAAGAGAATTTATGAAATATTTTTATTTTATATTTTATGAAAAATAGTATATTAAATTATTAAGTAACGGGTGGCAAATTAAAATGCCTCATGTTAATTCTAAATATTAAATCTACCTAACCTTCAAACGAGTCAGCATAAAAAACGATGCACATCTTCGTGACACTAATCAAGCGTTTCATCCGTAAATCATATACACCTTGTATATCATATACACCAGGTACATAATACTATGAAGATAAAAAAGCTTCCAGGGGTTACATAAAGAGGTATTTACGAAAGTACTAGTTAATTATTTGATGCCTTTTTTACGTTTTTGTCCTTTATGTAATCTTCAAAAGTACAGAAAAGCCTTTTTTATTTAAGTGAGTCTCTAAATTGAGCTTAAAGAGATTATCCGCTGTTTCACCTGAGTCATGGTGAAAAGTTCCTAAAAGCTCAAATTTATGCTCTTCATAAAACTTCTAAAGAGCTTTAAAAAAAGGAAATGACAAAAACGTGGCATTTTTGGATTAATTTTAAGTGTCAAAAATTAATCCAAAAATGCCTCGTTTTTGTGAATATTACAAATTATTAAATAAATTTTGTTTTTGAATTTAAAACTTAGAAAAGAGAATTTATGAAATATTTTTATTTTATATTTTATGAAAAATAGTATATTAAATTATTAAGTAACGGGTGGCAAATTAAAATGCCTCATGTTAATTCTAAATATTAAAACTACCTAACCTTCAAACGAATCAGCATAAAAAACGATGCACATCTTCGTGACACTAATCAAACATTTCATCCGTTAATATTTACACTCATGCGGCTAAAGAAGTTTCACTTCAAAAGTGAAAACGTAGGTGATAGCGCATGCTACGATATTATTTTGTCTATTTACGTTCGTTTGCAATGATGTGGTATTAAAAAAACAGCTGGGTGTCACAGTTAATATGTATACGAAAAGTTCTCTCTCTCCTCTTTGATAGACCTCATCAAAGGCATGACAAAGCTGTGTGAGATATGAAATAAAATTCACTGGATGAATGTGTCGCGACCTCATTTGACGTTTCAAATGGAATTAAACCAGCTTGCATTGTTAAAGCTGGGTCACTATTCGCGCAAAGCTTTGTTGGGGTTAGTTACTATCCATTTTTTTTTTAAAACGTAGATATTTTTAAAAATTCTTATAAAAATATACATCTTTCCGTAAATAGAAACGAATATTGGTTTAATTTTTATGGGACTCGTAGAGCGACCACCTCATTGGTCTAGTGGTAAGCATGTACGGCCACAGACATGAGGTCCTGGGTTCGAGTCAATTCAAAAATGGATATTCAGTTTTCTATTAAGATTTTCTTAATATTTGCCCGAAGTTGGGACGTTGGGAAGTTGGCGGTGTGCTCAACCCCATGTCTCAGACAGCATGTTAAACCGTCGGTCCTGCGCCTGGTCTCCCTCTGCTCGTATCGGATTCCCGTCACATCGGACTAAGACAGTGAAGGAATAGAGAGTGCACTAGTGTACTATGCCTGACGACCCGCAGTGGAGCAGCGAGGTGGATCTATGATTTCAAAACCCTCTATCGTATGAGTAAAGAGGCCTGTGCCCAGCAGTGGGACGTTAATGGGCTGCTAATTAGAGCGTTATTAAAATTTGTGGGCTGTGAATATGATGGTTCACTGTTTCAAGCAAACGATTGAAAGAAAAGTCATCTTTATATAAGAAAATTTCGTTCTTTATTAAGTTCGTGTAAGACCACTTCGAAAACAATAAAGCACTATTCAGCTCTTACCGTACTTTCCTATTTATAATTACATTAAAAAATCAAAGAGTTTGTTTGTATAAACACGCTCATATCAGGAACTACTTGTTTATATTAAAAAATCATTTTAGTGTTGGAAAGCCCTTTTATCACGGAAACGATCAGGCATGACAGAAGTGTTTCTTTCAAAAAGTACAAAAAAAACTTCATAGGACCCACATGTCTACCTTTTAAGGTCTCAATATAACCTTTTTTTCATAGTAATCAACTTTATTCTCTCTCTTCCCTTTGTGACGCAGATGCCAATTCGCGGGTCAGCGAGTCGCGTATAATTCCAGAAGAAATATTAGTTTACATAAGCTTGTAAAAGCTGCTCTAGATAAAAAATTGCTCCGTTTCAATCAAGTGAAACTCATTTCTGAACGGGACGAAGAAGACTAAGGCATATTTTAATTTCTTTTCATAATTTGAGAGACTTAAAGTGAAGGCAGCAATCTGAGATAGTTCGCGAGTGCCCCACTTTTACAAATTGGAACCGTCCCGGGTAACTTGAGATTTCCCATTTATTCTACTTTATTGACTATCTTTCTTTCAATATATATTTTTATATTTAATAGTATCTAAAAACATTCCTATCTTGATAGACCAATAAAATAAATAAACAAAACCTGCTAGAAATGCATTGATGTCAAATTAAAAACTCTTGCATGTAATAATAGTTATGCCAAGAGAACTGGATTATTATTATTCCCAATTTTATTAAAACACTTTCTCTTACTTTAAGACAGAAGATGGTAGAAAACAATTTTAATTTTATCCCTTTTATTTGGGAAAAAAACTTTAGGTACATATAAATTAAATAGACAAAAAATAACCCAATAAAGTTTCCACTAAAAACAACAAACCCATAGCAGATCTACGAGTATAATAAACGAAATTGAAATAAATATAATCAAAACTAAAAATTAAAACATATTTTCTATTATTTTTGCTGCACTGGTTTAATAAATATTAAAAAGGTGTTCAAAAATTGTGTCAATGCAGGTTAAGTAAGTAGCAGCCCATTAACACCCCACTGGGCACAGGTCTCCTCACTCATAGTATAGAGGGTTATTAGAGAGTAGACCCACCACGTTGCTGCACTGCGGGTTGCCAGGCGTAGTACGCAAGTGAACTCTCAATTCCTACACTCTTATAGTCCCATGTAACGGGAATCCGACATGACCGAAGAGAGAACTTATTTATTCTTTTAATTTAAAGGAGTTCTTACAATAAGTACTAGCTGAAGCCGCGATTTCGTCTGCGTGGAATGTTTTTTGGGAACATTTTCATTAATTTAGGCAAATTCGATTAAGAAATTATACGAATAAGAAAAATACGTACAAGACCCCCGCATCCCTCTACTCGGCAAAAGGAATGTTCCTGTCAATTCCAGAGATATCGTGATGAGTCAATAGTTAACACCCCCGCATCCCCGCTTGCGGGTGGAATTTCGTAAAATACATTCTTAGCTGACCTCTACTCGGCAAAAGGAATATTGCTACCAAATTTCATGTCTCTACGTCTTATGGTTCCAGAGATATCGTGATGAGTCAATAGATCTCTTATATATAGATGCGTCTTCAAAAACTCCTTCCAAAATTAATGAAGCAATTCCCACGTTCGTCCAATGAACGTAAAAATTCGTTTTTTTCTTGTGTTAGAAATAATTAATTTCACTGCAATATACTTAAGCTGTGCTTAAAATAGTGCAGCTTGCATGTAATGTACCTACAGCGCTAACAACATGTAAAAGTAATTAAGTGCCCAGTTCTTACTCTGAGAGGGGGGGGTTTTTAGAGCTTAGACATACTATTCTCCCCTATTGCAGGTTGCCATTTCATACACATCCCAAAAGCAGTTTAGGAATATGCAGATTTTCTTATTTCAGCAATAAAATTAGTTTTGTAGCTATTTATATTGTATGCTGTTTCTAGAGATATCTAATAATACCAATCAATTTTATTTTGCATTCTTACTTAGATTCTGTGGCTTATTAAGAATTTCGTTCAGGTTTCGTCTGGTTCGTTTGTTATATATCTTGTAATTGTATTAACAGAAGCAGAAATAATTTGAGTGTAACAAGTTTTCCCTACTTGACAGGTAATCAACTTCAGTTCCACTAGACTTGAAATTTTTTCTACTATAGAGCTTTATAAATGCTTCTTTTCAACCTTTGTAGTATTTATTATAGCTTCAAATTGAATTTATCTAGTAAATAAGAAATTTAAGTTCGAAAAATACTTTATAATTATCATACTTTTTACTATTAAGATCTAAAATCCTTTACTTAAGTTGTTATACGGAGATTTACTTTTTTACTACTTACGAAATTGGTGTCACTACTATCAACTCTTGACCTAGCTCTGGTCGTGTCTTATTGTCGTCACATCGGATTATGAGAGTGAAGGAATTCAGAGCGCATTTGTGTACTATGCCTGCCAATCCGCAGTGGAGCAGCATGTTGGGTCTATGCTCTAATACCCTCTCTCATAGGAGGAGGCCTGCGCCTGACAGTAGGACGTTAATGGACTTACTATCAATTTCCTGTTGAAATCCATCTAGAATAAGCCAAAAAACAATTTTCATCAGTAATCTTAGGTTATTTCATCCGAAGTTTACTACCTTATTAAAATTTTCCAAATTCTTTCTTATGTTGGTCACGTTTTCATAATTTTTTTAATTATACCTATTGCCCATATTGTACATTTCGTCTTAGATATAAAGACATTAGCATACCATGTGCATATTGCACTGGCAGCGCATGGCTGCTAATCCTGTGTTTGCCAATACAATTTCGATTCATGAGAGCCTAATCCGTGTTTGATATTCCAACTATTCTGTGTATTGCAGTGCATTTGCCAGTTTGCATCAATCTATTCTAACCTCGCTTTGTTTAGCTTTGCAAGAGAGGTAACTTAAACTTACGATCTGTTTATTTCCTTTAACTACATCTTCAGAAATAAATTGGTGATTTACAAAAAAAACGACTTTCGCATAGCTTGGCTAATTTTTAAGTACTTTGCTATTTACCTGTCTTTCACATGTAAATGTTTCTTCTCTACTTCAGCTTTCTTTATTTCAAGTAAATAAATAATAAATACCGCTTTATAAGACAAACATGCTCCCTAAATACATATTACATTCCTATTATCTATACCGTTGTTAACCTGATATAATATTAATTAATGTAAATAATTGTTAGATTGTTCTTTGGGTATAGAACAGTAAGACAATTTATCTGTACAAATTTGCCAGGATTTCTTCCATTGTATTAAATTTTGTCGCTGCAATATCTAAAGCATCCAATGAGATCTATTTTCTTACTTTAACATTGATACTGTGGAACTAGTTAGAACCACTTTTAGCTAGCGCGATCGTCTTCAAACTAGATTGAATGAAGTATTTGCTTCTCCCTTTTTTTCAATCCCATTTCAGATTTGTATGCGCATATGTTTTCTGTCGATGTATGCTAATGTAATTGGAACTGGAGCTAATAAATGCCTGTGTCGGTCTCACACTTTTTTACAAAAAATCTGGGGAAAATAATTCAATGTGAAATAAATATAAAGAACTACACGACTACATCATGATGTGGGTGTATTTCAGGCCCATGTAAATTTACCTGTTGCTTATATTAACAAATTTCAAGAAAGTAAACATTTCAACGAGGGTAGCCATACATTAAACAAGCCTAAAATCTGGGCTCTTTCTGGAAAGAGATTTAAAATGTAGACAGAGTTTTAAATGGCTTACTCAAGAAACTCGTTGTTTTTAACCAAGTTGAATGATTTTGTTTTATTTACTATATTATATTTATTTATATATTTATAACAATTCAATCGAATTGAGTGCACATTTTAATTGCATAAGTTATAATGTGGCTAGTGGTAAAATAATGTAAAATCAATTCAAAGTGTCGAAAGTCATATGGAACACCTATAATAGGATACAGCGTCCTGGTATACATGTAATATATTATCCAACTTTTATGGGTATTGGTTAAATTGACATTTTGAAAGTCATGTTCAAGTTAATAATATAAATTTGAAAGTTTTGTTACTCCTTTGTTTAGACGGTAACATTAAGATCTTCTTAAAGGGAATTTCCTATCGTGTTATTATGTAAATATGGTAACTCTAATTCTACCTGGAACACAACTGAGTTTTGTGTACAATATTTTGTATATTATATTGCTAAGCAATTTTTAACTTATTATTTTGGCAAGAAAGTTTATATACGACTGTTCGCTGTGTGGCCTCGATCTCACCGTAATTAAGTTGGGTCTCTAATTACTGAGTTGGGGAGACGAACGCCATATCTATAAATTACATAAAGGTAGAATATATTGGCTTTATTAATATGTATTAGTGAGTGAGAAAAGCGAGATTAGGAACCTGTCTAGTTGTAGGTAATGTGAAACTCTCTATTCTCCGGCACCATATCATAAAAACCCACCGGATCGTTTCTCGTACATGAATAAGAACAATAGAGGTTTCCTTTGGTATTCCACTCTTGTAACATAGTTGATGCTGACTAAGAGGATCTACGATTCATTCACAATGTCCGATATGAGTTTTAAGGTATGAGTTGCAACGCTGTTGCAACCCGAGGTTCAGTCTCGCAGGCAACCTCTAGGAGCAACGTTTCCAGTAGGCCAGTAAGTTATTAAGGGGTCGCCGTCGAATAAATAAGTGTCGAGGCTCAAAACATCACTCCCTGCCTCGGTTACGCCGTAAAAGCCAGAAGAGCCACCGTCTGAAGACAGTCCGAACCCAAAAAAATGTGTACCTTTTTCTACCCAGTTTCCTCTGATGGAGAGCGAGGGCACCAGACGAATCCTCCCGTTTAACAACTTCAGCAAAATGAACATCTCGCATAAGAAGGCGAGCATTACACCAATTTTGCTTTTCAGTAATAGGACTCTACTGAGCAGTGACAATAGGATATGTCTCTTGGGTGTCCACGCTGGACACTTTGCTCGACTATGATGCACTATAACTACAGGAGCACCACACTCATAAGAGATGGTGATGATGTGTGCAGATACTCGCCGTAGCCATAATTGCTGGTTAGCATCACTACCAGTCGGGTGGAACAAGATCCTTGCCCCCTAGTGTGACTTGAAATGTATCCTTACATTCAAAATAGATTTCGTGACTTTTTATGTTTTTAAAGCAATCATGTTTACGTAAACTTTCAATGAGCAGAGCTGCACATTTTTTTTTTAATTTAGATAATGATTACCATTAAAATCAGGTGTCATTCTCTACAAATTTAAAAAATGAATTTACAAAAATCTTGAATAAGAGGTTTAAAGTAAGTAAGTTGCAGCCCATTAATGTCCCACTGCTGGGCAAAGGTTTCCTCACTCATATGAGAGAGGGTTTTTAGAGTATAGACCCACCACGTTGCTCCATTGCGGATTGGCAGGCATAGTACACTAGTGCGCTCCCTATTCTTTCACTCTTATAGTCCGATGTGACGGGAATCCGACATCACTGGAAACAGATCAGGCGCAGGACCGACGGCTTAACGTGCTCTCCGAGGCACAGGGGTGGATCTGCCAACTTCTCAACTTCGGACAAATGTTGTGAAAATCTTAATAGAAAATTCAATATCGATTTATGAAGTGGCCCGACCCAAGACTCGAACCCAGGACCTCATGTCTGTAGTCGAACATGCTAACCACTAGACCAATGAGGCAGGTAAGATAGGTTTATATAGTGAGAATGTGACTAAATAGTAGGAATTTAAAAGAGGAGTTCTAGTGGAAAAGCAGAGAATATTCTACTAAATCATCGCAAATCCTTATTTCTTCCTCTAGTTTACTCATTGTTTTATTCGTGAATAAAATATTTGCTTATATCGTATATTTATTTGTAATCGAATAACATATAATAAAAAGTACATGTACCAACCTATATCGTTTGTTGTCATTTTGTATACGAATTATTTGTAACAAGCAGTAAAAAAGACGAGGCGTTCTTTTATTGAGAGCTAATGGATTTCCGATGTTTCCATTACTGTCGTAGTGCGTTTAGCTGAGTGCGATGCTTTTTAGTTCGTGTCCCCATTGAAATATTTTTGAAGCTATGACATTACTGGTTTATATATTCTACCAGCTGACACGTGTAACTTCGTCTGCTTCCTATTAGAGAAAGAACAAATTTGAGTAACAAACAGCAGGTTATAGTGAGACCTTAAAAGAGCTTAAGGCTGCAGAGTCGACGTATCGATTCTCTAGGCTTTTCTACTGTTGTAAACTTCCTTTTTTTAAAATATACATATATATATTTAATGTGTTATTGTCTTAGCTGTAATAATGAATTTCCTGTAGTTTTATGTTAATTTCTTTCATTGTTAGTTTTTATTAATTTTATTTAGTCCTAATTAATTTGTCATTAATTTATGTTACTTTTTATTTATACCGTGATGTCACCAAAAGGCTGCAGCTGAAAATCAGCGCCAGTTGTCTTACTGACAAATGGCATAGCCTGAGCTGTTGGCCTATTCGTCGTAGCGTAAGGTTTACTACTGTTAGTATATATATAATATTTGTAAACCACATTCCTACATTACGACGAATAAATGAATTTTCTTTCTTTCTTTCTTTCTTTCTAAAAGATATGCAGAATTAAATGTCTTCATCTTACAAAAATACTAAAATTGTTTGGGGGGTGGGAGTAGAAGGGTATAAAATACTTGTGGGTCCTTTCTCTGGACGGCATTGCTGGTGCAATCCTCACTAGCGAGAGGGAATAGAGGGCAGTGGCCTTCTTCTGCGTTACTGTTATTTAGCTGAAGGAGGCACATGAGAGGCAGAGGGAGGACGCTGTAGATACTACTGTATTTCAGCGCAGGCGTTTGGGAGGTAAGAGGCGTAGATTTGCGCTTCTCCTGGCTCCTTCCTAAGTTTCCCAGCGGGAGTCCTCCGGAGTTCCAGGGTAGATTGCGTCTACCGATCCTCTGGATGGATCCATTAAAGGATGTGTATCGCTAGTGTATCGCTACGCTGACAACAAAATAAAATATTGTTTTGTTGTCAGCGTGTCTAGTCGTCATCGTCGCTTCAACCGATGGACGTTCACTGCTGGACATAGGTCTCACGAAATGATGCCCACAAGGTCCGATCTTGCGCCGCCTGGCTCCAGCGGCTACCGGCGACCCTCCTTATGTCGCCGGTCCACCTTGTAGGGGTCTTTCTACAGTGCGTCCTCCGGTGCGGGGTCGCCATTCCAGCACCTTCCAGCTCCAACGTCCATCGGTTCGTCGGACTACGTGCCCCGCCCATTGCCACCTTAGGTTCGCGATTCGTAGGGCTATATCGGTGACTTTGGTTCTGCTACGGATCTTCTCATTTCTCCGAGCATAACCCTCTCCATCGCACGCTGAGTGACTCTAAGCTTTCGAAGGAGGCCCATACTTAGTGATCACGTTTCCGATCCGTAGGTAAGCACGGGCAACACTCACTGTTCGAAGACTTTAGTCTTCAGGCACTGGGGGATATTGGACGAAAACGTCTTTCCGAATTTCCCGAACGCTGCCCAACCGAGTTGGATTCGGCGGTTGACCTCTTTCTCGAAATTGGACCTACCTAGCTGGACTATGTGTCCCAAGTTTGTGTCTTCGTCAACAATTTCGAGTGTCAAGTTCTCGACGATGACTGGGTGGAGCGGAACATGATGGACATAACTTTCGTCTTATCCATGTTCATTTTTAGGCCCACCTGTCGAGAAGCTCCGCTGAGGTCATCGAGCATTGCATTGAGATCTTCTAGAGTCTCTGCCATAATGACTACGTCGTCGGAAAACCGTAGATGAGTGATGTACTCGCCATTGTCAGCGTGTCTAACATCCACTCAGCGTGTCTAACACTCCCGATTAGATTTTATGTCTTCGGAGCGCGTAAAAGCATTTCCCAGTAGAAAAAAAGGGTGTGAAGTAATGTCACCTATTTTCAAACCTACCAAATATATAAAAAACATCATCAAAATCGGTTTTATAGTTTTGGGAGGAATCCGCGGTCAAATATATTCGATTAAAATATATTGATTACATATTTAGATACTACTATAATAAATTTTACATAAAACTATAATACAAACAAACAATGTGCTTCTGTTATAAAATTTTAAAATGACTGTTTCTTTTAAATATTCTCGACGAGGTTCTATTTAAAGAATTTTGTTTTTGTTTTAGTTCATTTTTTCTATAAATTATTTACTTTATATTATTTCATTGTGCACGTTAAGTAATTTTTAGTGTGTCAGTAGTAATTTAGTAATAATAAACGAAGTGTCTTTGCTTCTAACGTTAATTATAGAACACTGTTTTGTAGATAAATAAAGGCTTCGTTTGAAACTCTAACGTCTAGTGCATTAAAAGATTAGGGACGTATTAAAAGGTTTTAGTGCCCGTCCGCGCAAAAAGCCAGGTACGTAACCTTTTTATCTCTTGATTTAAAGTATCGTTATGATAATTGAAAGGTAAACTTGAGAAATGGAAATAAACAAAGATTTTTTGATGTGTACAATGTGAACACAAAGTTTTTCTATAACATCAAAGCGATACAGGAGAAAAAAGCTTGTTGTCACAGATCACAAACGAACTCGTGTATGTCACTCCCCAATATAAATGAGCCAGATTTGAATGTAAATGATATTGTAGCAAATTTGAATTTTACGACCTTGTTTTCGGTAGAACTCACCTGAGCTTTCAGCTATAATATTTAAATATAGAGTTGTATACAAGTAATTTTATATACATAATCAAGATATTTAATAAGCAATACAGTAAAATTTGTGTATAACGTAAGGTATTTTTTGAATTATAATTTGTTAACCTTTTTTTCGTATTGTTGAATGAAATATTTATCTCATTAAAAATGTCACAAATTGCAAATGTGACGTAGAAAATTGTGTTAACATGGACAACCTGATATCTCCACTGACAAGCCTTTTTTCAATTTTGGCATTGTAATCTGATTAATCACTTGGTGATGATACAATCTAAGATGGAAGTGCGCTAGTAGACTCAATTTACCACTTATGGTTTCTATACAACATCGTACTGGAACACAAATATCTTTGCTTGCAGGTACGCTTTTGCTGGTAGGGTGATTAGCCAAAGCCGAAGCCTCCCACATGTTCAGACTTGGACAAATTAGAAAATGCAATTTGCTAATTTCGTCCTGCCGGGTATCAACCCCGGGGCCTATGCCAGCAAAATGACTACTAGTACCAATACGCCATCAAACATTTTAAGGACCTCGCTAGTGCAATGGTGCAAGTACTCGCGTCCCAAGGATAGTCCAATAATTTTTATTCATGTAGTAGTTGAACTGCCACTATTTATTTTACTGACAGGTTAGCGCTTAATTCGAATCACACCTATTGGTAAGTGATTATGCAGTCTAAGACCGAAGCGCGCTAATCTATTAAGAGTCAATGGCACCCTTTTCTATACTAAGTTTAACTTTTAGGTATTTTTTCAAGTCAAATTAAAAAATTGCATTTTCTATTTATCTGTTGAATCTAGACTGGTGCGAGGCTTCTGCCGTGGCTAGTTATTACACTACAAAAAACATTGTATTCCGGTACAAGGCTGTAAAAGATAAATTACCTTTTAACAGTTAATTTCGCTTCCATCTTAAACTGTAACATCACCTAGCATTAGGTGAGATTACAGTCAAGCGCAAAGCTCTCAGTAGTAATAGAAATAAAATGCAAAATTGCTGCTGAGCATCTGTTTTATACAGTGCTGCTGAATTTAGTGTTGTGAAAGAAAGAAAAGGGCACAGCAAAAAGAAAAAAGCGACTACCGTATTGAGTAGTGACTTAGATTTCACCATGTCAAGGACACCAAACAATTTTAGTACCGTGCTATTAACTTGTAAGACGGAAATAAATTCTTTACGAGATGGTTGGGTCCTGACGTGTTAAATGGCGCGTGCAACCGATACGCTCCTAAATATCCTTGTATGTTTCGAAGGAGGAAACTTCTTGAACAGTTTTGATATTATATATATACTAGCTGTGACCGTGACTGCGTCCGCGTATTTTTTTACCAATAACTCATATGTATAAATACTTTCATGTCTTGTTTTTTCAAAATTTTATATGCAGCTGAGAAATGGACCTTCAAACCGGGGGAACGGAAAAAAATCGATGCTCTGGAAATGTGGTGTTGCAGGCGACTCGTAGGGATATTTTATTATTAAAGTCCTGAGACACTCAGATGGGGCAAAGGCGCCCATAGTGCTCCGCCATCATCGTCTGTTTTGTGCTATGCTCTTTATCTCGGGCCACGTTATTCAGATATTTTTCATATCCGTCGACACGGAGCGCCGCCAGGTTTGTCTAAGTTGAACACGCTTCTGCTTTCCCTGAGAAGTCCATTCCAGCGCCTGTCTGAGGATATATACAAGTCCTCGGAGAATGTGGCCTATCCAGGTCTACTTATAGCGCAGGATTTAATTTCCGATAGATATTTGGTGGCATCTGCTCAGGAGGTACGCGTTTGAAATCTTGTCGGGCCAGAAAATTTTTAGAATCGGTCTGAGGCAACGGTTTATGAAAGTTTGAATCTGTCGGGTAATGGCTGGTAACTCTCCACATCTCGCATCCATAAAACAAAATAGGTTTTACATTTGAGGGAAAGATTTTGAGTTTCACTCTCTGCGTCATTGCCTAGCTTGCCATTTAGGTCTGAGTTGCGCAAAGGCTGCTCTAGCTTTGTATATTACATTTCTAGGGATAAGTTGGACAGAATTCCGCATCAACTCCTCCATACTCAGGGAACTTAATATTAAACAGACACTGTCATCGCTTGCCCAACTGCAAATTCTTAAGTTCTTTGGCCACATTACCAGAATGGAAGCAACCAACGAACACCTGGTGATTCAAGACCTAGGCGAAGGGGCGCCATCGCGTGGTCAATCCCCAACGAGATAGATTGATGCAATAAATGCTTACTATAGCAGAATGTTCTCGCAATACCGTTGACAGATGCCATTGGAGGATTATCGCGAAGCGTTCATCAGAGCATAACACATAACCACGTACAGAGTCGTCGTGGTTATGTGTTAGGCTTAGGATGAAGGAAAAAGAAGAAGAATAAAGACTGTAATGAGCTATCCGCAGTATTTTACTGCAAATAGCTTATAGTTCTTTTTGAGGCTCTAGGCAATCTGTGTATTAAATTTCTTAATAATATCAGTAAGGATTGTTATTTTAAACTATTTTACAAATTTTCACTGTTCTATTTCAATAGCCTAAAAAGAGTTTCAATCGCCTTGCTCTTAAAATGTCAATATTTCCCTCCCTTATAACCCTTTTTCAGCAATAAACTATTATAATATAACTAATATTGACACAACCGCCCACAGCAGTAACGTCATGACCGCGATCCATGTGACTGGGTCGAAATATCGGCAAAATTAAATAAAACGCCATCGTGGTATGTACCCGTTAAAATTGTCAATATGTTAATAAACCACGACAATTTAAGTTTAAAACAATAAAAACTAGCCTGTGTCCGTTTTCAGGCTCTAGGGTATCTGTGGGCCAAATGTCATTTAAAGCGGTAAAGTAGTTTTGGTGGGAAATCGCGACAGATAGACTGAGTTACTTTTGCATTTATAATATTAGTAAAGGTACGAGTATATCAAAAGATACCTTATACTTATGTTATCTTTTAAACAGTAGCTGTGTATTACAAGAAATTGCTTGAAATACAAGAAACACAATTTATTCACGTCCGAAATCATCTTTCCTACTTTTTTACTGTAAGTCAGGCAATATCCCATAAATAATAAATAAATATATATATATATATATATATATATATAATTATTGGCGTTACGTCTTTGTTGGTGGAGTGGTAAATAGCGATGATCGAAGCCAGTCCAAACACAGACAAATTAGAAAATGTAATTTCGTATATTTATACTACCGGAAAACCAACCTGGGACTTCGGCTAACGAAGCGAATACTCTGACCATTGCACCAGCAAGGTGCTCAAAATATATGAAGTTAAAGTGATGCCTTGTTGAGGTAAGTAGCAGCCTATTAACGTCCCTCTGCACAGGCCTCCTCACTCATAGGAGAGAGGGTTTTTAGAACACAGATCCACCACGCTTCTTGACTGTGGGATAGCATACAAGTGCACTCTCTATTCCTTCATTCTCATAATCCTATGTGACGGGCTTCCGACATGACTGGAAAGAGATCAGACGCAGGACCGGTGGCTAACGTGCTCTCAAAGGCACGGGCGTGGAGCACACCGCCAACTTCCCAATTTCGGGTATATATTGAGAAAATCTTAAAAGAAAACTCAATTTCAATTTTTGAATACGTACCCGGGACTCAAACCCAAAACCTTATGTCTGTAGCTGAACATGCTAACCACCAGACCAATGAGGGAGTTCTGCCTTGCCTTATATTAATATTCTGCCTTGCCTTAATTACACGTAAAATATAGAGCAATAAATATCTCTTAGGTAGCTAGCTCTACATCAATAATCAGTTCAAGCAGAGTTTAGTCTGTAATCGAACTAATGACACCCTCGGGAACACTTTCCAAGTCTTTCAACCCGTAATAAAACATTCCACGTTCACTCCCTTGCTCCCAATAGTATTGTTTAACATTATGTTCCTGGAATTTTACTGTATGGTGACCATGACAATTGTTTAGGGCTAAAAATATTGGATGCTAGCTGACTAGGCAGATTTCGTACCGCTTCTGAATCAATGAAATAAAAAAGCTGAATGATAATTGCAGAATGTTTCAACTTTAGGAAATAATGTGGTCAAAACTGAACCTAAAACAAAAAGAATTCGTAATCAAAAACGCGTCCTTTACACCCAGATTCCCGCCAAAAATATTATAGTTGCGATCAGAAATTCTTAGTTGTCAATGTCAAATATCAAAAACACATGCAAAAGGAACTAAAGTATTTTTTTAACTCAATTTGATTTCTGAATGACATCATAAAAAAAACTTCACTTTTTAATTGAATTAGATTTCTGAACGACTTTTAAATATAATTGAATACTAAACACGGACCAACATCAAATGTTTGACAGGTAGGAATAGTTACTGAGAGAGAGCAAAATTTTCTTTCTTTTTTTACTATATTCCAAGCATTTTTTTTCATATATACCTATTAAATTAACTAAAATTAGTCTTATCTGTCCAGCCATTCCCGAGTTTTATCAAGAATTAATTAAACAGCAATTGATCTATATATATGTAATCTAATCTATTTGTCAGCCCCGTCCTGGCCCTCAACTAAGCTATACTAAACTGGTTCACTAAATAAAATAAATCCTCGCATTTTCTTACGTTTAATAATCTGCGAAATTACCATTGATGCTTAAAGCCTCTTAAGAATAATATTTTAAAAGTTTAATTTCCTGTTAAGTTTCTTTCCCATTAAACTCTGTTCCATTTTGCAAATTAACAGGTCACGCTTCGCTACAAAATTAAATCAAACTCATTTCTGAAAGCTATTTTTAAACTCATCATTTTCGAAAAACAGGTTTTTATTATTCTGCAAAGTCTTCAGGGCGAATCGCATTTGGATTAATGGGATAAAAGAAGTCTTTGCGAAGTTGCTATTCCTTTACTATTACGGAATCCAATTAATTTAACAGGACTAACTTTTTCAATAATACTTTCTATTTTAATACTTTATTTACAATTCAATTTGAAGTTGTCAACAAATCTAGAGTTTTCAAGAAAAAAAAACACAGTTTGTAAAATTTAATCAAAACTTAAACGGAGTTTCAGTACTTAAACAAGTAAAATAGAAGTAAATTCCTACGCCATCTAGCACGAACTCCTTAAACTCATTACATAGAATAAAATGTTTCACCATTTTACTGAGTGCTATAGATAGACGATGCTGTGCAAATTAGGTATTTTAAGTTAAATCACCATTATATTATACAAGGAAATGTGATCAATATTTAGATATAGAATTTGGTCTCTCATTGTCGCATACTATTTAAGTAAATTGAAAATGCTACGAAGTCTTGAACGAGTGTTACTCTTTCTAATCAGGAAGATTCAAGTTACTAAACACAGTAATAAATTATTTATTCATGCTACACGCGTTTGAGCTCCAGAAGGGACTTACGATAGCACAACACGGTTTGTAATGTTTGTTTAATGAATGTATTTTCATTAAATTTATGTTAGGAAGGACTTTTCGATAAAAGATACTCATGTGCTAAGATCTAAAGCGATTCTAAAATTTAAATTTTCAAATTCAAAATTCTTTATTCCAATTAAATGCCTAATGTGCTGTACATATTAAAATAAATTTCCAACGTACACGTCATACAAAACTGAATAAGCATATGAGTTTGTACATACAACTTATAATTATAATTGTTAAAATAATGTAGACAAGATATAGAATTTGAAAAAAAAATCGTTAATATCATAAAATGTTTGAAAAATTAAATAAGCATATTTGGATGTTCTCAGGTAATTTATTGTATACTTTATCAAAAAATGTGGTATTATAAATTGGAATTAGAAATTTATCCCTACAACGATCTGGGTTTGTGTGGAAAAACAGGTTTGTGTCGTTACATTAACCTCTGACATGGTGGTCAGAGCTTGTTCTTAGCCTGTTTTTATATTTCATTAGTTATTTAGTATTTTATCCGCGATTATTTCCTTGACATATCTAATGTTTATACCTACTTTAATCTTCAGGACTTCCACGTAGACGAAGTCGCGGGTTCATCTAGTATCTAGATATATTTCGTTACTATATTTTTTACTTTTTGGCAATATTGTAAGAGTTTTGTCTAGTATTATGCTGATTATTAGATGTTTTTAATTTTCTGGTTTTATTTCTTCATTTATTTCTAACTCGACGTTGTTTCTTTCTATAACAAAAAGAAAAAGTAGGTTGTCGTTTTTCTTAAATATAGATATAATTCTAAAATATATAAAGACGATACCGTATGAAGATTACGTTTTTTAAAGTAATCTGCAATTATCTAATGCTAATTCTTGTTAATTTCTTTAAAAATACATTTAAAAATGAAAATGTAAACCAGGTTTCGTTACAACGGTAGAAATCCACATTTGAGTTGCAAATTTTTATGCTGATGCGCCTCTAGAGTGTTTTATAAGATTTCTGTTATTATCTGCTAAAAGCTTCCCCTTGACGCCAAATTCTACATCGCTACGCAATGCCAACAATGGCGGATTAGCGTCATTGTTCATGCCTTTTCACTAGGATTATTTTATACTATTGTTCTTGATCTTTATATTACTGTCCTCATTTCACCCGGGTTTTAGGTCACAGCTACGTTATCAAATATTTTATTGTACCAAAAAATGGTTTATGTTGCATTTATTGCATATAGAAGGTGTTAGGAGACCCCTTCCGAAAATGAAGTCAGACGAATAATACTAATGAGACCTTTGATGATGGGACGGACAAAAATCGATCCTGAGTTAAAAATTAAAAGTGTGTGCCTACAAAGTGCAGATGCCAGAAGTGAAACTTCTTTGGCAAACTTATTTTAAACCTTGTTTATATTTAAATAAATGTAAAACTTTAGATTTCCTAGACTTAGAGGGAGGAAAGAAAGATATGTTAGGAATTTAATAAATTTAATTGTCATTAAAAGTGTTGAAAATTAATACAAATAATTTATTGAAGTGACGTGTTTTTTGTCAATATTAGAAATTATTAATTAAATTTTGTTTTTAGAAACGAGAATTTATGAAATATTTTTTTGAAAACGTTTTATTTCGCATTATTTACGCTTCGTCATGTAAGTACAGTTAAATGAAACGATAGCTTCATAAAAATACATTATTTTACTAAATAAAAAATAATCAGCAATGAAACACAAAATTAAAATCAGCTGGTGCTCGAACGCACGGGTCGATGAACTGATCAATGTGCGCCGCGCCCGTGTGTTCGTCGATGAGTTCGTTACCCGATTAGGATCGATTTTATTCCGTCCCATAATCATAGGTGTTAGTACTATCGTCTGTCTGCAAATCAAATCAAATCACATCAAAATATCTATATTCAAGTAGGCCTATTACATCACTTTTGAATAGTCAAATATATTTTTTTTTCCCACACAATAGTTGTTATGTAAAATCTAAAGTTACGAGGGTTCCTTCGCGTCCTGATCTAAGAGAAGCCCACCAGCCAAGCACAAGCCAAGCTCAGTCGTGTATTTTGTACTTTTTTGTTACCATCATCATTACAATATCATATTGGTTTAATATATTTCAATTCAAATTAGAGCAAATCGTTCACTCCCACGCGTTTCTTTCGTCTAAGTAATTTTGCAACTTTTAATATGAGTTTTCTATCAACTTTCCTGTGACAAAGACTTTGTATTTATTCAGTAACATCTCGAGAACGTCTTGTGGGAGTTTATAATAGAAACGTACAACAACTTTTCTAATATGTATACGCAGTGAACTGACATTATGTTATCTACGTATCTTCGTTTTCGAATGCGGTCTCCTAATACCTTGTATAGCTAGGGCCGAGGTAGACCATATTACGCCTACATATTTTGTATGTCATAGGTCCGCATCACTTTGATTTTAAGACTATATTAAGTATATAAAAGCTGAACCCGCGACTTCGTCTGCATGACCTTTTTTTGGTAGCATTTTCATTAATTTAAGCAAATCGTTTTACAAATAAGAAGCATACCCGTACTGCCATTTCAAGGTGGAATTTTCTATATTTCTATAGATTCCATTATGTCAAAAAGAAATTTCTGACCAGGTTTTACATACCATCAAACATATAGATATAAATGTGAAGTTTGAATTCCTTTTAATGTGAAAAATTACTTTTTTTTAAGTAACACCCCCGCAGTCTACCTTCTGGTTGTAATTTCGCAAAATCCAGTCTTAGCTGATCTCTACGCGGTAAAAGGAATATTCCTACTAAATTTCAAGTCTCTATGCCTTATGGTTTCAGAGATATCGTGATGAGTCAATAGATACCTGCATATCTTTTATATATAGATTCGGAAATCTTAATATCTAACTAAATAGGTTTAAAACCCTTGGAAGGTTGAAGTTTAAGAAATGGAATTTAAAATATATATCGTTTATAACAAGACCCAAAATATATATGTTTTTTTATACAACATTGATAACTAGTATTACCTGAATCATTTTTGATTGATGACTTTTATAATTTGATTATTGGTGCGAATACTGGCTTCGCTAGCAGATTCTGAGTTCGATTTCCAGCAGAGCAAATCTAGGAAATCGTATTGTTTAATTGGTCTGAGTCTGGATTAGTTTCTTCGGCTGTGGCTTTTACCAGCCTATCAACAAAGAAATTTCATATATGAAATGCTCAAGATATTTAATGTATTCAAATTAATAAGAATATATCCGTATGATATTACGGATATATCCGCATTTATAACGTTCTAATTACAGCATAAGGTATTGGCTACTTTGTACACGTGGCTATTTTTAGGAGATCGTTTAATTCAGTGTAAGATAGATATATATTATTGCGGTTTATTTCTACATGTATGCAAGAGGAATTATCCTGCCATAGATTTTTTTTATTTACTTCCAAAGGATTAGGCAGCATTTGACTTTCCAAGCGGCTTGATTTTTTCCGATATTTCTAAAATTTATCAATATATTTCTACCAATTTACACAATACCATGACAATTATATATGTCGGAGAATAAGAGAGAACGGAGAAGCATAAAGCACAGGAGCGTAGGGTTCTCCGCCGACATCGTTATTAATTTCTTACACTGTGGGCGTTCGTGGGTAATGCCGGTGCAATCAAACACTTTATTAATTAACTCGAATTATAATGTTCAATCAATTAATGCTTCCGATATCAATTTACACAAAATTATTAACAATAATAGCTAAAAATGCGACAGTTCCAACAGTAGACTGCTCCAATCGAGCGCCACTCGACAACTGCCGAGAGACTGCCGTCGGACTGCCACCATTGACGCTGTCCCACGCCGATAGATGGCGCCAGCGTTCCACAGACATCTGCCCACCGACATATATATCTTATACATAATCATTTTCGGACTTTTTCTGATGAAATATGCAATATAATTCTTTAAAGAAATTGAAGATATTAGTGAAAATAAACAATATAAGTGAAATAGATTGCGGTTTATGATAGGACAAAGTCTGCCTTGGTGCACTAATATTTTTTATATAACGATTCACGGTATTATTTAAGCGAATTCAGTGCACGATTCCAATAATGTTCCCTGAAGAAGATTAAGAAACAAAATCTTTTATAACGTACCGACATAAACTGAGACGATATCGTAAAGCGAACGTCCATACAGTGGGTATGTTCCCGAGACGCGTATTGAATGTTTTCAATGTTTATAGCAGGAATTATTGCTTTAGGTTGTGTTCACGTTACCATCTCACATCTTTCTATACATATACAAATTTTCTGTAACGATGTTTGTCCTCTATAGCCTTCCAAACTACTTAACTAATGTAAAATCTAATGTTTATATTTCAATGTAAAATATTCTGCGAAAACTCTTTAAATTTCTTAATTAAGTTCTCTCTGTTTTATTAATATAGTATAGATTTTTTGAATGTTTAGTTTTAATTATTACTCTTAAGTATGATATCATGAATTTTCTCATCTATTTAATTTTTTTTATATCATGAAGTGAGGTTTTTTTTCTTTAAATGTAGTCTGACTAATTATATTTATTGTGTGATATTTGTTTCGTTATTTTCTGATATACATGGCTATGTTGCGATAAGATGATTATTTTTATTTTAAACCATTTTCATGCTATAAATGGAAGAATATTTGGAAACATTAACTATATTTAAAACTAACTGATCCATATTCAAATAAATAAACATATTTCACGTTACAAATACATCTCATATCATTTCAACGAAATTTACTCTACTATATCCAAATTGAAGTATTGCATAATTTCATTTTAGGTAAGTAGCAGTCTATTAACGTCCTACTGCTGGGCAGAGGCTTCGTCACTCATAGGATTGGGGGTTTTTAGATTGATTTGATTTGAATAAAAATTAAATGAATGCATTTAATTCATGTATGATAGCAATTCAAATAAAACAAAACCCGTACTAATATGAGTATCTATATAATTTTTCGTAGCAAGATTTAAATTTAGTTAAAAATTCCAAATATCTAAATTGACATACACAGTTCTTTATCTTAACAACGAAAGAATACGGCAATTTCTTAATAGCGAAAAAGGTTACCTTATAGAAAAGCCTTTAGAATTCCCTATAGGGGAATTGGATTTAGAAGGGAAAAGGCTATAACGTATTACAAAATGGACGGACGAAGAGAAATGCGATTATAACATCCTATTGAGAGAAATTATTGACGCTACAAAACACTATATGTGTAGCTTTACAATTGCTGCAATCAATTTTCGATTTACAACTTTTTGGAATAATCGTGTAAATATTCCGAAGTAAAATGTACGTTATAGTGTAAATATTATTTAATAGGATAAGGATTAATACAGAGGTATGAACAATGTGGTTTGATACTTTTAAAATGTAAAAATGTAGTTATAGTGGCATAATTACAGTAGTTGGACATATGGTATAATGGGCTTTTTTGTAGATATTAATACGTTCTATAATATTGTAAAAAAGTCTCACAAACTCATGGCCCCGAGTTCCCGGCGCCTCTTAAATGGGGCAGGGGTGCAAGGAATCCCCGGGCGAATCTTAAGAGTAGGTACGTGGAATGTGCGAAGTCTTAAAAGTCCAGAAAAAATACATAATCTGACTAAAGAAATGGAACGCTTAAACATTGACATCTTGGGCTTAAGCGACGTAAGATGGCGAGGAAATGGCAAACACCAGATAGATGACAAATATGTCATGTATTACTCTGGGTCAGACGACTCATCGAATATGTACGGAGTAGGTGTCATGATTAACAAAAAAAGTATAAATACGCCGGTTTCTTTTGTGCCAAAATCGAACCGATCCATGCTTTTGTCAATAGAAGCTAAACCAAGGAACATTAACATAATTCAGTTGTACGCTCCAACAAGTGAAGGGTCAGACCAGGATGTAGAAGCATTTTACAATGAAACGGAACAGCTTCTTAACGTCATAAAAAAGCATGATATTAATGTGGTAATGGGAGACATGAATTCTAAGGTAGGTGAAGGAGAAGTTCAGGGAATCGTAGGAAAATACGGTCTTGGTAAAAGAAACACAAGAGGTGATATTCTAGTTCAATTTTGCCAAGAACAAGAACTGGCTATTATGAACACATATTTTCAACTACCAGCAAGAAGATTGTATACTTGGACCTCACCACGTCATACTACTGAACACATAATGCGGAATCAAATAGATTATATTATGATTAATAGACGTTTCCGTAATAGTATTAAAAGTGCTAAAACCTATCCAGGAGCCGATATAAGATCCGATCATAACCCCGTAATTGCAGAGATATCCTGTGTTCTCAAGAAGATACCAAAAAGGACAATAAGAAGTAAGATAGATATCAGACAGATAAATGAACCGCATGTGGGAGAAATGGTTTCTGCCGAAATGAGTGACTGGGCTATAATGGCCGAACAGAATTCATACAATTCAGCAGATGAGTTGTGGACTCAATTGAAATCCAGGATACATAGAGTAAACAAGAAAATTCAGGAGTCGAGAAATTGGGTTCCCAAACAACCATGGATGAATGTAAAAATCTACGAGCTTATGGAAGAACGCAGATTATGTAAAGCTGACAAATATCAATATGATCGCATAGACAAAATAATCCGTCGTGAAGTCCATTACGCTCGCAATACATGGTATAAGAGAAAGTGTGAACATATTGAAACACTTCAGAAGAAACATGACACTTTTAATCTCCACAAAGAAATTAAATCTATGGTTGGATACAAACAACCTGCATGCCAACTGTGGGATGACAACAACCACCCAGTTCTTGATATTACTCAAAAAAAATACCTATGGGAACAATACATCACAAAAATGTTTGCGGACGCTACAAGAAGTTCAAAACCACCACCCTGTGACTCGGATGGATATCCTATACTTACAGAAGAAGTAGCTAAAGCATTACAAAGAGCTAAAACTGGAAAATCTCCAGGTCCGGATGATGTTCACATAGAATTACTAAAACTAATTAGAAGAGAACATTTATGCTCCCTCACGAAATTAATGAACCTTGTGTACGATACTGGCATGTTTCCTGAAGACTGGCTTAAATCAGTATTTATTACCCTGCCAAAAACTCCTAATGCGAAAAGATGTGAGGAATTCAGGACTATCAGTCTAATGAGCCAGGTACTCAAACTATTTCTCACTATCATACATGAACGCATACGAATAAAATGCGACGAACAACTGGGCGACAGCCAATTTGGATTCCGAGCTGGAGTAGGTACGCGAGAGGCTCTGTTTGCTATACAGGTTCTAGTACAAAAGTGCAGAGATATGCAAAGTGATGTCTATCTATGTTTTATCGACTACGAAAAAGCGTTTGATAGAGTTCTTCATGAACGCTTAACATCAATATTAACTGATATCGGGCTCGATGGTAAAGATATCAGAGTTATTCAAAACCTGTATTGGCATCAACGTGCGACTGTACGAGTTGAAGGTGAGGAATCGGGCGCAGTGGATATAGAAAGAGGTGTAAGGCAGGGTTGTATTTTATCACCTACACTCTTCAATTTGTATTCTGAAGGTATAATATCTGAAGCTTTATCAGGCATTGACTGTGGTATCAAAGTCAATGGCCGTATAGTTAATAACCTCCGTTATGCAGATGACACTGTTCTTATGGCATCTACGGAATCGGACCTTCAGAAATTAGTAGAGCGATTGAATGAGTGTAGTCTCAAGGCAGGACTCAAAATGAACGTGCATAAAACAAAAGTTATGGTGGTTTCGAAGCGAAGCTATTTGAGTCCAAACATTAGCGTGTCCGGTAAAAAGTTAGAGGTAGTGCGTAAATATAAATATTTAGGAACGTGGTTAACTGAAGACTGGGATAGTGAAACGGAAATAAAGACGCGAATTGAAATCTCACGCAGTTCCTTTAATAAAATGAGAAAAATACTATCCAGTCGTAATATCAGTATACCCCTACGCACTCGTCTACTTCAGTGCTACATTTGGCCCATAGCCCTATACGGATGTGAAGCCTGGACTATTAAGGAAGACACTCGAAAACGCATAGAGGCTTTCGAAATGTGGGCATATCGGCGCATGCTTTCAATAAGTTGGACCCAAAAAGTCAGCAACGCAGAAGTTTTAAAACGAGTTGGTCAAAACCGGAGGCTCTTGCAGACCATCAAAATCAGGAAAGTTGCCTACCTTGGTCATGTACTCAGACACCAAAGATATGACCTCCTGCAACTGATAATGATGGGCAAGATTGCCGGAAAACGCGGTGTTGGCCGCCGCAAAAAATCGTGGCTCCGCAACATCCGTGAGTGGACTGGTGTTGCGAGCGCTGCCAAACTGTTTCACCTCGCCCGAGATCGAGACAGTTTTTCGCAGCTGATGTCCAACCTCCAGTAATTGGAGAGGAACGAGAAGAAGAAGAAGAATAATATTGTACAAATTTTTTTTTGTTCTATCATCATTAGTTTCCGCAGCGTTGATAGATTTTTTGGTTCACACCTTGGGTTAATTTATTTATTTTTATTAGGGATATATTTAGGGATATTATTTTTATTTAATTAATGCATTTTTATTAGGGATCCCTATTTTTTTATTAAAAAGTAATATAGTCTATGTCGCTCATGAAAATGCTGCTTTCTAATGGTGAATTTTTTTTTTAATCGGTCCAATAGTTTTTGTGTGAAAACGTTACAAACATACAAAAACACAAATGTTTCCTCTTTATAATGTGGTTCGACTACTAGCTTTGCTAGCAAAGACAGGTAATTGGATTTTCAAATTTATCTGAGTCTGCACTGGTGGGAGGCTTCGGCCGCGGCTAGTTACAACCCTACCAACAAAGACTTACCGCCAAACAAAGATATTTGTGTTCCGGTATGTAATGTAAATTTTAGATTGTATTATCACTTGTCATCAGGTGTGATTGCATTCAAACGCCTATCTATCGGCAATGATGAATTCACGCATCTGAAGTCGGCCATCACTACTCAAATAGTATAGTATTGGTATATTAATTAATTTGCGGTTTTCACTTAGTTAAGCAAGATTGCCCGCAGAATGCCACCGCATCCTATATACTGTGGTCAATGTAGATTATAATCAATATCACCTGAATCATTACTTTTGTTATTGCTAAAATGTTTACCCTTGAAAAGGCTATAGTGGAATATCTAAATGTATGGGACGAAAAAGTAAGGTATTCCGGGATGTTAATATGTTTTCTAGGAAGCATTTTTGGAGTATAATCCGCTCTTTCTTTCATTGTACCCCCATTTCGAAACACTATGTGAGCCCCTTTGACAGCTTACACTCGCGAAGATGCCAATTCAGGATCAATGAAAAATACCACCAGACTCCCAACGCCCCGCCGTCCACTTGTCACCAGACGAGGATATAATGTGTGCGATCGAACTGTCGTTCAGCAGGAAAGTTTTCGCCGAATTGGCTTTCTTATAGGTCACGTTTACGACTGACATGCGGATACTATTGTGTCAAGCAAACGACGCTCGTTGGCTTTGTATTTGTAAAAAAGTATATCTTATGATTGGCGTTCTATTATTCGCCAGTCACAGGGTTTACATTAAGTTTACAAACAATTTTATTCCAAGAAAAACAATACATGCTATAGTCAACAAAACATTTCTTATACGATTTTACTAATCAACACTAATATTATAAAGGAAGGAAAGATTTCTATTTTTGTATGTAACGAATAAACTCAAAAAGTACTGGACCAATTTTAATAATTCTTTTTTCATTAGAAAGCTACATTATCACTGAGTAACATAGGCTACATTTAGTACTAGATTACTATAGAAATCTTTAGAAATTCCTATTAAAACCAACCGAAGGTGTAAAAAAATTAGCCATAAAATGTCTTTCATCGCATACGCTGTGAAGAGTATTAATGATAAGACAAAAAATGTTCGACAATATTATAGAATATATCAATATCTACAAAAAACTTCGGGAGACCATATGTCTAACTGCTGTAGTTACGTCACTATAATTTTTTAAATCTAACAAACTGATAGAAATGCCGATCCAAATCAGACCGTGTTATCAATACCATTTATAAATTTTTATCCAAACAAATAATTTAATATTCAAGACTGTCTCAATACCTGATGATTACTTTTTGAATTATTGAAATCGGATATTCCATTATAAAGATATCATGAAATTAAATTAAAAATACATGCCGGTCGGCTCCTTACGCAGTGGACGCAAGCGACAATTGAATATTTCGAGTTTTTTTAACACATTTTTATGCTTCATTTAAAAAGTTATTTTCAGAGTTACTTAGTTTTAGTATTAGGAATCACACTTCTGCATAATATTTGTCAATTATTAAAAGTGTCGAAAATTAATACAAATAATTAATTTATACAAATGTCGAATTGTAAATAAAATGCCAACTGTTTTTTTGTCAATATTAGATATTATTATTTACATTTTGTTTTTGAATTTAAAATTTAGGAAAGATAGTGTAAAAATTTTAACTATCTAACCTTCAAACGAATTAGCATAAAAACATTGCACATCTTCGTGACGCTAATCATACGTTTCATTTGTAAAAATTTTACTCTCATGCACCTAAAAAGTTTCACTTAAATACTGGACATACGTACATATACATAGCATCACGCCTCATTCCCATAGGGGTAGGCAGAGACCACGTCCTTCCACTTGCCACGATCCTTGCATATCTCCTTCGCTTCTTTCATTCTCATTAAACCTTTCATACAAGTTCGTCGGTTTAGAGTACTCTTAACCTGGCCCTTATTTAAAATGTCTTGGATCTGGTCCAGGAACATTCGCCTGGTCTTCTCTTTCCAGTTTTCGCATTCACTCTTGACTCATAAATTCTTTTTGTCAGTCCTTTCATTCATTCTCTCTAAATGCCCAAACCATCTAAGCATACCTTTCTCAATTTTAGTCACTACATCTTTTATACCACATCGTTCTCTTATCACACTGCCACGTTTTCACATATAAACCGTTGACATTGAGGGTTAAAAACTATTAATTATATAATAAGTGACACACCATATTATACATTTTATTTTTTCTTTGTCAATATACGTTTAGCATCTCAAGATATCTTCCAATATCAGTCACCAAGGACATATGTATCCATTTCAGCGAAATACCTCTGAATGGTAATAAATAGACCACATTGCATTCCTAACATATTGCTTCAATATTGGAAAAGGATATGGAGAAAATCCTCACGGTTTTCTTTCGTAGCAATTTACACTTTACTAGAGTGCTAAAGGGTTTAAATTGCTTTAACAATGTTATGCTATTTTATCCTCAAATAGGGTAACTGCCTATCCACATAAACTTTTTTTATTCATTTATTTCTGTCTGTCACGTTTTCACATATAAACCGTTGAACCAAATTTGATAAATTCTGTATTAAGACAAATGTGATATTACAAGTTTAAAAAAATGAATTTGAGTAGCTGATTAAACAAGTGTTTTAAACAATTTTTAGCTCGATAAAAATAAAAACAGTGTAGGTAGATCGGTGGGTATCATTGGTATGCTTGGAATATGAGCTAACTCACCAGTCGCAGGCCCAGTTATAAGGGTTGCTACAATTTTCTTTAGATTCGTTATATCTTTTGAATGGAATGTCCGATTTTAATAATTTAAAAAGTATTTTATAGTTATTGAAATGGTATTTATTAAATTTACATTTAAAAGGATAATGATTAAAACAGAGGTATCAATAATATGGTATGATTATTGTCGGCACTTTCATTAACTTTTAAAATGTAAAAAAGTCGTTATAGTGGCACAACTAGAGTCATTGGACATATGGACGTATCATGGACTTTTTACAGATATTATTATCAATAGTTTCCGCAGAACATGCGATGATAGATTTATTGTGACTATTTTTTTCACACCTTGGGTTACATTAATTCATTTTTATTAGAGATCCCAATTTTTTCTTGAGATAATAACATAGTCTATGTCGCTAGGTGAAAATGCAGCGGCATTTCCAATAATGAAAAAGAAAAAATTAATCGGTCCAGTAGTTTTTGTGTGAATACGTTACAAACATACATAAAGACTTATGTGTAATATCCAACTAGATCATAGACAATCTTAAGACTCAGAAACCGGGTGACCTGATCTTGATGATTCTTTTTTTAAATGAAAGATGGTGCCTCCTGTAGGGTCTCATTTTTTGGTCCAGGTCTAAATATAACATCCATAAGAAAACCATACGCCTTAAATTTTCATTAAGCGTTATTCGTCAATATTTCAGCTATAATATGTAGCTCAAAATCACGCTCACCGATTTCGATGATTCGCTTTTTTAACCGACTTCAAAAAAGGAGGAGGTTATCGATTCGCCTGAATTTTTTTGAAAAGATATACTTCAAGGGTTGTTTGATAGTTTTGATCTCAGGCTCCATGACAAAGTAACGAAACTTTTCAATTGTTAGCATCAAATTAACGATACTCGGCAGAATCTATATAGGCACTCCGGATATTTGAGTCACCTACCATCACTTAGTTATATTCAAGTCATTGTCGTAGTTAAATATGATGATCAATGGAACTCCTCAACGGCTTACAGTAAGGGCGCGATTTGTATCAGAATACCTAAGTGTCTGTAATAAAATTGCAACGAGCTTACGTTTGTTACTGCATTGCATTGCATTGCATTGCAATGATTACATAAGGTGTATTGTGTGAAGCGGTGATAGGTGAGTCCCCCCCCCCCCCCTACTCTACATACCAGAGTAGGTGCCTATAGCTAATGGTGTGAGCGGCGCTGGAGCTACCTAATGGCCAAGCGAGGCACACCTAAATTGGATGACACCCACTCCAAATATAAGAATATAAAGGACTCTAAGAAACTTTTACTTTTTAGAGCATATTAATATATTTGGAATGGTCTGTTTTAAAGGTGGTTCTTTTTTTGTTAAAATTTTAATTTACATATAATTAATTTCTGTACTTTTCCTTTACAGTCACATCACACGGACAGCGAGCTGGTTACCTCCGGTAGAAAGCTGGCCTTCGGGAGATTGCGATAGTGCTGACGAAGAGCTGCCATATGGTTGGGAGCAGGCTTTAGACAGTCGTGGGAAGCATTATTATATTAAGTAAGCTTTACGGTATTTGTCAAAAATATTTCTACCAACGTGATATATGTATATTAAAAAGAAGTGATTTATACATTCGGATAAATTAAATAATTTTGTGTTTTAACAGTACCACTAAAACCCAGCTAATGATTAATTAATTATGTAATGACTTAAGTTGGGTTTAGAATTTTCTAAACTAAATAACTGTACTGTAAAGAATATGTCACTTGCTAACCCACTTATCCTCAAAATAAAGTTCAGAAGATCGGAATTCCTGAATGATGTAAAGTCACTACGATCATATATAAAATTGGGTGTTCTACAAGGATCTATACTTGGCCCTCTTTTGTTCCTAATATATATCAATGTTATATGTGGTTTACAAATGCTCGTCCTCCCTAGAGTAGGCTATTACCACGTGACCACAGAATAATAGTGTGAAGAAGTGACATTGTTGCTGAATTTCGTTACGTGAGAGATGGAATTGGAAATACAAGGTTAAATGTGGTAAAAGGGCGTTAAGACTACATTGTTCTTTTAAATAGCTAAGATTAGGTAGTTCAAAATCTGTCCAGCGATTTCCGAGGTTACCTACGAGTAATCTATTAGGTACGCCTAAGGACCAGGGATATACTCGTAAAAATTCTGATAATATGACATGACATATAGTAATGATAATATTATTTATTAAAACGGGGATACAGAGATTTAATATGAGTAATTGAATCTATTAACACTTTTTTGTTTTTAGTCATGTCAATAAAACTACGACATACGTTGCACCAGAAGGACTTTCGTGTGAATCTCCACCGGCTCCGCGGGATGTGGTATTGGAAAGAGATCCTGAGCTTGGTTTCGGCTTTGTTGCGGGTTCTGAGAAGCCTGTGCTCGTTAGATTTGTCACTGACAACTCTCCGAGCGTTGGAAAAGTAAGTAAAGAAGTTCCACAACTACTTTTATATATATATATGCGCTGTTTCCAGTGATATCACCTACGAAGTTCTTGATGTCATGGAGATAAGAGTAAATATTGTTAAATTTTTTATCTTATACTTTTTGCTAATTGAAAGTCAATAGAAAAATAAAAAAATATAATAGTTTTAAATTATTAGTTTAATGTTTTTCGGTTTGTCTTTTCTCTTACCATCACAAAATCACCTTAGGCTGATATTATACCTTAAACTTATTGCTAAGACAATTTTTTTACTTAAACTTACTTAATTAACTTAAACTCTGTGGAATTGTAAATTTGTTAAAAGAAATTAAATTGGTCTCTTGTTATAAAATTATTACGACTAGAGGGTTGGACAATTTGTGCAATAAATTTGTTATAGTGTTAACAAATACACTACAGGAGTTTTATCTTTTTATGATATACCTAACAGCGTAAGACCTGATAAAGACCTGATATTCTAAAATAAAATTTAACCAAGTTACTGTGGTTACATTAAAGATAAAAGAAACAGTTAAGAAGTAAATGACCTCTTACAATGTTAACTTAATCTGACTTAGACTGTATCATTACTTAGCATCATGTGAGGTTACAGTCAAATCGTCAATATTAATGTAATTTAAAAATAACCTCATTAATTTCCAGCTTGAACCAGGCGATCAGATTCTTTGTGTTAATGATGAGGATGTCAGCACTGCTGCGAGGGAGCACGTTATATCGGCAGTTCGTGCCTGTACAGAGAAAGTCACCTTACGAGTGTGTCAACCTGCTAGAACTGGTATCTTGACGAGAAGGTCAGCTTTCCTTTCAGCTGCAAAACGAGCAAGACTACGAGCAAGACCACCAAGGGTTAGGTTTGCAGACTCAGTACAACTAAATGGTGCACCAATGTATCCTGTAAGTTTTTACTTGTTGTGTGTTATTGAGTGTAGATTAAATCTT
Source organism: Elymnias hypermnestra (assembly GCA_015832385.1). Taxonomy (NCBI): domain Eukaryota; kingdom Metazoa; phylum Arthropoda; class Insecta; order Lepidoptera; family Nymphalidae; genus Elymnias; species Elymnias hypermnestra. The sequence goes on along the minus strand of JACTOM010000493.1, from coordinate 2,212,074 downwards.
ATCTGATAGAAAATTATAAAACTGTCCGAGATGGTTATATGATGAGAGGTAGTTTACCTCTTTAAAGTTTCTATACCTAACCACAAATTTTATGCTTTTCAGCGTGTCTTTGTTGATATTATAGTACTTAGCCTCGTCTAAGTCAGTCCAGACTAAGAAATTTAAGTATTGGAAATAACTTAAGAGAGCCTATTTCGTCTGTTTTCAATTTATCCATTGCTATATTTTTTGGTAATTTGCTGCAATATATGTATTTACCTTATTAGCTTGTTTTTAGATTTAGCATTAATATTAAACTAAAAACTTTTCACCGCATAAATCTAAATAAAATATTCCATATGATATATAAATTTACTGCGTTTCAGCCTTCAGCATTTTCTCTCGGCGACCTCTGTCTACCACCGATGGCGAATGTTCTCAAAGTATTTCTTGAAAATGGGCAGACAAAATCGTTTAAATACGATACCACTACTACAGTAGCTGACGTCGTCACCAGTTTGAAGGATAAGCTTTGTATCAGCGCAGAGGAGCACTTTAGTTTGGTTGTGGAACATGTCAAAAGCTTGAGAAGAAACAAGCTTACTTTGTTAGATCCAAAGGAATCTCTGGCTAGGGTAAGCGTTGAGTTAAAACCTTTACCATACTATTAAATCGTATTTGCCTTTGCCTATATATATTCTAACTTATGACTGTGTAATTTGAAAATTTGAGATAAAAGTCTTTGCTTTTCAAAGACAAAGGATTATTGTTAAAAGAGATGGGTAGTATCATTTCCTAATGGTTATTTAAAATACATCATAGAGCTTTTTGATAAAGTTAAATGTCTTAAAGCAAACTTTAATATCCCCAAGGAAATTTTCGAACGCATTCTAATCCGCATAGAACTTGGTTTTTCTATCCTTCGAGGAATCTCGACCCTAGGGTCATGTAGGTAATATATAATTACTTATATCTGGACACCCGAATCACTTCTGGGTTTGCTTCCACAAAGTTTTAAGACGTGTGTTAAAAATGTCCTATAACAAAAGACATTAGGATTATTTATGCGACAAAGATGTGTAAACTTGATTCCAGTTGCACATGAAAGCTAAACACGTTGTATCCTAGAAAAACTAAATTAAAAGGAGTTATCGTTGAGTTTCTTGCCGGTTTCTCCTCAGCGGAATCAACTTTCCGAACCGAAGGTACATGTAGTACCAACGTACAGACCAATGGCGATTCGAAAGTGCTTTTTGAGCCTACTTGAATGAAGAGTATTTTGATTTGATTTGACAAAGCGCTCCAAACAACAAAGCCATCTGTGAGATATCAATGAGGTTTTACCTCAACTTCCGTATTTTGGGAGCAATTGTAGCTTCTCATTCAGGATAGGAGCAACACGGTGATCCTGAGCTCTAAAAACCAACTCTTTTATATGGGCATATTTGTAAATGATATACCTTCTTGCTTACTTCCTTTTGTAATAATGTTACAGATTGCCGCTCGTCCTGGCTCCCACAAAATGCGTTGTCTTTTCCGGGTTGTGTTCATGCCTTCATCAGCGGCGGAGTTAGCCCAAAGGGACCTTGCAGCACTGGATTACTTGTACATGCAATGCTGTAACGACGTAGCCCAAGACAGATTTGCCCCGGAATTACAACCCGATGTAGCACTGCGACTTGCTGCCTTACATATACATCAACATGCGTTAGCACAAAACCTATCACCCGCTAAGATTACTGTCAAATCTGTTGAGTGAGTAATTATTTTATTCCTATTAAATTTTTATTTTTTCAGCATCAGGTACTACGGAATTAAAAGGGCAATGCCATGTATTTATAATTTTGGAGCTTGTGACTCCATGCAAGAAAAAAATAAAGAAATAGCAATCTTATATATTGTAGTTAATATTATTTTTATGTTCGTAGAACCAAACGACCTAGGACCAAAAATAGTTTTGTAATAAACGTTTTAGACTACAAAAGATCCATTTGCCTGGCTAAGCATGCGTATATATATATGACGGCGGCAACGTTTTTTAATGTTGGTAACAAGGTGTGCAGCGAGCTAGCAACAAACGTCTACCAACATTCGAACTATCCTCACTCGCAGAAACTAGTATAAAAGGTCTTGCATTAGGCTGCCGGGCATTCTTACTCGAAGTGCTGCCCGGTGCACACCTTGCACCCATAAATTATTGGTTATTGTCATTTAATTAAAAAATTAATTAATCATTTAGTTTAAAGTAATAAATAATCCTTGTGAAAATTGACTGTGGTTGTCTTTATTTAAACGATGGAAGACCAGAACGCGATATATATAAGAGTTATCTATTAACTCATCACGATATCTCTGGAACCATAAGGCGTAGAGACTTGAGATTTGCTAGGAATAATACTCCTTTTGCCGAGTATTCTATTTATTATTTGTAAAATGATTTGCCTAAATTAATGAAAATGCTACCCAAAAAACATACCACGCAGACGAATTCGCTATAAGATACCACAGATTATACACATATATAGAAAGAAAAGCGAGAAACACATTACAAGGACTATAAATAGTCATGTAACATCCGTTGCAGGCTAAAAAACTCGTTTGCCACGATTAAATCGTCACAATCAGTTTCTGACTTATTTTAAATTAAGTAACTAGTAGGAGTAGTTTTATTTAAGTAGGCATTCGATGAAATTAGTAAAATAATAAAAAAGTAAAATATATAAAATGTTTCTTCAATCATATATGCATTACATAAACGGAAATTGGGATTATTTTGCAGGAATAGACTGGAAATTTATCTTTATTTGTATTTTATTGGTTCGCTAACGAATATACATGTTATTTATTTATTTATACTTTATTGCACACATATATAATACAAGTTAGATTTAGAAATAAAAGAATGTTTAGGATTGTGAAGTTCGCAAAGGCAGCCTTAGATGAGACGTGAAGTAAGAAGGAGCCGGAGGTACAAAGAAGTTATATTATTTTTGCATAAATTACATTTCAAAGTTCTTACAAAATATGTGGAATCATTAGAAAACAAAATACATGCAAAATAACTTAAAAGATACTAAAAACAATTTTCGAAACTTAGATGCAGTGCCATTATATCACAGAAAAAAATGGTAACACTGAAGTTTAAGCCCTCACGCAATGGAAATATAAACAAAACTTAAAATGGTAATTAACGTAATTTCAGAAGAGAGTTCGGGTTTGAAAGGTTCGTGCCCAGCAGTTTGTTGGAGAGTATGAAACGCAAGGAGCTGCGACGCCTCATAGCACATTTCCTTAAGTTGAATGCGCAAATGACTGGCAGTCAGCGACATCTCACACAGTTGCAGGTAATCTGTTCTGTATTTAAAAAACAGTTATAATAAATTATATAAGAAAAGAAATAATTAGGATAGTTTTTTCCATTTATCACCAATTTTTAACGGCCTCGTAGTAGAGGTTTTGGTTTCAATGCCTGCAAGGCAGGCAAGATTGAGGAAATTACATTTTCTAATGTGTCAGAGTTTGGACTAGTGGTAGTGTTGAGTAGGACTTGATTTTCGGACGGGAGAAGACTCTTGTATGCCTTCACTGTGGGATAGACCAAGAGGACGCTCAGCATACGCTTGAAGAGTGCCCAATGTGGCATCTTGGTGAACAAAATCAGACCAGAACTCTCCTCACTAGCAGTAGTAGCATTGATGCTTAAGGAGTCAGGAGCGTCGAGATTGGTGGTGTCCTTGTGAAGATTTTCTTCCCAAAAAGGAGACTGCCTAAAGAAACCGTGAGAGGATTGATCCCATTCTTAGGGGTGTTCATCGGGCCTGCGGCAGTAACCAAACTGCTGCAACGGCTGCGAAGGTTATAAGGTCGTGAGTTATTAGGGTGGGGGCTCTGGCACCTCCAAAATTACGGATAGATTTTTGTGCAAGAGTGGTACTGGTAAGTTATGCTCGAGCCCGGAACCACCGCAGCAGGCACGTGACGCTACCGCGGGGGTTTTAGTGGGTAAAAATTCCATATATCCCTATTTCTCTTCCCCAGATCACAGATATGTTTTCGAACATTTCCCCCGCCCCGTGAAGAAAAAAAGGCATAATTTTAAAATGAATTTGTAAGACTAGGCTCTTTTTTTACACTGAACCAGTACAAGGACCCACTTCAATTGAATTGAACGTCTTGTTTTATTGTTTTACAAATGAGCCTGTTAATGTTAATGTAATTTTGATGCTCTCGTTATATTAAAATGTGCTATAAATCAGTAAGTTAAGGTTTCATATTATATACAGATATTTGCAAACTATTGTTTCATCTAGCTGTACTAACATGACGGAGCGTAAATAATGCTAATATAACTTTTTAAAAACATGATTTGTTTTTGCGTCGCATCTTCAAAGGTGTCTTTAATACTATCGTCGTCTTTATTTTTGGGAGCGATCTCCTAATACCGTGTATAAGTACTAAGTGACCCATCAAACTTTGTTTTGCCATATTATAACTATTATCGCAAAAAAAGTAGGGATTGGTGATAGAAGGAAAAACTTTGGGTTGTATGTATTTTTGAATGCCACATTATAAAAAAAATACATTTTTGTCCAAAAAAATATATAATAATATATATAATAAGAATAAGCATATAAAAATTGATCTAGACTCTAGCCGATTCGAAGAGGTATGGTTACTAACATTGTGATACGAGAATTTCACATGTACGATGTATATATTTTATGCATTGTATATTGTATATTTGTATTGTATATTTCAGGCTAAACTTCACTACTTGGATATTGTAGGAGGTCTTCCGAGCTACGGAGCGAAATGCTTTAGCAGCAATAGACCCGAGAGGGTTCTCCTTGTATCGCCTCGCTTTGGACTAAGTCAAATCGTTGGCAGGAACAATTCAGTAGTGAGTTTCTTTTTTCTTCGTCTGTTACACGTTCTACACGATACCATCGTAATAATATAAATTACTTTTTCAGCCTCAATCCATCGCATCTTTGGAAGAAATAGAAGGTGTACGTGTTAAGAGCGAATGTTCTGGAAGCGCGGATGTAGCCATCTTCCTCCAAAGGGACCGAGTCTTAGCATTGTTAATGGATGAGCGAGATGCAGCGGAAATGCCTCTTTTTATTGCTGGGTGTGTACTTTTTGACAGTATATATTTAAACCGAGAATCTATGACCCGCAGGTCATATGTAATCTAATTGGTAATTTGAGGAGACCCACCTTAGTCCCGAAAAGAATGCAATCTAATCACATGTTTTTTTTTTATGTTAATATGAGGTAATACAAACAAACTAACTTTGATCGTCACAAAAATACTTTAGTGTTAACTAAAACTCTGTTTTTAGGCCATACTAGCTTTGATCCTTTAATATGCTAATTTTGGTTGATTTGGCTTGCTTTGAGTTCAAAAAACGTTGCTAAACGCTGTTCTAGCCTATCTCTTAAATAAGAAAATGGTCTAATTTCTCTAATAAATAATCTTGTCGCAAAATACCGATTTTAATTCGAAGAAATTATAGTAATGACAAAACGGCGCGTGATCAGCTAGTAACCGCATTACTAAATATTGCTGAGATTCATTGCACGAGTACTTGATTGCGAGGGAACTTGAAGTTTTGGTGCAGGGGTGACAAAACTCTTTAACTAGCGACTCAAGCGTAGTTACATTGATCCAAATGGTATATGCGCTAAGGCATTCACAATATAATAATTTGTTGCTGGTTTCAGATATTTCAAACTCGCTACAAATCGAGATCTAAATATTGAATTGGAGAGGGAGCCTATTACCGAAGATATAGGTATGACAATTATTTATTTTTAAAATGACATATTTGGAAGTCGTAGACTTGTTACAGTAATTATTCACTTCTCCATCAAAATTGACATTTTATAAAATTACATAATACCATATTAATTTCAGCTCCTCCATATTTGTCACAGCACAACGTAGTACCAGCAAAATGGAGCTACTTGTACTATGATGATCAAATTATTGTAGGCAAAAAGCATTTTGCTATCTTCAGTATGCCTCCACCATATCATTCTACTCCAGACCAGTCTAAATCGAGCTTAGACACGAATATGAATAGTAGTATCACTAATCGAAATCATAGGGATAACTCCAATTCATTTGTTGGTTATGAAAAACCTGGCCTTCTAGGCCAAGACATGCATTTTGAAAAGTGTAAGAGAACTGAAGAATTTAGACTATTCGATCCTAATGATACCTGTTACCTAGACGACGGTATGGGATTTGATTTACAAAGTGTTTTATCTATGGAATTATTGGAAAATGCTAGTAATCCACGCCTTGTAGAAGCAAAGAATGAAGAAGTGTTACGAAGAGTTGCAGAAATGCAAAAGTTAGTAGAGAATTCTGAACAGTATTTAACTGAGAATTGTGACCTTTATAATGTCTGTTATAATGGGGAGTTAAGGGATGAACTAGTTGGTAAAGAGACTTGCGTGGATCATTTAGAGAGTGATACAGAATCGATTAATAGTAGAATGTCTGCTGCTGATGATGCGCCAGGAATTCTGAAACATAGTGATTCTTTACTTCTCTTAACTGAAACCATTAATCAAGGGTTAAGTGTCTTAACTGTTCCTGAAACTGAAAAAGAATATAACGGGAGCGATCTTACAAAAAGACAGACACAAGGTCTTAGCACAATACTCAATAACTGTGGTCTTACAGACGCTTTATTAGCTCTAAATAACGATGTCATCTATTCCGAAAGCGATAATGATTCTTCATATACTCCTACAAGTAGTCCTATCCGTAAGCATCAAAATAAAGCTCCTAGTAAAGGAATAAGAACGAGTTTTGGACTGCATAGTCCAGATTCTACATTAGATACAAAAGAAACTAATCTAAAGGAATATCTGAAACAACTCAGAGAGAAAAGTAGTAGGGCAGATATTGCATCAGAATTTCCATTTTACTATCAAGAAAGTGTAGTAGACCACGACGCCGAGCTTATAGATTTAACATTAATACCGCCGCCTCAAACTCCCGATGAGTTAGACTGTTCAACGCAAGTGCCTCAAATTTTACCTATTGTACCACCCTCATTTGCTGACGATAAAGATACGGAAAGGAATAGTATACCTAAAAATAGTGATTTAGAAGAATTTATAGCCAATGTAACTATTCAACCTCCTACTGTTAAAATAACACCTGCTATAGAACTTACTCCAGAAGAAATTATGTCGTATATCATCCCACCACCACCGGGTTCTAATTCGTCGACCCTAGATAGAGACCATGCTAGTTATGTTAACCAAAACGAAATATGTGAAACAAAAATTGAGGAAATTTCTTGTAGCGAAGTGAAAGCAACGAATGGTGATGTGTTAAGAGGAGTTCTTAGTGTTAGTGAAATTAGAAGTATGTTCAATGCAAAAGGATTAAGCGATGCTAGAAATAGTTTATTGTTAAAAGATAAGAATAAATCACAAACAAAGTCTGAGTCACCTAAGAGTAAAAGAAAAAGCATTACAGGGGATAGACAATCAAATGGAGTTACACATGTTATAGAATACCCCACAGTGGAAAGAAAAGGGATGTTTTCTTGTTGTAGCAAAGATAAAAACAAAAACGAAGAAAGCAGTGACGAAACCGAGAAAATAGAAAGCCTAATACAAAATTCAGATTCCATGCCAGATGTTTGTGAAATTCGTCCTCCGCCAAGGAGAAAAAGTGGTGAAATAAGGAAACCCCCAGAGAGGCCACCAAAAACACCTCCCACTCCAGCTCCGCGACCAAGATCGAACTCATTTACGTGTCCCAATAATGAATTACGGGCAGTGGAAATTACTACTAATCATTTCAATACATTAAATAATAAAAAGTTAAATTATAAAGTTGTAAGTGACTTAAATGAAAGTTCACAAACACCTCCTCAATTACCACCGCGACCCGAAAATAAGGTTCTTTCTCCGCCTCCACCTTTGCTGTTACCGCCTAAGAAGCCACCTTTACCTCCAGTACCAAGTATTGAAGTTTTACGGTTAAAAAATTCACAAAAACTTTCACCGGTTCGCGCCAATGAGCGACTCGCTAGTATTGGATCACCGCATTTTCAAAGAAACCCTAATACATACAGGAATCTTGAAAACGAGAACAGATTGACTGACGACGAATCGCAAAACATAAGACAAACCCAAAACTACAGCTTCATGACCTTGCAAAATCGCCATGTTCGTTCTAATTCTGAAACGAAAAATACTATTTTAAAAAATAAAGATATGTCTACAGCTCTTTCATTATGTTCACCACAAATGAACAGACGTTTTAGTAACAGGCCTGATATTCTTAATGGCGCACCGGTAGGGGATCCACGTATGTTTAGCCCTCCATTATCTGAAAGGAAACCTTTGAGGAGAGATAGCTCTAGTTCTACTGGAAAAGCTCAGAATCACGTGCGATTTAAGGATGATGTTATCGACGACATTCCAACTCCTCCGTCACCTCCGACGGTGAAGTTTCCGGAATTCCAAGCGGGAAATAATGGTCATGTTTCTATTGAAAATTTATTATGTAAAACCGAAGTTGCTGTTGATGGTTTATTGCAAAGATTACACCAAGTGGCTCAGAAATGTTCTCATCAACATGCGCATGGCGGTGGTGAAGATATAGACGAAGTCAAATTTCAGGTATGATTTTTATAAAAAATTCTCTTCTATTTATTGTGATAAAACTTAATAGCTTATGATTCATCGTGAATTTGCTCGGGTCATCATCTTTTCCAAATTGTCTTGTCTTAGTCAAGTCAATGTTTTACACACTTACACAAAAATATGTTTAAAGCTATTTACTAATTAAGTTTAGTATTTTACGTAAAAACCATTCAATTGTTTTAAATATTTATTAAACGATAATATCGTTATATAGAGGGCTCGCAATGAGCTAACTTCGTGTGCGGTGTCGCTAGTGGGAGCTTCGCGTACATTGGTCGGAGCTTTGGGCTCTTCCCCTACTGCGGCGCCCACACCCACGCCCACTCCCACTGCGCCAACAGCCCTTGCGGAATGTCTAACACCTCTACGACGTCTGGCAGACCTAGCGCAGGTTAGTACTGGAAAAGTATTTGTAAGCATAAATAAATTATTTATTATACCAATTATGTCACATATTGAGTCATTTCATTACAGTAATAAACTATTAAATCCTGAATTTTATTAATGTTTTTTTTTTATAACAACGACTCCAATAAAAGGGAGAGGATTTCGTTCACGCGCCAATGAAAATTCTTCAATTTCAAGCACAGAGTATATTATGACCAATATTCTACATTACCAGCAAACGTGGTTACATGAGAAATTCAAATTCATTAATTTGCTAAATAAATCTAACTTAGTCATGAAATCAATCCCATTTTAACGTTTCGTATTCTTGAAAATAGAATCAACGCTAAATGGTCTCAACATAACGCTGCCGGTCGGTTAATTAAAGATGGGAAGGTTAATAATTTGATAGAAATGATTTTAAATTAAATCGAACCTTGTGTACTTTAATTTAAAGTACATATTCAAATACAAATTTCGGTCTCATTCGATTTTGATGAAATGATTTTCAATAGCGCCGCGTTGTCACGTAAATGAAATTAAATCGGGTTACGTGTGCATTTGAAAAGTAAGCTGCTGGTTTACTGGTCAGGAATTGATGTAAACATATTTATTGCTCTTTAAGTAAATCCAGTCACCCATTTATTTGCTCAATAGAGCCCAACCAACTTAGACTTTTCTCACACAACTAAAGGAGTTGGGTCCTTACTAGAATGATAAAATGTTTGTTTTTGTCTGTGACCTGTGTATTTTGTATACATCTAGTATATTAGTGAACATTTGTAAATTCTTTACGAGCAGCCGTATCGTTAATATTATATCCCAATAAAACTTTGTCATCTTATTGATTGAACTCAATTTATTACCCTATACTATTGGAACATACCGAGTATATAAATTTAGAACAAGTATAGATTTATGTCTTCCTAAGGTTCAAACGCTCTTATTTTTTGTAATCTCTACATAGTTTATTTAAGTGCTTATTTTGTATATCAACAATTTGTTTATTATTAATGTTAAATTGACTATCATATATTACAGGCACTCGGCAGACATACTTCAGCCCCTTTGCAAACCAGAAACTTGGTCCTCCGAGTTCATGACGTCACCGCTGCTTTTAAAGACTTGGCAGGAGCTGAAATGGCACACATTATACATGAACACAACGCTAAAAGCAGTTTAAACCAGGGTCAAGAGACTAATTCAACTCTGGAAGGTCAACTGGCTTTAAGAGCAGAATGTCTTGCTAATGTATTGGCCACCTTGCTTAGAAGTCTTCGAGTATTCTCTCCATAAATATCGTAGTTTAAAAAGAAAAACAAATTGTCAAGGCAGCTATCTTGTCTATGGTCACTCTTAGTACATCTAAAAGGAGCTAAAATACCTAAGAAATATTTTGGGTACAATAAAAATATATATATTGCTCACCTTCATCATAGACACTTATGACGTATAATAAATATTAGAATCTCGTATTGTTTAGTGTAAAAATAATTTTATCTTCTGTTAAAAACCGTTACTAAAATGAGACCAAATAAAATTAGGTATGTTTGTATAATTATTCTAGTTGGCAACACTTTTGTTTTAAATTAAGTTGTAGTTTTGTAAATTTTAACATACGTTAATCCTTATTGATTGTTAATAATTTCTTTTTTATTAATCCAACGTTAGTTATAGTAACTTAGGCCTACAGTATATACAAATGTTAATCTCAATACAAATGTTTGAGAAAACCAATGTTTTGATATAAATCAAATTGAAACTCGTGACACCAATGTAACTTAATCATTATAGTTCTATGTTTACTCTATGATTCCATATTACAAATGTTACCATGTTAAATAATTAAGTATTGTATACATAAACATATCTGTTCACATTATCACTATTGTATATTGTTTAATCTTTAGGTATGTGTGATTAAAATAGGGTGCGAATAAATAAATGTAATTAAATCATATCTAATGTCTAAACTAATTGCTAAATAGCATAAATATCAAATGCATTTCGGTTTTTTTCTATTGATATTTTATTTTACGTAGGTCTGTGTTGCTAGTTGTTTAAATGTTTTTGATACAAAAATGGAGTACACTCAACGTACTGATATTTAATATTGGTGCTATTTTTGAAAAAAACGTGTACGTTTTGTATTCTGATTGGTTGGGAAATATTAAGAAAAAAAATCATCTAACGATTTAAAATACTTCTATGAAACTGCAAAACAATTACGTTTTTAATTTACTATCTCTTATGACCTGTAAAGTACAATTTTGATCTTCTACATGCGAAGTCTTTACCAGTATTTAGCCAAAGACAAGAAGTTTTTTTCATTGTTTTTTATTTTTTCTATTTTATATATTGAGCCTTGTTCATTCCTTTTAGCGTAATTCTACTTAAAATAAATAATAATCTGATAAAACTATAGATCGAAATGTTTTTATTTATTCTCTAATATATCAGAATATATATTTTAATAGCATGGATATTACAATAAATATTAAACATATACATTAAAACTTAACAACTTTTGTTGATTTCTTTCGCTTATCTTATTTTAAAACTTTATTTAACTTTAAATATCCACATTTTTTAAAAATAAAATTATGATCCGATAAAAAGGGATTTTTTAAGTAACTTAATGACGATGTTGTCTAATTTCCAAACTTCAAATTATATGGGTAGTGTCAAAATTAAACAGTATAAATCTAAATTTAGCTTAACATTTTAAAGAAAAATCGACGCTTCTCCAAAATAGCCCACTACATATGGGTGGAAATGGTGATTAAAGGTTTTGTGTAATAATCAATTACAAAAATGTTTTATGGGTGAATTATAATTCAAACAAGAGCGAGAATCTAAATTTACAGATAAATTATATTGCAGTATTATCATTTCAGCGATCAAGAATGATATTTGAAATCCAATATTCATTACATCATAACAAAAGTGGAATTAAGCTTTGGACCTGGGCCGGATTTAGAGGTCTGGAGGCATCTGATTATAAGAGGTGGAAGGATGGTAATTTTGTTTACCATATCTTTTTAATTTTTTTTAATTAAACAATTTATTGTGTTACCAAACAATATATTTTTTAAACATTTAACAAACGCGTATAAATAGAAGAACAAAAATTTTGTAAATATATCTGGAAAATGCCGAGAAAATTTGTAAAACTCGTAGTATAAACAAAATATTTCATATCCGAACCCGCAAACTTTAATGTAGACACACAGACAGACACAGGTTTTATACACAGATAAGATATTGCAATCACGTCCATGAAATTAAAAATTATACTCTCTCCCATGTGATTTAATTGCTCATTTTGTTTGAAAGTGCAATGACATTCTCCATTTAGATCAGTGAATAAATATAACGGATGGAACAAATGGAAACAGTGCATATCTACATTTTTTTAATAATTTCGAAGTCTTTATTATCAAATCCCCTCTCTTGTGGAGGCATCGGGGTTGGGGGACCCGTCTGCCCCCCCCCCCCTCTAAATTCGGCCCTGCTTTGGATATTAAATATATGACCAAATAAATTCAGAAATAATACAAATAATTTAAAGTGCATGCATACAAAGTACACATGTTAGAAGTGAAACTTCTTTGGCAAAAAAATTTTTTTGTTTTGTTTATATTTGTACAAATGTAAAACTTTAGATTTCCGAGACTTAGAGGATGGGAAAAGGAAGATACGTTAGGAACTTAATTGTCATTAAAATATTAAATGTGTCGAAAATTAATACAAGTTATAATTTTTTTTTATATATGAACATATATTTTTTTATTTAAACAACGACCCCGAATAAATTTACTTTGTGAAGTAAGTGTACTGTATCTCAGGGTTCGTCAACTTGCGACCCACGGGCCACTAGTTGGCTACCCCTGATCTCAGCATGGTGCAAAGAGGAGAGACCGTAATATAAAATAGTATGTATATTTCTGTTTCATTCTTTGCCGGCTTCATCCTACACATTTTTGTATTTGCGTCTCTTACCCTGTCGTTTTTTCCTTTGCCTCCGGTTTCAAATATCAACGACTCTAAAGAAGTTCCACTTCAAAAATATAATGTTAGAGCAGATTCACTTAGATAATACAAATTAGGTATCTTAAAATATCCGTTTTATATTCATTAAGCAAATTTATGTTTATATATGTTCTTTTTACTTACAACCCATTTTTCCCTCGGTTGTTATTCATTTTAATGAATATGAACCAGTCGTTTATACATCTACATGTATATGTTTAATATAAAATAACACGAAGGTGTAAATGTATTAACTACTTACTTAAATTGTTATTATACAAGGTAACTAACTATACCACATTAATATATTTATTGTTTCGTAAATCACAATGCAATGCATTTGATGTAATAAACGATTTGAAACAAAGCTTTTGTTGTTTTATATATCCATGTGATACATATACCCCCTTGACTTGTGGAATAAGCTGGTAAATGCGTGACGAGAGCGTTATGAAAAGTGTGATCGGGCGAGGAGAACGGAAGTTGAGAGAAAGATATTCAGTTAGTGAAGATACAAAAACAGAGAGAGAGTAACGTTTCATATATTTATTTATATTGCTTTTATCTACAAAAATAAAACAGTTTTTTGATGTCCTGGTTAGCTTTATTTTATAGATTACCCTATTAAATGCCGGGCAAGTATTGCATTGACAAAATAGGACGTTTTTAACGTACCTGTTAGAGTCATTTTATAGATTACCTTATTAAATGCCCGCCAAGTGTTGCATTGACATAATATGACGTTTTTAACGTACCTGTTAGCTTCATTTTATAGGTAACTCTATTAAATGCCCGGCAAGTGTTGCATTGACAAAATATTACTTTTTTTAACATTTTTAACGTACCTGTTAGCTTCATTTTATAGATTACCTTATTAAATGCCCGGCAAGTGTTACATTGATAAAATATGACTTTTTTAACGTACCTGTTAGCTTCATTTTATAGGTAACTCTATTAAATGCCCGGCATGTGTTGCATTGACAAAACATGACTTTTTCAACGTACCTGTTAGCTTCATTTTATAGATTACCTCATTGAGTGCGCGGCATGTGCCACATTGGACACAATATGATTTTTTTAAAGTACAGGTTATATTTCAATCGTCTTTTTCTTTGACGTCCTTGAACTACAGATTAGATACCGTATGTAAACATTTTCAATCACTTACCATCAGGTGATATTATAGTCAAATACTGACTTGTTAGCAATAAAGAAACCTTGTCACAAAAATAAAACTTGAAGGTGCTATAATAAAGCATGACAACCCGTATCAAAATCATCAACGCCAACAACGACGACTACCCTTGATAAGAACATGATTAAAATACGTTTAGCCTACCACGCAGTCCCAGATCTCATGGTAATATAGAAAACACGTTCATAGTGAACGTCTACATCACGAAAGTAGCCATGCATTTCAAGTAGGTGTGAGTGAGTTGTTGTTTTTCGTATATACTATCTTTTCTCGGTAATGTCACCCGAGTAATTTCCAATCCTGTAGAAATATACGAAAACCCATTATTTATCGGGTCAAATCGTTTATCTAAACCACTCTCACACATCTAACACTCAAAAAACCGTGTTTCTAGAAATATTATAAAGTAGTAAATCGTAGGTTCTTGCTTGAAACTATTTTAATAGTCGACTATCCCTACTATTCTGTGGTAATTGAGTTAAAATGTTCTGTCATAAGTTAAGTGCGCTTGCAGTGGGATTTTCACACGATTCGTTACAACCGGTTGCTGGGCAAATAGAAAAATGAACGGGGTTCTTTAACCTAATAAGAATTCTAATCTATCTGAGCCTTGCAGGGTTCCGTTTCCTAACTATTTTATACATTTTGCCAGTTAATACACAAATCCTTGATTAAAATGAACTAAAAAGCTTGATTTCTTTGAATAAAACGTATATAAAAATGAAAAAAGAAAGTATTACCGATTATGATGGCCTCGCTGTCGCATTGGTGCGAGTACTCGCTCTGATAATAGAGACTCCCGGTTCGATCCCCGGTGGGGTGAATTTAGGATATTGCTTTACTTATTTGTTTGAGTCTGATTGTGGAAGGCTTCGGCCGTGGGTAATTACCATCCTACCAGCAATAACGCACCGCTAAGCAAAAAGATTAGTGTTCCTGTACAATGCTATGTAGAAACCATAAGAGGTATAATGCCTTTTATCAGACTGGGCGTGCTTAATTTAAGACTGTTTCATCACTTACCATCACCTATGATCACAATCAAGCGCTAAATCTGTCAGCAATATAAAAAATATAAATAAAATACTCATATTAGATTTTACCAAAAGTTTTAATAAAAAAATACTAGCGGCCAGGTACGTGCTACGTATAAAGTGAAATAATAAAAAAAAGGATTGGAACATCAAATTCGTTTATCCAAACAAAAAAATATTTTATTAATTGCTAGCTATTTTAAAACTTAATCCAAAACCACCACCACAATCCCCATCTGAAAAACGTTTGACAGCAAAATCCCCATTAACAAAATGATCCACCAAATGATCCACCACAACGAAAAGTGGCAGTGATTTAAAAATCATCTTTATATAAATAAAAACCCATTTAAAAAGCTACATTAAATAGTAGATAAAGATATAGCTTGTATATAGGAAAATAATTATACACACAAAATAGTTTTGATTTAATATAACAACGAATCTAAAGTCTTCGAACAGTGTGTGTTTCTTATCTACGGATCGGAAACGTGGTCGCTGACTATGGGCCTCATTCGAAAGCTCAGAGTCACTCAGCGTGCGATGGAGAGGGATATACTCGGAGTTTCTCTACATGATCAAATCAGAAATGAGGAGATTCGTAGCAGAACCAAAGTCGCCGACGCCCTACGAATCACGAACCTGAAGTGGCGATGGGCGGGGCACATATTCGACGAACCGATGGACGTTGGGGCCGGAAGGTGCTGGAATGGCGACCCCGCACCGGACGACTTAGTGTAGGAAGACCCCCACAAGGTGGACCGACGATATAAGGAGGCTGGAGCCAGGCGGCGCAAGATCGGGCACAGTGGGCATCATTTCGTGAGACCTATGTCCAGCAGTGGATGTCTATCGGTTGAAGCGTCGAATAACGAATCAAAAAGCTTACTAACCTTAGTAGGCTAAGCAGATAGATGAATGCTAAGTAACACTAGTAGATTAAATAGTTGATTACTACTATCAATAAAAAATATTGCGTGTATTTATATTTACAAAAATTATATTTAAATTGACATATTGACAAATCCTTTCCTTTTTTATAGAAAATAAAATGGCAAACGAGGGTACTTTTTACTAGATCACAAGGTAGTCCGCAGATAGATTAGGATCAGAAGGAACACTGGAACTGCATTTCCACGTTTCGGCATCGGATTCACTGACTCCGCAAAGAAATGCAGCAACAGAATACTAGTGTAAAATGAAACTAGTATTCTGTGAAAACATGGTACTTTCCGTGTAGAAAGATTGTAAAACATAAACCCTATTCTCAGAAAAGCATTGTTCCATTTTATTGTGATCTCTATGTATGTGCGGTTGAAAAAGGATTTGAAACAAATATTCTGATTACTAATTCTCAATATTTTTACACATTTAAGAACATAGCGTAAGGATTCCTAAAAACTAGCTGCGGATGCGATAGGGAACACAAGATGAGGGAACGAGATGTGCAGAAATAGTGCATTATTAAAGAAGGTGTTGCACTCAAAGCAACGATTTTAGAAGCTATTACTACACTAATATATTTTTAAGATGTTTTCAAATATACCTGAATTAAGAAGTTTTTTATTTGAGAAAGTAATATAGCCTATGTCGCTAAGTGAAAATGCAGCTTTCTAAAGGTGGAAATATTTTTGAAATCGGTCCGGTAGTTTGTGTGAAAACCTTACAATATTAATTTAGATATGAGAGTAATTCCACACGTGTATTAAGTCGTATTTCAGAAAACCATTAAAAAACCAACTTATATGAGAAAAATAATGCCGGCTCATGTATCTATATATAGAAGAAATTCGTTTTATTTACATTATTTATAAATCAAGAACGCCTGAACCGATTTTGCTGGGAAATGGTGGGGAGGTAGCCAAGAACCAGGACATATACTTTTTATTTTTTTACCACCGCACAATTTACAACTAAAGTTTGGCTTCGTAGTAATCATACTTCGAAACATAAACCAGCCAAAACTGATGAACCATGTGGTTTACGCCACGATACTTAAAGTAAAATTCGAGGATGCGGAAGTTCTCATTCCGAGGATCCCAACCGATACTGTTTGAGTATAAACGACTTCAAATTCCATGACCATTAATAAATTTGGCCCAAGATTGTGATCTGAATCTAGAAAATCCGTGATTCACCCATGGTCAATTATAAGACATGCTATTTATTATACGACAGCTTATCTTCAACTGTGCCCAATTCTAAAGATGAATGCTACCAATGTTTACAAATAAGGTGTCTATCTAGGTTTACTGAACTCGGTTTTTTTACTGTTTTTATTTTTTTGCTTACTCCTCGCCCGCCATCGACAACATATACAGACCATTCTGCATCGACTAATTTAATAAATACATATTATTCCGCCAATTATGACTCTGCATCAGTTAAATGTCAAGATGTGCGAGTATCCCTTCGATAATTTACTTCAACGAAAAGCTCAATGATGAATTGTAAATATTACTTAAGTATATGAAAAGGTATTTTAAAAACTCAATAATGTCTTCCTAGAATTTAAAGGTGGCTACACGGTCTTTAACGGTTTATTTACATTGTAACAATGTTAAGTTGTAATAGCTTGACACTAATGAAGATAATCATGTGGCTTTTAATTAATATTGAATATTTTTTCATTTGCACTGATAACTATTAATAAAATGAAAATTATTAAATAAAATTTAGCTGGAGGGCTTGGGTCGTGGCTTGCTATACCTATCGATAAACATCAAACTGCCATATCAAACTAAATAAAACTTTTAACGATTGTGTCTCGAAGTGCCAAACTGGCTGTGCATTGGAGTGTTGGTGCCAACACTTATGTATTGTAATGAAAGTTGTATACGACAGAAGAAGCATAAAAGTAAAATAAATGCGGTAGAGATGAGAGCGTTGAGAAGTATTACTGGATTGAAACTGAGTGACAGAGTAAAAAATAGTGTGATAAGAGAACAATGTGGTAGAAGATGTAGTGACCAAAATTGAGAAAGGTATTCTTAGATGCTTTGGGCACTTTAAGAGAATGAATGAAAGGATACTGACAAAAAGCATTTATGAGTGAAGAGTAAATAGGGAAGTTGGAAGGGGAAGAGCAAGGCGAACGTTCCTGGACCAAATCCAGGACATTTTAAATAAGGGCCAAGTCAAGAAAGTCAAATCTACAGTATTCTTGGGTATAATATTGGATTCTGGTTTTCACTGGGGCGCCCATATTAAGATTCTGGCAAGTAAACTTAGTTCCGCTGCATTTGCTGTTAGAAAAGTTAGACAATACACTGATGTTGAAACTGCCAAAATGGTGTATTTCACTGTACTGTTATGGGGGCAGGGAGGCGGACATGGAAACTACATTTATTTTACAAAAAAGAGCATTACGGGCCATATATCAATTAGGATCTCGTGTTTAAAAGGGGGTCTCAGAGATAAATTTAAAGGAATATCAATTCTCACAGTACCGTCGCAATGCATATTTAATAATATCTTTATCGTAATAACATACATTTTTTCAGTAAGAAAAGTGAAATACACAATTTAAATACAAGAAATAAAAACAAACTTGTAATTTCATATTTTAGAGTGAAGAAGGTTCAGAAATCATTTGTCGGGTTGAGCATACGCATTTTTAATAAGATACCTCAATCAGTTTTAGACTTACCTTCACATAATTTTAGAAACATCCTTTGTTACCAACGGACAGACTACTGGCAATTCAAAAGTGCTTTGTGAGCCTACTTGAATAAAGAATATTTTGATTTGAAAAAGAGTACTCTAAACCAACGAACTTGTATGAAGAGAGAAGCGAAGGAGATATGCAAGAATCGTGGCAAGTTTAAGAACCTGGTCTCTGCCTACCCCAATAGGAATGAGACGTGATGCTAAGACAATCGTTAAACATACATAATATTAAACGATTGCATTACAACAAGATACTCTACCTATCAAATTTATTTAACAACTAAAGACTTTTTTTGACGCTGGGAAATGCCTTTACGCACGGGGTGTGGGACTCACTGACAGGTCAGAATACACACTAAAACCCAGCGGAGAACCTTCGACATCCTTGATTGGAGAACTAAAGGTACACATACGCAGTTTACTCTAGCACTCCGGATGTAGCCGCCTTATTTAAATCATTTACGGAAGGGGAAGAAGATGCGCATATCTACGAACCCTGTTACCCCGCTGCCAACGTCGGAGCGGGGGAACGTTGACGGCATTCTGTCTCATCCTCTCTGATGCCTCCTTCAGCGACATAACAGATTCGCAGAAGGAGGCACCGACCCTCCATCCCATCTCGTTAGCAAGCATTGCGCAGGAAAATATTCGAATTAGTGTAATTCTATAAATCTAATCCAATCCAACATTCTTCGTTTTATTTTCTAGTTACTCTATAGGTTTTGTTGGTATACCAAAAGGGGAACAGACAGGTCACGAACACTTAGCGAATGCTCTTGTAATTTATTTATCGACATATATTTAGTAATATATATATATTTATTTGTTAATTATTCATGTGCAGTGCGCATTCTATCAACCGCTGGCAATTATATCATTCGCCAAACGGTTACATTAGAAAAGTTACTATGATGGGTAAGTTTACTCAAAAATTCTGCTGTCCCACACAACTATCTTATATCTACGAGTATAACAAACTGACACCGGTAGTTGGGATTGTCTTGCGTTTTCACAAAGACATCTTCTGTCATAAAAAAATTATTGTGGTTCCACGCTCTATCCTCCATCCTTTTCTATTCTTGTCTGGGGTATTACTTTGTAATAAAGGTAGCCCAATTTTTCATATTGTTCTTCGCTACTATGACCCGCCCATTTCTTTATATTATAAACGTTAATTGCTGTTAATTGGTAAAAAAGAGAACGCTTTTTGTAGAACGTGGAAACCGTAATTCGTTCAAACCATTCAAAAGTTTTAGCGCGCAACTACCTTAGACAGTAACATCACTTACCATCCCACGTTAAATCTTATGAATTAATGTCAGTCGCTTTTTCGTTCCATCGACTTTCAAATCGTAACATTGCTAAAGAAGTTTTCACTTCAATGGGAGAAAATTACAATTTTTAAAATAAAAATACACTGACGATAATATACAGATGACATAGAATAATCTGGAAAGAACCAATTTCGGCGTAAATTGAAATATTTATGTAACTCGCGTAATTCCTATTCAGAAAGGAAAGAGTAGAGTGACATAGTTTTTACATTACACTGTTATATTAAAAGTGTGACTAGGAGTGTCGTTCCTGACAGGGCCACCTTTTCTATAAATTTCTGACTGGTTAGCGTTTGATTATGATACCACCTGCTGGTAAGTGATGAGTAAGCGCTTTTGGTTTTAAAACAGCATCGTACCGGAACACAGATCTCTTACTTGGTGGTAGGGTTGTAGCTAGCCGTGGCTGATGTCCCTACTTGCTCAAAGTCAGACAAATTAGAACATGAAATTTCCTAATTCCACCATACCGGGGATCGAACCAGATACGTCAGTTATCAAAGCGAGTACTTGAACCAGTGCGCCAGCGAGGCCGTCACTGGACTACAGGGGGCACGGATCTCGTTCCAATCGACTGGTGCAAATGCTGACCAGGTATGGTTGCTTTGGTAAGCATCTGCACGATGTGGTGGTCTCTGGGTGTGAGAAAACGCTTGTCTTTCATGCTTGTGATGCTCTTGTAGTTATATGTATGTAGAAAAGTATCCAGCACCTCAGTGATATACCCTTGTCCTCACTAGATCTGTGCAGTTTCAGACCCTTTGGGAATGTGGGAAAACGATCTTTGGTTATATATTTCGCGAAAGGAATATGAGTAAATGTAAAGTGGATAGTGTTGAAGACCTAGTCATATATCGTTTATTTATTTATATAGAATTAATCCAGTGACCATGGACCCCGTGACCTCAATTAGCGATGCTAATAGCAAAAGGTGTTAAGCTGCCGAGTTAGCCTTTATATATTGTTAACGATTTGTAAAGTTCATGCAACAATTAATTAATTAGATCGCAAATGTCAACATTCCAGCCCTTGATGACCTTTGATGACCTTTAATACTCATCTGTTATGTAAACGTTAGCGATGTCTGGCAAAAAATACACCAACTACATTTTTTAGAATAGGTTAGATGATAATACGTACCGTGCTGAAATACCGTTAAATAAATAATTTACGCCTTATGGGCAAAAACAAAAAAAATTGGTATCCTGAGTATGTGAGATCATTTGCCATTTATACTCTACAAAGTTGTTTCTTGGTTATTAAATTGAAAACCGTATCACATATTGGTAATTGCCAATAAAATTCCCACAAAAAGTGTAGCAGTAAATAAATTGCACAAAAAAAAATTAAATTCTATTATTATGACAATAAAGAAGCCTAGCGGCTTATTCTCTGAACAGGGCGCTAAGATTCTTCAAGTCGTTCTTTAATGAATAAATCATAAATAAATATCAGCGCATTGGAAAAATTATGAGAAAATTATCTAGATTTTAACGTATCAAAGGGGCTTTCGATTTGATTTGGATAAAAATCACTTTAACTTAATTATATATTTCTATTAGTTACTCTTACAAAAACAATCTTTTTGAAATACCTATTTAAGAATACTCCAATCGTTTAGATAACGAGTAATTTAATCATATTTCTTTAATGGTTTTAATCTTCAGAATTGCTTTTGAATAAAGCTCTAAATATGCCCGATTTAATCTAAGAGTAATAAAGTAAATTTAAGAACGAAAATACATAAAAAATTATGCCTGAAAACAATGATTTATTTGATTTTTTTAGGTTTTATCAGAATATAATGAACACTAGATGTTCTACAACACTTTTAACAATGGTAGAACTCAGGTGTACAGTTATTGAAATATTACTGTTTTTTATTAAAACGAGAGGTTTTTTAGTTAAGACGCAAACATTTTAGCTCAGTTAACCAGGAATGCACTGACAGTTCCCCTGGTCCTGATAATGGACAACGGAAATCACTTTACATCAGATATACCACAAGCTTATTTGTCCGTTTAACTTTATACCTATAAAACAAATACAGTATTATTTCTCTGTCTTCTTACGTTTAATTTGGTATAATTTAACAACATAATTTCATGTCCAAAATATATTTATTGCATAAAAACTACATTAATAACATATAGTGATTGATGCCTTCTTTTAAGTATAACAAATACATGTATGAGAAGATCTCGCCTGTTATATATATATATTATTCTTTTTAGAATACACAAATATATGTATTGATATTAGTTTATGTATGTGTTTCTCTCTCTCTCTCTCTCGGTGTGTGTGTGTGTGTGTGTGTGCCTTTGTACTCCATAATTATAGTAATAAGTATATTACTTTATATGTCTTTTTATTTTTATCTTGTGTGCTAGAAACTGTTTTCTCCCTCTCTTTCTCAAAATATAAGGGTTGGCTTGAGTGTGTTTGTACAAATATTAAATTTTTAATAGGGATTCTACCTAGTTAGAGCCTAAAAAAAACCAAATAATCTGAACTTGCCCTTATACGAGTCTTATATATTTACTTTGTGATTAATCAAACTTTTACTATTGGTTCTGAATAAAAACCTTTACTGCAGGGACGGGTTTACACAACAATATTTAAACATTAGTGATTGTTCGCAATGTCTAAAACTAAATAGGAAAGATAAGCATCTCATTTTCGTTTATATGGAAAGACTTGCAAGTAATTGCCAAGTCGATAGAAACGGGTTGTCTAAACGCGTCCGTTTGCGTTGAAACTGCTTAGCTTATCCTATGGGATGTGAAGGGAAACGTATGTCGCGAGGCTAGCAGGGAGTAGAGTGCAACGTCCCGTCCACGCCGCGAACGAACCGGTTTCTAATCGTTGTATTTCTGCCTCCGATCGACCGAAGAAAAACTTAGAATAAGTGCATTGCCAGTGAGGCTAGCCGCGACATGTTTTATTACAATAATAAAACAATAACATACCTATGTCAGTACCACGAATACATTTCTGAGAAATCTGTTAAAATAACATTGAATATGGAATGCTAAACAGTAAATATTCATGTGAGGAAATTGTAGCAGTATAAATAAATTATCACAGCCCAAAAATGTTGCGTCAGAAGCATTTGTGATGTGAGCCGAATAACTTCCTGTAAACCTCTTTTATACATCTATAAACACCAAAAAGTATTGCGCTTTCATAGATTTAGAAAAGCCCGATGATCGAGTGGTGAGGAATGAGCTGTGGTCAACGTTATCTACGTATGGGGTGAGCGGTAATCTGACTCAAGCATTGAAATCTCTCTATGAGGGTTCTAGTGCTTGTGTCAGAATAAACAGGGGTACACAGAGTGATTTCCTGTCGAAAGAGGTGTTCGACAGGCATGTGTTGCGTCATCATGGCTGTTCAACCTATTCATGGATAACTGTTTGACAGATTTAAAAGAAAGTATGTACGGGTTAAGAAGAATGAATTACGCATCAGATGTTTACTCTACGCTGATAATCAAGTAATACTTGCATCATCTGCCAATGAGCTACTCCTCCTCCTCTGGTCATCGCTCACTGCTGAGCATTGTGATGTTCCCGACGAAGCAAGCTGTGCCATCTTTGCCGATCGGTAGCGATGTGGATGGCCTGAGTGGCTTTGGTATCCAGCTGCTCCGCTATCTGATCGGACATCGCTTCGGACTTCGGCCTCTGGGTCTTTTGCCTTCCATGTTACCGGTCAATATGAGTTTCTCTAGGTTATCTCTCGGCCTTCGCGCGATATGTCCAAAGAACTGTAGTATGCGTTTAGTTCTTCCAAGATGGAAACATTTGTCCTGTTTGCAGTCCAGGGGATTCGCAACATTCAAATTTGAAATAGAAATGATTACTGTAACTCCTACCAGCTGTCTTATATATTTATTTTACCAAAAAAAAAAAAATAGTTAAAGCTTCAGTATTTACTCCTCTAGTCTCAACTATTACAACAATGCTATTTATGTCGATTTGATGTATATGAAACAGGTTTTATTTGCAACAATTTTTACATGTTCGTTGTTCGTTCGTTGTACAAGGCAAGATGTTTTGCGTGTATTGTTTGAAATTATCTAAGGGTACATCCAAGATTGCTTGCGCTGTCTTGCCCCTGTCTCTTCTATTTAACCATGCTAATGATTACTAAAATTCTTATAATCCCTTTTGTCAGTCTGCGTTCATTCTATCTCTATACGTGCCCAAACCATCTAAGCATACCTTTCTCAATTTTAGTCACTACATCTTCTTTTATATCACAACGTACTCTTATCACACTATTTCTTACTTTGTCACTCAGTTTCAATCCACTGATACTTCTCAACGCTCTCATCTCTACCGCATTTATTTTACTTCTGTGATTCTTCTGCCATACCCAACTTTCACTACAATACATAAGTGTCGGTACCAACTCTCCTGCATGCACAGCCAGTCTGGCCCTTTGAGACACCATCTGGCTATTTACGCCACTTGCATTTAGTCTCCTTTCAATATCACTTTCACATGTTCCATCTTTTGTAAATTAGATCCCAAGTATACAAATTCTTTCACCTCGTCCACTTGATTCATTTTATGTGATCATATCGTTGAGGTAAATTTTGTATTAGGTCTTACAGGCAGTTCTATGTGAATGTGAATAATTAACAACTCACGGCAAAGAAGCTCTTAAAATTGGCACTAAAGTTTAATAACAGTGTATTCAGATGCTGTGATGGGTACATGAATTCTTGTTGAGATTCATAGTTTCCAATCTTGGGCAGAACCCTCTAAACCCTCTTTGTAAAACTTATTTGCCTAAAAATATCGTTAAGAAACTTGCATACCCCGGATCATTTCTGAAGTAGTAGTAGTAGCCAGCGGAGTAGCGTGGCTCTAAAAATACTCTCTTCTATAAGTGAGGAGGTTTGTGCCCAGAAGTTTGTTGATAACCTTACGAAAGAAAACCCGTAAGAAAGTATATCCATCTCTACATTACTGTGATGAAGTCGGCAACATTTATTAGAATATATAAGTATTGCTCATTGTTGATATTTTGTTTATTATATAACTTGAACTAACTTTATAGTAATGCCTTCAAACTAGGCTGGAGGTTTTTAAGCAATAACGTATAAGGTTAAATAAATAGTAGTAGGCTGCATAAAATTTATAACTCATTTAATGGTAACTGTATACGTTTCTATAATAAACTCCCAGAAGACGTTGTCGAGATGTCAATTAATAAACTCAAAGTCTTTGTTAAAAGAAAATTGACTGAGAATTTATACTATAATTTGAGAAAACGAATTGCTTAATAAATTTAAATATAATAAACTAATTTGATATGGTAATGATGATGGTAAAAAAAATCAAAACACCCTACTGAGTTTGTTGTGGGCTCTTCTCAGAACCACGCGAGAAGGAACCCTCGTAACTTTAAATTTTAAGTCTTTCTTTAATACCATCATCAGTCGTAAATTAGAATTATAGTGTGGGAAAAAATACATATTTGACGGTTTAAAAGTGCTGTAAAGGCCTACTTGAATAAAGATAAGATATTTTGATTTAACTTGAAATATTTAATCGTTCTTCTTTAGGACTAGGATTGCTAGCCTAAAATTTCATTTAATTTTGATAAATAACGTAAATACAAATGTCTGCAACTAACATTACATAACGATGGCTTACAAAGCTCTGAGCACTACAATAGGTTATTTAGCTTCCATTAAATTATGCAATCCTACGATTATAAACAAACACAGCGCTATTTTCCGAGATACAATAAAATAATGGCAAAAAATTCCCCTCATATGCCACGCATTGTGCAAACTCAAGTAATTCTAACCATCCGTTTAGGAGTGCCTCTAATGTTCCCGAGGAAAGCGAAGTTGGAGGAATGTTGTCCCTGTCTGCCAACGTTTTTGCTCCTACACCACTGTTATTGACCAGTCCACTCAACAATTACAAAAAGACGTATAATATAATCATCCTTTTTATAAATATAGTCCGCAGTTCGTAGTGATAGGATTTGTTTTACTCCGAATGAAACAAACAGTATGTCCTTTTAACGCTTTTAAAGATTCTGTTTGGTACATTGACGGCAAAGGTTCTTAGCAACTCTGGAACAGGTAGATTGTGAAGAAACGTGATTGCTAGTTTCATGCGAACGCTTTTGATTTATTTGCAACAATCGCTCATGAAATGTCGCCTTGATTATCAGGAATCAGGCGCCATTCTGTATTGAATCCATGGGGTGCATAATTTAACGCAGATTGTCATGAAGTATTGGCTCGTGACTTCATGAAAGCCTTTGTTATTCAGTTCAGTATTCAATTATCTTAAGTTTCATTCGACTTTAAATGAAGTAGAA
This sequence comes from Elymnias hypermnestra, assembly GCA_015832385.1. Taxonomy (NCBI): domain Eukaryota; kingdom Metazoa; phylum Arthropoda; class Insecta; order Lepidoptera; family Nymphalidae; genus Elymnias; species Elymnias hypermnestra. Next base: position 2,185,411 of record JACTOM010000493.1, on the reverse strand, counting down.
TTAGAGAAGAATTTTATATTATCCATGCAACTTCGTTTGTGTATAAACGTGACACTTAAAAAAAGGCGACGTTCATTTGATGCTTAAGTATTGTAAGTTAATTGATAGCAGAGCGTTTAATTAATAAAATTTCGTTTAAAAAATGAAAATTAATAATCCTTAATCATCCCAAAAATTACATCGTTTATTAATACTACCCTTGACCCCTAAACTAGGAGTACTCGTGTCTTGGGGGCCAGTCCCTTCCTGTTATATTATTGGAACTTTTTATCATCAAATTAAAATAAAATAAAACAAAAATATTTTAAATTATGTTAAATGTTTGAACATTATATATTATTCAATGTGGATAAATTATAGTATTTAAAAAATATTAACGTAGTATAAATATATATAAAATAAACCAAAATTTTAAGACAATATGTTTAAATTTTTAGTCCTTATCTATTGTAATATGAAAAAATTTAGGATAATGGTGGTATTAGTTTATCAATTATCCTATATGTATATAGATAAATTATCTTACTGTTCATCCGTCATTAAATTATATTTGGTGAAAAGGAAAAAATGATGGTGGAGCTATTACAAAGTCATTCTTAAAATACTGATATCTCAATTAAATTGTCACTCATATTCTTAAAATATCTGTTTATCTTGTGGTATTTAACAAAAAAAGTATATTTTTGTACTATTTATTATGCTTAGGTATTATTTATTACTAACTAAACAGATTGGCTAGATTAGAGTAATAAATTATAGGATAAGAAGAATTATTAATAATTTAAAAAAAAATTATTACGTCATTTTCGTACCAAATCCGAACTGATTGTCTAAACATTAATAAAAAAGAATTGAATAGAGTAATTTTAAATTTCATTTTAAAGCCCATCATAAAATAATAGTTCGTTTTAAATATAATATATGAGAATAAACCTTCATTTCTACACATTTATTCTGGCTGTATCAATAAATTTATATAAAAAGAAGTAAACAATTATTGGTACATTTTTTAAAGAATAAATGTAAGGTAAGTTGCAGCCTATTAACGTCCCACTGCTGAGCACGTGTCTCTGCACTTATATGAGAGAGGATTTTTAGAGCATAGACCCTCCACACTGCTTCACTGTGGTTTGAGGGGAGAGATCAGGTGAGTTTCTTAATAGAAAACTCAATATCGTTTTTGGAATCGGCCTGACCCAAGCCTCGAACCCAGAACCTCATGTCTGTAGCCGGACAAGCTGACGTCTATACCAATTTATGAAGAATATATATTCAACATAAAAATAATTAACTAAACTTAAGTAAATATTATTTATGATATATTTAGATTTTAATTGCACTTATGCTAAGGTTATAAACATTTTAACTTACATTAGATTGCTTCCACATTGCAAAGCATGCCGGTCATTACCTAGTACATAACAAGTTTTAAGTGATGCTTTATATCTCGATAATGTCACATTTATCATAATTAACCCGGCGCATACCAAGTGAAAACCTGTATTGTCGACAACGAAAGAAATTTACTGTGTCTAAAAGACCCTTCCAAAAATATTTGAAAATAACACCTGAAACTAACGGTATCTTTATGTGTAGTAAATTTTAAAAGCTATATATGTTATTTAATCGTGTAAAAAAAATCGTATTTTATGTTATAAAGCGTATTTTATGCAAAAATAGGCATTTGGTAGTCTGAGCATATACAATATGATTCCACAACCTTGGTTCTTACCTTTTTATAAAGAGCGCTCATATGGAAAGCTTGGATTTTAATCCTCCTTCACGTATAAGTTCAGTAAATGTTTTCAAGAAAGTAACTACTGAGGTTCTTGCCATTATCTTCTCGGTTTTATCAGACAAGAAGATAATGAAGAGTAAAAGAAACCTCAGATTTATTACTAACGGACAAATTTGACTGTTACAAATCTTGTTGAATAAAGATTATATTAATATCCATTAAAAAAATGTTATCTTGAGAAAATTTAAATAAAATAAGAAACTTAATATACTTTTTCAACTTATCACTAACCCTCCTTGAAAACGATAATTGCACCTTGCAGTTAATATGTTCAACATAGTATCAGGCTAAGTTGATAAAAGGATATTGTACCCCTTAATGGTTTCTAGATCGAATCCTATTCATATATAAATTTATTTGGCTGCAAGTGTTTTCTAATCCAAAATAGACAAAATTCCTCCTCCTTGAGCCGTTGCCTCATGTCATGATAATCACTTTCTATAATGATCCTCTCTCTTATTAAGGAAGGCCATCTGGATCTGTTCTCAACGACGTGTATGACATTGTAGGTAGAAGTGTTAAAAGTGATGCGGATCTGATCTGAATTAAAAATCTGATAATAAAAATGCAATATACTAAATAATACCTACTTAAAAAAGATGTTTGCGTGTATTTTATTTTAAACTGAGCTTTTAGCCGTTCTTTTTTGTTAAGTTTGACTGAGAAAAGTAAAGACCCAAAGAAGATACTTACCTCGCGTAATACGTAAAGAAATTTTTTCCCTATATCTTGCTATGAGAAGTTTCACTTCTATTAAAAAAATGAAATGTCACTTGAGTATTAAAGACTACCTACCCATTCTTGGGTGATAATTTGCATTTACGTTTTTTTACTTTGTGCATACGAGTATCATCCATAATCCTGTAATCGTATTTTAGGCAAAAAGAGGCATTTGGTACTCTGTACATACACAATACAATTCCACAACCTTGGTACTTACCTTTTTATGAGCTGAAGCAACATATAAAGATCACTCATATGTAAAGCAACGAAAGAAGGGCTTGGATTTAAATCCAACTTCACGTATAAGTTCAGTCATTATCTTCTCAGTTGAATCAGCCAAGAAGATAATGAAGAGTAAAAGATACCTTAGATTTATTACTAACGGAAAAATTTGACTGTTACAAATCTTGTTGAATGAAGATTATCTTGATAAAATTTAAATAAAATAAGAAATTTAGTATACTTTTTCCACTGCTGCTATTAGTTCATATTCTGCCCATATACAATACATATATGAGTGTTCAAATTCTTATTTATTAATATTAAAGATAAAAAATTTTTAAACATATAGTGGACGGCTCTTGATGTTTATAAAATTCTATAATTAAATTAATTTTTGTGTAGCTTTATTTACTGAAAGCTCGCGTAAACGTTTCTATGTATTGATCTTCTTGTTCGTGGCAGAAGCCGTAAAAATTGACTTTAATCATTTATATTGCTTGTTTAGTCTGTTGATGCAGCAATTGACAAATAATTTTCACTTAGATATACAAAAGCTTTGGTGGTTAAAACATACCCCGAGCGCAGTTGCCAGGTTACGAGGTACATGAAAGGCGCAGCGTCAAATGGCAGACAGGTTTGTTTGGCCTTGGGGAGAAATGCCTGCGCCGGCGTCGCTTTCGGCGAAAGTGCTCAACTGACCACCGCTACAGCCACTGTCTGAACCTCTTTGCAGCCAGATATTTGTAATACGTTTTTGTTGTCGGTATTGTATTAATTATATTAAAATACGAGTATTTCTTGCACATTACCACTTAAAGGCCGCTTATCGTTCGTGACAGTTGCTATTTAATTTTTTAAATCGTTAACAAAGCCGGCTATACTTTGCAGTTGTTGTCTGATATTATAATATATTTGGTGTTCCCATGGGTAAAATTATAAAGTATAATCTATTAGACCAAAAATTAATGCGTAAAAATTTGTAAAAACTGAAATTTGGACAGGACTTTACAGAACCTTTTAGTATTACTAAATAGTATCAAAAAGCATGTAGCAGTCCATTAACGTCCCACTGCTGGGCACAGGCATTCTTACTCATGGGACAGAGAAGGTTTTTAGAGAATAGGCCCATCACGCTGTTTAACTCTCTCTATTCCTTCGCTATGTGACGGCAACCCGACACGATCGGACATAGATCCAGTGCAGAACCGACGGCTTAACTTCCCAACTTGAAGAAAACTCACTATCAATTTTTGAATTCGCCCGACCTGGGACTCAAACGCAGGACCTCATGTCTGTAGCCGAATATGCTGACCAGTAGATCATGTGACAGTCCTAAATAGTATACTCATTCTACATAGTATCTTGTTATACTCATTATACACTGGTTATATTATCTTTCTATAATATATTTGAAGCATGGTAATCCTAAATCGAGGTTTTGTCCAAGCTCGCCTTAATTGCCTATTTACAAATACACAAAAACGTATTTGGTTTTAATTATCAATATATTTACCTTAATATATATTTTTACGAGTTTAGCAATAATTTACGTAGTACTTTCAAAGATATTATAACTCGAAAGGGTTATGAAAAATTACATTCGAGTTGTATTCAGAAAACCCTGTGCAAAACTAGCTTTACTAAGCATTTGTCTTATCTCGCAGTCAATAACCGGCAGTAAGCAATAGTCTAGAGCTACTGCTTACTAAAGCAGGGACTGACGATAAACCATCGCTTGTATAAACGTGCTACCTTTTACGTTCAACTCCAAGCAAGTTGAGATGGTCCCATGCTAAAACATATATATTCTGAGTAAGAATGGTGCGATCAAATCCTGGGTAGCTTAGCTCAATTGTTAGATATAATCACCGTTTTACTCTGCCTTGAATTAAAAAGAGAAGTGCTCTACCACTCCACGGTGTAAAACTTATATGTCTCAATCTTGTTTCCAATTCATCTACCACTTTTCTTTATTAAACTTATATCTCTCATTCATGTTTAAATTCATCTACCACCTTTCTTTCTTAAATTTACATGTCTCATTCTTGTATTTAATTCATTTACAACTTTTCTTTCTTAAACTTATATGTCTCATACTTGTTTTTAGTTCGTCATCACTTCTCTTTTAAAAGGTATTTCTCTATGTCTCTGTGTTGATTTTAATTTATCACCACTTCACTTTTTAAAAACTATGTCTGATTTTTATTTTTAATTCATCTACATATTTTCTTTCTTAAACTTACACATATGTCTCATTCTTGTTTTCAGTTCGTGATCACTTTTCTTTTAAAAGTTATTTCTTTATGTCTCTGTATTTATTTTAATTTATCACCACTTCTCTTTTTAAAACTTATATGTCTGATTCTTGTTTTTAAATCATCTACAACTTTTCTTTCTTAAACTTATAGGTCTCATGCTTGTTTTAATGTCGCTTTTGTACGAAACTTTCGTGGGTAAAGCCAAAGTCTTATTCGGGGGTATATATATATATATATATATATATATATATATATATATATATATATATATATACCTACCTAAATAACCCGCATGAAAGCAGCTCTAGAAGTCATAGCACTAAACCCTCCTTGAAAACAATAATTGCTTGCATTTAATATCCTCAAACTGGCTCAGTTGATAGAAGGGTAATTGTTTCTAGATCGCATCCTATTCGTATATAAATTTATTTGGCTGCAAGTGTTTTCTAATGGGCCTTCTAATCCAAAAAAGACAAATTTCCTCCTTCTCCTGGAGCCGTTTCCTCATGTCGTGAGAATCACTTTCTATAATGATCCTCTCTCTTATTAAGGAAGGCCATCTGGATCTGTTCTCAACGATGTAGGTAGAGGTTTTTAAAGTGATGCGGATTTGATCTGAATTAAAAATGTTGAACCCTGGACCCCTGTTACGAAAGCGAGAATCCTTCGAGACCTTATAATTTATCTATCGAGATTCCAGTAGTAAGAACGGTTTTAAATGAATGAAGAGTATAGGCATTCAATTAAATACTTACTTAGAAGTTTGCGTGTATTTTATTTTAAAATCTACCTACATATAAGTGTTTCGTCGTCCTTTCTTATTAAGTGTGACTGAGTAAAGTAAAGACCCAACAGACATACTTACCTCGCGTAACACGTAACGAAATTTTTTCCCTATCTTGCTATAAGAAGTTTCACTTCTATTAAAAAAATTAAATGTCACTTAAGTATTAAAAAAATACCTACCCATTCTTGGGTGATAATTTGCATTTACCTTTTTTTACTTTGTGCATAATCCTGTAACGTTTGCAATATTGATTTAAGCAACACTGACACTAAAAGATACAACGTCATAAACGTTGGCGTATTTTACGCTGTAATTGAAATTCTTGTTAAAAAAATTTTATAAAATGTTTTTTTAACTGAAGTTTTTATTTATTGATCAAGTTATAAAAGTATGTTAAAACATAGGCAACGATGACACTGCAAAAATAAATAATACCAACGTCAAATTAAGCTTTTTAGCTCTAATGGATAAGTTCAAAAGCTTTAGTGTTTATTGAATATTAATTGCTATGGAAGAATCAGTCAACTATTGTAATAATTTTAAAAATAAGTAAGAAATAAATTGTAAATGATTTTAATACTAGTATTCACTTCACTAATATGCCTATGTGTTTGTTTCAAGTAAATCAAAGGAAAGCATTATTATATTTTTATTTAACAAGTAGAATGGTGTGAATATTTCATTACATATGAACACTTGATGCATCAAAATACATTGTGTTAATATAAGAAAACAATTAACAAATTAATTACGCTTATTGAGAAACAAATCTACATAAGAATATTGTCAAAAATTATTTAAGTTTGCTCGTAAAAGCAAATTAATATGGTGCGTACAAAATAATGACATTTATATGTACAATTTGTGCCACATAAGATATTTAAAACATTGTTCTTTTTTATACGTTTTAAACGATTTAAAAAATTAAAAATGCTTTTAAAATTGAAATTTTACGAAAATTTAAAGTTACGCGCGACTGTTTTGAGAAGAATCCTCAACAAACCCTTATGGATGTCCTTTTTTATCAACATCATTACAATGTAACTTTTATTTCTTTATTGAAATGAAACTTCTTTAAGCGCATGAGGGTAAAATATTTATAGATAAAACGCGCGATTAGCGTCACGAAGATGCAGCGTTGTTATGATAATTCTTTTGAAAGTTAGGTAGTTTTAATATTTACAAGTAACATGTGATATTATATGATTTTCCACTCGTCATTTCATAATTTGATATACTATTTTTCATAAAATAAAAAAATATTGCATATTCTTTTTCCTAAATTTTAAATTCAAAAACATATTTTAATTAATAATTAATTAATTATTTTGTAGTATTGACATTAAACGTGACATTTTTCTTTACAATTCGTCACTTGAAATTGCAATAAATTATTTGTACTAATTTTCGACACTTAATATTTTATTGACAATTAAATTCCTAACGTATCTTTCTTCTTCACTCCCTCTAAGTCTCGTAACTATAAAGTTCATTTAAATAGATTTGTATAAATTAGCTTGCCAAAGAAGTTTCACTTCTGACATGTGTACTTTGTACGCACGCACTTCTTTTATTTTATTCTTAAAAACGAAATCATGCGCTTTTTGCAACTACAAAAAACAGGGATATGACAAATTGAAGCTCGTTTTACTGATAGCGACAATGGCTTATTTTTGCCAGCAAAAATAAAAAGCACTTTTAATGCAATCGATATTAAAAAGGTATCCAGACACGAGCACCTTAAAGTGAACTTGTGCTTTTATATAAAAAAAAAAGTAAGTAGCAGCCCATTAACATCCCACTGCTGGGCACAGGCCTGCTCTCCGAGGAGCGAGGGTTTTTTAGAGTAGACCCACCACGCTGCTCCACTGCGGATTGGCAGGCATAGTACACAAGTAAGTAGCAGCCCATTAAAGTCCCACTGCTGGGCACAGGCCACCTCACTCCACAGTAGTACACAAGTGCACTCTCTATTCCTTCACTCTCATAGTCCGATGTGAAGGGAATCCGACACGACCGGAGAGAGATCAGGCTCAGGACCGACGGCTTAACGTGCCCTCCGAGGCACGGGGGTGGATTACACCGCCAACTTCCCAACTTCGGGCAAATATTGAGAAAATCTTAATAGAAAACTCAATATTCATATTTGAATTGGCCCGACCCGGGACTGGAACCCAGGACCTCATGTCTGTACTAGACCAATGAGGCAGTTAAGCAGGCAGTGCTTTTATATAATTTTTGGGTATTCAATGTTATGATGGAAATTTCCACCAGCATGCAAAGAAGGGTTAATTTGTTTAAATGAGAGCAATTCATTCACATTCACGTTTTCTTATTAAAGTGAAGAAACGTTCCCAGCTCGCGATTTTTCCTCACAGTGGAAGTGAGCCTTACATTTCTAAGGAGGGGTCCGGTTGCGTTAGAACCAGTCCCTTGTTAGATGTTATTACGGGCGACTTTTTGCTGAGCTTCAGATTGCAAGTTTAATTACTGTTGAACGTGAGAAACAACCCCATGATCACGGCATATAAATATCATTGCAAATTAACCATTTGATAAACTATACATGCATAAACTGAGCTTTTAAATCAAATACAATCTAGTTGGAGTTCTAGGTTATTAAGACAGGCGTATAAGGGTGATGAAGCGTGTCACAATGATGTGCAGCGTTTTTTAAACTAATTTGTTGGAAGGATAGGTAGTTTTAATATTTACAAATAACACGTGACATTTTAATTTGCCACTCGTCATTTAATAATTCAATATACCTACTATTTTTCATAAAATATAAAATAAAAAATATATCATAAATTCTCCTCTTTTAATTCGAAATTCAGAAACAAAATTTAATTAATAATTTGTAATATTGACAAATATGAGGCATTTTTTTGACAATTCGTCACTCGAGATTTCAATAATAAATAAATAAATAATTTCTTCGCCCAATAGAAAAAAATGAAAGTAACCTAAATACAGAATTAGCACGAAATTAAAAAAAGAAACAAAACAAAATTTAATTATCTGTATACCACATACATATTGGCTGAAAAGGGCGAGACAACGCCCTTTTCAGCCAATAATGCAATAAAATATTTATATTAATATTCGACATTTTTAATATTTTAATGACAAATAAATTCCTAACATATCTTCCTTTTCCCACCCTCTAAGTCTCGGAAATGTAAAGGTTTTTTTTTCTATAAATATTTACAAGACCTTCACAGAAAGAAGTTTCACTTCTGAAATGTGTACTTCGTACGCACGCAATTTTATTTTTTTTATTGCTCGGAAATTAAACGAGATTGAGTGATAACGCTCGTCTAAGCAACGCTCTTTTTGCGTTTAGCTGGTCGTTATCTAAGGGTATTAATGAGTAATATACACTGCTGCACTATAATGTATTATTTAAAATAACTTCACTGATTATTGACAATAACACTAATCAAAACCAGATTTAAGGAGTATTTATTATCTAACGCCAAATAAAGTATTTATACACAAATGTATTTATATATGCATGCATGTTTTAGTATATGTATCACACTATCATATAGCTTGTAAATATTGCACTTTTGTCTATTAAATTCTCCCACTTTTAGGGTTCATGGAAGAGAGGAAATCCTCTCAAGGAATGTGGTGTTCTTTGTGTACTAGTTTTTTTTCAGTCAACATAGTGCGTAAATAATATATATACAACTAGCTGAATCCGCGACTTCGTCTGCGTGGAATGTTTTTTGGGTAGCATTTTCATTGTTTTACAAATAAGAAATATACGTGTATCACCCACTTGCGGGTGGAATTTCGTAAAATCCGTTCTTAGCTGACCTCTACTCGGCAAAAGGAATATTCCTACCGAATTTCAAGTCTCTACGCCTTATGGTTCTAGAGATATCGTGATGAGTCAAAAGATACCTGGATAATGGATTATAATCAAATGTATTATAAATGTTACTTTATAATTATAAAACAAAGAAAAACTTGCTTTGTTTCGTATTAAAAGGCTCGCTTTGATGAAACTTTTACTTTTAACTTAAGCACACAGAAGTTTTTTATGTGTAAAGATTAGCAAAGGAATTATGATAAAACAGTGTCTTTCTTCGTTGGGTTTAGAAATACAGTTTCCTAATTTGTTTATAATACTTTTCGATGTCTGATCGCTTGTAGTCAAGGGAAACCTTTCCAGAAAGTGTAAGAAGGAATATAATCTCAAATCTTTTTTAAGTTTCATAAAGCTTATAAGGACATTTATTTCGCATATATCTTTATTTAGTATGCATATTTTTTTAATTTTTTTAATCCAAAGACTTCGTGTGATACTTTTGTTGTGGTTATTTCCAGTATTATATTATATATTGGGTAATTATTACTATATTAGATTATATCATCAATCAAATTATACGCAATTAAAAATAAACAACATAAAACACAAATTACTGGTATGCTGACATAAATCCTCATCTTTCTGTCGTGATATATAACAAGTTTAAGCAGAAGACAAAACAAATATCTTGAACTACTTTACATATTACAGTCGTCGATTGTAGATCCTAGAACAAGTCCAGGTTACACTATCGATGCTCGGTCACATCATTAGCTAGATCGAGTCACGCGATCTCGGCCGCAGTTCGAAAGGAGTTATATCCATGAGATAATTAATAACAAAATTATCCACTGTAAATATTTTTACATGTCTATTTTTGCTATTAAACTGTTTGCTTTAAAATTTGCTAAGCCTTTATTGAAAGGAAGCTTACTCAAAATTCACATTTTAACGATTAATTAGACTATATATAACTAGCTGAAACCGCGACTTAGTCTGAGTGTAGTGTTTTTTTTGTTAGCATTTTCATTAATTTAGGCAAATAGTTTTACAAATAAAAAACACTGCCTCAAAGGGTGGAATTTACTTTTGATAGTTTTCATTATGTCAAAAAAGAAATCTGACCAAATTTACATACCATAAAAGATATAGATATTAATGTGAAATTTGAATTTTTTTTTATGTGATAATTAAATTTTTTTTTATTAACACCCCCGCAACCCCCCTTGCGGGCAGATTAATAAATAGAGTACTCGGCAAAAGGAATATTCCTACCAAATTTCAAGTCTCTACACCTTATGGTTCCAGAGATATCGTGGTGAGTCAAATAGATACCTGGATATCTCTTATTTATATATACATATATATATACTAGCTAAATCGGCGACATCGTCTGAGTGGAATGTTTTTGGCAGCATTTTCATTAATTTAGGCAAATTGTTTTACGAATAAGAAACATACCCGCACTGCCCTTTGAGGGTGGAATTTCCTAAAATTTACTTTTGATAGATCCCATTACGTCAAAAAAAAAATTCCGACCAAGTTTTACATGCCGTAAAAACGTAGTTTGTAAATGTGAAGTATTTTTAATGCGAGAGTTTGAAATTTTTTAAATAACACCCCCAGAACCCGCCTTGCGAATGGAATTTCGTACTCCCTACTCGGCAAAAGGAATATTCCTAACAAATTTTCAACTCTCTACGCCTTATGCTTCCAGAGATATCGTGATGAGTCACTAGATATCTAGATATCTCTTATATATATATAGAGATAAGTATCGGTCTAGTTGCACAAGTCCTTCTGGCTCACAGAAGAGAGAGTTTTAAGAGTACTCGCCACTGCGGTTTGACAGACTATACATATCTCAAAATTACACCAGAGATATGCAAGTATCCTCACTAAGTTTTCCTTTGCCGAAAAGCACAATGTTGAATTTGTAATATTAAGTTTTAAAAACGAGAGCTTAGGGGCGTCTGCAATGATACAAACCCGTGACTCTACGTATTTAAATTTGGTCTTGTAAATGACTTGCTCTGACTTATATAACATAAGTTGAGGTAAAAATAGTATACCCGACTGAGTTTCTTGTGGATTTCTTTTCCAAACAGGCTGCGTAGGATCTCTCGTAACTTAAGGATTTTCACGTCGCTCTCAAATTATTATCAGTCATAGTTGAATTAATTATAGCGGACCTTTGATTTGACTTCATTTGTCTTTATTCTTCACCATGATAAGCGAAGTATAAGGTAATAACTTTGTATCCTGCGGAGCGGTTTAATTCTGTTATAAAATATAATTTAGAAAATACAGTTTTCTTAATTATACATTCGAGAAGTAAAATCGCGAAGCAAGCACTTGCATATTACAGTTTTACTTTCTAAAATCACAATATCTTTTACGTATTATATAGACATTTCAATGGTTAATTACATTTATGTTCTTTCCAATAGCATCTTACAATGTTTCAATATTACACCTAAAAGTAAATAATTACTTGTCTTATTGGTGTTATTTTAAATGTAATTGGTGTTTCAGCAGTAATTAACTTCGATCTCTGGTGAAGTAAGCTTAAGAGATTATTGTAAATTAACCAAATTTGGATTATTGGAAAAGATATGAAAGTTCCATTGCGGATTAATAAAGCGTAGAAGCTATAAATGTAGAAGCAATTACTCAGTTCTTGCGGGCGTTAACATTAAGAATTATATCAGACACGATCACGCTATCTTGTACGTTTAATAACAATAAAACTGTTGAAGGGTGAACTTACAACCCAAAGCACTAAGTTCATGAATTCCTGAGCTATACAACTTACTTGAGACAATTTATATTGGCAATACGTAACCTAGCACCTGTAGAAATTGATGGAAAATATATTGCTGCTCTGGAAGAATATTAGCACAATTTAAAAGAAGCTAAATTTACAGGAAAATTTAACAACCTTTTTAAATCAACTTAGTGAATTTGAACACTTATAACCCAAAATCCATAAGATGATATACCATAATATTTCCTATTTGCGTTACAACTTATCCCAGGCAGCTAAAAATAGCTCTATTTTGTATATGGTACATTTAGCAATGCACAATAAACACAATTATATGACTTATATGTTATATAATGTGTTAAAGGGGGGGAAGGTTACAAAAACCTGCCATGTAGAGAGAGGGAAATATCCTATACCTACTGGACTCTAGAGAAAAGGAGGCAGTTTATGTAAGATTTTATACAGTAAAACTCTGTCTTTTTCCGTCTGCCATATTCAGTCAGGAGATCTTCAAGGAGCTGCACCGTATCCTTCGGCACAAAGCCGTATAAGCACGTGTCATAACACCAAAGCACTTTATATCTTTAACGGAGTATAACTGTCACTGCATCTGGTGTACTATCTACTTCAGCTCTCCATTAGTTAAGATAACTATATTATAATTAATTGTAAAGGTGATTTTTCACGGTAAAGTAAATTTATATATATGCATGGTACATAATTTTAAAGATTTTATTTTACTGTCGCGTAATTATGGCCTGCTATTTACATAGAACAGAGCACGGATGAACTTGGCTCAGTACCTGACCGTACATCACACCGTATTGTATCGCTATACGGTACAATAAATATTAAAAGTCTTCATGGTTGAACATGACAATGGAAATCTTGTAAGATTTATATAATGGGTACAATGGCTTACATTTAATTTATTTTTTAGCTTCTGTAAAAACTGAAAGCTTTTACATATGATACAAATTGGTATAATAAGTTAAAGAAGTATACTTACAGTTGTTGAATATCTGTTAATAGACTGGCAAACTTTTAAAATATAGTTTTTACTACAAGTTCAAAATTTTATTATTTAATTTTATAACTCTATTTTAGACAATCAATAGTATACTACTTTGGACAACTCCATTTTGGACTAATATTCTAATCTTTAAACATTTAATTCTTCTGCAAATGTTTATGGGAGTAAAATCCTAAAGGGCTGGAGCGCTTCTGATGTTTTGTTTGTATGCATATAGATGAATGGTTTAGACATTTAGATCTAACTATTTATTTATTACGGATTTCCCCACATTTAAACGCCAAAAAAAGCTAGTACGAAAAGTACAATAATAGTTTTCTCCACAAATAACAAACCAACATGAATGTTGTGAGAGAAAATTAAAAATTTATATTTTTGAATATTTTACATTAGAAAAATTATATAAACATTATAATACTAAGATGTTTTTGGACCATCGTAGTATTATTGTTTTAGTTAGTATGTATATGGAAGTATATTTTATTTATATTATATTAATTGTGTACTCTGTTTAATATTAGTGTTTATTATTTCTTTATGCACCACCCATCTACTCGTACTTGTGCACGATTTCCCCTTCCTTTAGGTTATCTTGGGGCAAGAATAAGAGATAATATATAGAATAACAATTTATTTAATGAAAGGCTCAGAATCAAACTTTACAATGTCAATGTGAAACTTCTATAAATATAGATAGGTCTAGTTGTCCCCGATGTGTCATTTTCGTCATTTGCTTGTCAGATGAACAGACAGTCAATATGTAAATATAGGGCTAGGCATCCCCACACAAACCGTTTTAAGTATGCTGTTATGCTATGCCCTCATTCTCTCTCGAAAGTAGACAATGCGTGCCCTCGAAACAGTATAGAAATCCGGCACTCCTAATTCAGCAAAAACGGCAGACGCGCTATAATATCTAGCCCATTAAAATGCGAACAGCCTCGTTAGTTTGCACGCATATTGCCGTGTAGGACTTTCCGATAAAAGATGTTCAAAGTTGTCAGGGATAAAAGCACTGGCAATACGCGTTGAATAATATCCTCTTGACGGCTTTGCTACATTTACCGAGTCTTCGCGCTAGCATATTACACCGGATTGAGAGTGTTCTCCTTTACTTTTAGTACATTTACTTTTTATTACTTGTTCCACAATATTGTGATACATAAATACCTACATAGCACTTCATTCTCATAGGGGTAGGCAGAACCATGTCCTTGCCACGATCCTTGCATAACACCTACGCTTCTTTCATTCTCATTAAACCTTTCAAACAGTTCGTCAACGTCAAAGTTCGTCGGTTTAGACTACTCTAGATCTAACTTTTATTTAAAATGTTCTGGATTTGATCCAGGAACGTTCGCCTTGGCCTTCCAACTGCCCCATTCGATTTTGACTCATAAATCCTTTTTGTCAGTCTCCTTTCATTCATTCTCTCTACGTATCCAAATCATACAATTTTAAATTTTAGTTAATACAACTCTTTTATACCACAAAGTTCTCTTATGACACTTTTTCTTACTTTGTGACTCAGTTTCAGTCCACTCATACTTCTCAACGCTCTCATCTCTACCGAATTTATTTTACTTTTATGCTTTTTCTGTATATACCCTATGCATAAATGTAGGCACCAACACTTCTCTATACACTCCTCCATTCTTATTACTGATATTTATTGTTCATTTCGGTATCAATGTAGGCCATTTTGTTAGTGTGCGTTGTGTACTTAGGGTACACTCACTCACGAGTTATAGTTACGTGAGCGGACATAATGCGGTTCACACACACAGGCGGCAACGGGCAACGTCCCTAACTTGGTGCCCGAACGATAGTTATGTTTTATTTATACTTTCTTAGCCTACGGGATGCGGCATCATGGAGGCTACTGAAAATTTTATCAGATATATTAAAATCCAGAAGAGTGCAAACAAATTTTGCATTCGAATTAGATTTCGCCTTTGAAAGAAAGATTATCAAAAGAAAGTGCTCGTCTATCAATCTTTTACAAATTCTTCTTAGGCATAGTTGCATCATTCTCAAAAGCAAAACTACAGCATTCCTATTTTTCTATATCCCAATCCCGGAAGAATATGGAAATCAGTTCACATTCACACTTCTATTTTGCGAAAGGAGTCATTTTGAGAAATTTTAAAGTGGGTTAATTGAGCATGTGAATGAATGAATGGATGATGGCTTTTAAATGTACTGAATTGTTTCAAAGTCTATAACGGACACAACTAGAAATAATTGTAGACTTTATATATATATATAGATAAACTGTATTAAAACTTCACTCAACATATAAAGATATTATGCGTAACTGAAAAACAAGCATGTAGCTGCCTTTATATTAACCGTGAGACGCTTTAAAATACATCATTACTAGCTACTTGGTATCTTTTTATTGATTTATATATAATAGCAATTTTTAAACTATATACAATACAGTAAGTAGAAGTTAGGAGAGGGAGAGTTTAGAGTATAGACCGCTACATATTTAACAGAATTGCTCAAGGAATATCCAGTTTGTTTCACTAAAAAACAATTTTATAAAGATGTCAATCATTTCAATATCAGATCCCTGATCACTCAATGCATCGATACGTAGATTTTTATTATTAGTCAAGGAATTAAATTTCTCAAACTGATATGCTTAATTTCTGAGAAATAGGTCATTAAGCTTTATTTTAGCAAATACAATATCCATATTCACATAAGACTTGCAATGTTTCGTGTTTCAATTCTAATTTGAACTTCAATTCTTCGGCGAGTAAGGTATCGAAAATGCATATACAATATTCTTCTTTCGATTTCACGGTATTAGGAGCGCGTCTGTGTCACGTCTCGCTGCCTATGTGTGGAACAGTGCATTAGTG
This sequence comes from Elymnias hypermnestra, assembly GCA_015832385.1. NCBI lineage: Eukaryota > Metazoa > Arthropoda > Insecta > Lepidoptera > Nymphalidae > Elymnias > Elymnias hypermnestra. The sequence goes on along the minus strand of JACTOM010000493.1, from coordinate 2,169,130 downwards.
TGGGGGCTGCGCAGCCGCAGGTAACAGGGATCGTCTGCGGGAAAGGCGGCGTCGTCCATTTTGAAATATGAAAAATGTATTAGAAATTTCTGCCCTAAGAAGATTCTAAGTGGTAAATTATAATGTAATTGTTTTGGTTAAACATTATTCCGTGATTACACCTTTGCCTTTGAATCCAAAATTAAAAAATTATATCGAATAATAAACGAAATTTTGTCTTGGTGACATTTGGACGTTAATAGTAATTAGCGCCAACTATATTAGAAGTTCTGAAAACTACACCGCCTTTCATTACTCTGTATTATAATGGCGGAATTTAACAAAAAAATTACAATTAAAGAAATATTAGTTTCATTAAATTATATGTTTAAAGTTGAAACGGTGATGCAACGTCAGCCATTTCTTTATAATCATATTAACTTGTGATTGCAAAGATTCTTGTTACAAAATCAGGAAGCACCCATTTCCAGTAGGTATAGATGCGCCTAAAACACTACCCAAGTTTTCGGATTGTCGAATAATAAATGAAGTGACTTTTTCATCAAATAGTCTAAAACGAATACGCTCTAAACTATTAAGAGGTCCTTTAATAGACAATGCTTGCAAAATAATCCTCTATCTAATATACAAGAAGTTATTAAAATGTGTTCAGTTGAATGAACAAAAACAATAATTAGTCTGTGAGGTTGGCTCATAAAGTTTTCTCTTTAACAGGCGCGGAATGTTTTCATGTAAAAACATAGCCAAAATCTTGCAAGAAATTAATTACGAGAAAAAAAGAAAGGGGTGCGCGCGCGGCGGCTCGCTGACGTAATTTCTCTGGCGACGACCGCGCGCCTGCGCAGTGGGGCCCGAGACCTCGCGCGTCCCGCACGCCGCGCTCACACAACCCTTCCAGACCCACTTAAAACCCTCATCACAGGAATCATTTTAACTTCAATGTCATAAAAGCTGGAATGTCGGTTGCTGCCACATCCGCGTAATTCCGAACCAAGTTTAAAGACAAATTCCAATACAAAATATTGAAAGAACCGCACTTTTTAGTTTCCCATATCCTAACCCATCCAACATTACAGTGTGAACACATCACATTAACACATCGGCGGTGCACGTGTGGTGACGTCACGGACGACCTACCCGGAGGCTATTCGTAAGTTTTTAATTAATATTAGATTTAGTTCTTTTTATAATCTAAGACTATATTTCAGAATAATTGTAGCAAAATCTTTATACATGTATAATTTTTTATCTGTTTGTCCACCCCAGTCTCTGAAACCGATGAAACAATTTAAAAAAATATTCTAAATGTAAGTCAAGCTTGACTCATAAGACTTTTGTGTTAATTATATGCCACCGATTGTAGGTATTTAAATGGTGAGATCGCTAGTAATTTTTATAAATTGTGTTAACACTTCATAGGCTATAATAAGGCCTTTGATTTCAACGATTGATCACACCGGTAAAATCTTATTTGCATTATTTCTAATAAGATCACTGTATGTGTGACGACCACTTAATTTTGAATTGTATGCTAAGCTTTCTGGTTTTATTTAATTCAATATCCCTTCAAAATATATTTTTTTAATTTTTGGAGTATTTAATAACTCCTAAATGCTTGTACACAAATATTTCTATCAAAATAAATATTTGTCGTATACACGTGGCGTATATACGTAGAACGCCTTAACTATTTTTACATGTGTTTTTAACTATAATGAGGAAATCACATATTAAAACAAACTGTTTAAGATGGAGGCAATATCATAGAAAATAATATTATTCCAACCAAAAATGCCGCCATTATGTAAAAAGGTTTTACTGTAATATATAAAAACTTAGCACCTTTGAATCTCGCTACAGATTATAAAAGCTATATATGATATCTGTGATAAGATTTTACAGGGTAAATAAGCTTGTAGATGACATATGAATACATAATAGAGAAGCAAAAGAATTCAAACACGTTAAATCTAAAAGTTGTTATATAATTAGAAAATATAACGAATGCACCTCCATTTTAGTTGCAGTGCTGTTCTAAATTAGTAAAATCCCGCCAATTCACTTGGCTTTGCCATTGGCCACGTCACCAACCTAACCTAGGCCAACATAGACGCGTCGGAAACACAGGTCAATACACTCGGTCACGGCCGCGCACTTTCACGGAGAAATATTCTTGTTTAGACTACGCTGCAGCCGGAATTTTAACCTATGCTCGGACTTCATTTGTAAAGAAATTTAGATGCATTCCTGCAACTCCTTTTATGCTTTACAAAAGTTATAAATTGTTTCTTTTTACAGTTTTTATGAAGAATAGAGCTGATATGGAAAAATTGTAGTATAACATTAAATATGGGTAGTAAATAAAGATTATTAAAAATTTAAATATGTATTAATACATGTACAATTTCTTTAAATTCGTTTATTAAACAATATCACATTTAGATGTTAATAAAATCTCTACATTTTAGTAAGTTACAAAAAAGTAGATTTAAAAAATGTGGACGTGACAGAAAAGCATCAAACTTTTTACATAATAATAGCTAACATTTTTAAACATAAATCGATCAAGTCAAATGAAAACTTCTTTATTTAAGTAATATTTTACATATCTGTTAACAACGACATCGTCAAATACTTCAATATTCTCATATTATTTCTATTGAATAATATTAAAGTATTATCTAAAATTACATATAATGATAATAATAGAACTTTAACTTTACAAATTAGTTATGATATATGTTATAAGAATAAAGGATGTCAAACAAAAAGTTTTTCTAAAATCGATGGCACTGACTTACTCTGGCTTAAAATTTTTCTGACCTCAACAAGTTTAGTATTTAATTTGCGTTATCAATAAAGCAAGTTAAATACTAAACTTTATTTTACTGTAAGCTAAAAATACAAACGTTTGGTTGACGTACAGCAATACCACTTTTTTTTCGGCGTTTATTTTCGTCCTAAAAATAAGGGACCTAAATCAATCGATGCAGTATTCGGATTAAAATGGTACAAGAAACCTATTTTGGGTTTTTTGAAGTTTACAATATGTACGCCTTTTTTTCTTACATCGATATCATTAATCTAGAATAGTATTACGTAGAATAGCTTTAAAACATGCAAAAACGATAAAGAAATAGTTGCTACGTTACAATTAACGTTGTAACTCATTAACGTTGCGGCGCATTATCGTAGGTCACTGATCGCGGCGAGTTTTCCCGAGAGCTTACGACGCCGCTCGAACGTCACCATTTTACCTACGTATGTATGTCATAAAGTCAAACGATTTCAAACTCTATTCACCAGTAATACGGTATGAAATATGAAAAGTTTAATTTAGAAATTTTGGAAAACAGTGTGAACTTTATTTCCTTGAAATAAAAGCTATGCAATATTAAATTAAGTTTGCACTGATGACTAACTCCCATTCATTACTCGTTATGTACGTTTGTTTATTACGTACATGACTGTAAATCAAACATTCAGGTTTATAGCTCGCGGTAACGTCAATATTGAGGCAGGTCATGACCGACTGCAGTTAACTGAGTAACTGTATGTAAAATTAGAACCCATTTTAAATATTAAACCATGGAAATTCTGCGAGAGAAATATAATATACGTTAACGATTTTCATATAAGTAATTAGTAGTTAAGGTTTAGACCGTGGAATCATAAATACAAATTAAGCCCTATTGAAAGTAATGGTGTTGTTAAATGCTGACTTATTAATGTAAATACTTTTTGATATACTTCCCTGTATACATATTTATAAAATAGCAGATTTTGCGAGAGAGAAAGCACGTGTGCGTATAATATTGTATTTTTATACATAAGAAAGTGTCTCAGTAATAATCCTACGTAAAATAAATCGCAGGCACCAACTACTTATAAGGAAATGCAGTTCTTTTCGTGTTTAAACCTTAAAGCATTAATAAGCTAAGAGCTGACTTTTCTTTATAGGAACAAAGTACAATCGGGTTTTGTTTATTATTACTAATGTATTTGAGAATGCTCAAATATATTAAGAAGTAATGACTAAACCAATTAAGAAAATAATATGACATAAAATCAGTTAACAGTATCGGGTATCGCATTATTAATATATTAATAAATTCCATCGCTTAAGCCTTAAGGCATAGTTTGTATTTAGATTCTGAAAGTTTTTGTTCCAGTAGACTTTATCAGCACCTTTAGTCAAATATAGTATTTCCACATTTTATGTCAAATACATGATTGAGAATATTGGAGAACGACCATATCCAGAGCAACGAGCGTTCCTTGGCATTCTGTTATGAGAAGAACTCATGGAATACTCAGCTGTACTGGAGCTGTATCCTTATTTTTACCATCATCACGATATAACTGCCTCATTGGTTAGCATGTTCGACTACAGAAATGAGGTCCTGGGTTCGAGTCCCGAGTCGGGCCAATTCAAGAATCAATATTGAGTTTTCTATTAAGATTTTCTCAATATTTGCCCGAAATTGGGAAATTGGCGGTGTGTTCCATCCCCGTGCCTTGGAGAACACGTTAAGCTGTTGGTCCTGCGCCTGATCTCTCTCTGGTCGTGTCGGATTCCCGTCACATCGAGCTATTAGAGTGAAAGAATAGAGAGTGCACTTGTGATAAGAGTACCACAAGTGCACTATCTATTCCTTCACTCTCACGCCAATCCGTGCCAATCCGTGCCAATCCTACAGCGGAGCAGCGTGGTGGGTCTATGCTCTTAAAACCCTGTCTTATATGAATGAGGAGGCCTGTGCCCTGCAGTGGGATGTTAATGGGCTGCTACTTACTACTATATAAACTTCTTTCTCAACCACGCATTGTTTATAGTTATAGTAATTCTTCAAGTTATAGTATAATTAAAAAAACAGCTTTCTTTTACTAAAGGTTTTAATTTTAAGTTTTATTTCCAGAACGTCTTCAGAGTGTTTGTTTCAAAAAAACCTATACATGTATCATAATTGAATTGTAAATTTTAAGTCGCCTATTGTTATTTATAACAATTTTAATTTTATTTCTTTTGTTAGATCAATATGTCCTAGAACTTCTCGTATAAGAAATCATGTGAAGTTGTGAAACTCGTAGAAACGGTAAAAAGGCAACTTAATCTACAGCAAAAGTCAAACAAAAGTGAAAACAAAATTCCTGCACAACAGCAATAAATAATAGCGTCAGCTGTAAGAACAAAAAGTGCCCTTTGAAAGGGCGTGATGGGTTACAGGGCGCAATTTGTAGCACCGGGGGTTTCTACCTGAGGTCAAGTCAACTGACCGCCAGACAAGTTTTTTCTAGTTAAGGCGGTTACATCAGCTGGTATCGATAATCGATAGTTTTACACGCGGTCAATTATCATTCGTATCATATCGACCAATAAACGTCGTGGTATAAAAGAGTATGTAGTGACTATAATTGAAAAAGATATGTTTAAATGGTTTAAGCACGTAGAGAGTATGATTGAAAGTAGACTATCAAAAATAATTTATGAGTCAAGAGTGTTTGGGAAGGTTGGAAGGGAAAGACCAAGGCGAACGTTCCTGGACTAGGACATTTTAAATAAAGGCCAGGTCAAGAGTACTTTAAACTGACGAACTTGTATGAAAGGTTTAATGAGAATGGAAGAAAAGGAGATATGCAAGGATCGTGGCAAGTAGAAGGATGCGGTTTCTTCCTACCCCTAAGGGAATGAGGCGTGATGCTATGTATGTATGACAAATAAACCGTAAATCCTATTTAATCGCCACAATACATTTACAATAAAAATATTTATACACTTAAAATTACTATTTTTGGATACTATAATTAGGTATATTTTGTTGCTAAATAGATTGGCCTTATTGTAAAGTTCTTTGACAATAATATTTTGCGTGTTCACATTTTCTAGTTTCGATTTAAAAATTGTTATTACCTATGTCCATTACAGACTTTGAATTACTCCAACCGATTTGCCATAAACTAGTTTCATTAGAAAGGCGAAGATGTTTAAGACCACTTAAGGTATTCACTCACTTATCACGAGATCTTCAAAGCCTTTCGCGTTTGACTGGATATTTAGCATAGTGACTAGTTACTCGATGTAGACGCTTACTAAGACCGTTTTTTTTATGTTTCAACAAAATTGGGTAAACGCGCATGATGCTGCAGAGAACACTTGTTTATATATGTGAAACCTTTACAAAAATATTAATGAAATACGGATGAATATCATCAAAATCTATTACTACTACGTATTTGTATTTTTAGATAATAAAGTCTCTATAGTGTAGTAGTTTAGCAATAAAATAATCAGAAAGTACCTACTCTAAAATATCCATTTATTATTGAATAGGGATTTATTGCAGTTTAAAGAATTTACACCAAAGTTCACCATTTTATTGCAGGATGCATTTATTTTACACGATTTTTCTTTGTTGATTACAAAATTTTAAAATAAGATAAAATTAAGTATTTAATTTTTGATAGACAACAAGGTGCATCACTATTATATTAGTAACCGATGTCGCTTAGCCGGTTTGTCATTTCATTGCCAAGGTTCTATAACAACCCTTTCGATCAACTGCTCTTTATAAAACATTATGAACATGTTTTAAAATCTGACTTCACATAGTATTATATTCTTAAATAAACGTTAAACAACTATTCGTTTTTAATAATATGCAATAAAGTGACTAGATTTGTGTTAAATAAATCTAGACTAATAGCATCTATGGTCAATATTACGATGGCCACTACGTATAAAGAGACAACTGGTACGGTAGATAAATTGACGTTTTAGCAATTTCCGTTATAATATCATTTGTCAACCCATATATCAAAATACAATTTATCTTTTTATTTCTTATCTAATTAGGATTTTATAGATTATTTTAAACCTCAATTGATAGTTTAAAAATTGAAGCGTAAAAGATGTCACGTTATACGCTGAAGCTTAATTAAAAATGTGGTTTAACATCGTTAGCATTTCTATAAAATATGAAACAACCGCTGATTTCGGATAGATTTTAAAAAATATACATTGTTGTAATTTTATTTATATTAATCTAGAATAAATAATTAAAAGACTTATAGTCTTTACAAGTGGAGACTACACGTGCCTGTTTCGTATTTACTAATAGATTGTCCTTTATATAATAACGCAAAACAACGTGGATGAATAATGAAGAGCTCAGGAAGCGGATTAATGCATTTGAGATGTGGAAATATCGGTGGATGTTGGCCATTAGCTGGAAAAAGTCTTAAATGTAGAAATTTTGGGACGAATTAAACAAAAAACAAACACAAGAGAGATGCGATATGCTAAAACTCATCTTTAGAGGGAAGATTGTTGCCAAAAGAGGTGTTAGCTGCAGAAAGAAATCCTGGCTGAGTAACATCCGTAGTGGATAGGGTAAAGAGGGATACACGAAGCTGACTGCTACGATAAGAAGAAGAAAAAAGATTAATTTCTATAACTTGGTACAAATTATTAGACTACTGCTCTACACTTTGTGGTTGCTGGAAAGAGAGACCTAAAATAAATTAATAAAAAAACAACAATGTTTGAAATGATAGCTTAGAAACTGAAGCCGTTACGTTAACACCCTGAAGCGGTAAAAAGAATAAAAACGCCTTTGTTAGGGGTTGTAGAACACATGGCGGATGCAGATGCTCGGTGGTCGTTTTACTGCCGAAACAAGTTGATTTGTCTATAAAAATAATTGGTACTGGTAATTCTAGACAATAACCACGTATTCAATTTAATATCTTTTCGAAAGAAAGCTTATTGTATAATCATATCATTGATTTGTAGGACTTAATTACTTAATTACTCTGACTTAAATGATACTCATTTATGGGTAACTGTACACGTTTCGCTAAAAAACTCCCAGAAACGTCAAAGTGAAAATATCTTTATTCAAGTAGGCTTATTATAGCACTATTGAATCTTTAAATATCGGTTTTTTTTCATATAACATTTAAATATATGACTGATGATAACATTAAAGAATGACTTACAATCTAAAGTTAAGAAGTTAAGTTAAATTAAGTATTATAGTTTCAAATAATACTCAGGCCATAAAAAAGTGAGTAAATGAGTAGCTCAAATCAACTAACCCGACTTAAGATTAATTTGTGCTGATGATGGCCAAACTCGACTGAATTTTATGTGGATTCTTCTCAGGACAGGGCGCCAAAAACCCACGAACTTTAGTTTGTAATTTGATCTTTTATATCATCATCAATTGTAAAAAAAAACCTATATTAGGTCATTCAAAAGTGCCTACTAGAATAAAGAATGGTGGAAAAAGCCATCCGAGTAGGTTTGTTGTGGGTTCTTCTTGAAAAAGGGTGCGATTAGATTTTTAAGTCGTTCTATGATATCGTCAGCATCATTGAAATAATGTGAAATAAATCATTTTTGACGATTCAAAATTGCTGCTAAAATCCTTTCGAATAAGAATTTTTAATTGAATGATTGATCGATTGTAATAAATTTATCGTATAATATACCTCGTAGCTGAGGTATATGTGAAAATTACTCAAAAATAAGTGTATATTAGTCATATAGGAAAATCTAGATAAGTATACTTGGTCTTTTTCATATATGTCCCAAATTTTTTTTGAAAACAACACATGATGTCTACTTAAATAAGGGAAAATATTTGTCTGAAAATACTGCAAACAATCATTTTTTAATTTACTTGCCTTCAAATTATTTAGTCAACGAACACTTACTATACTTACGTAACTTGAAAACTAAGCTACGTGTTGCCATAGCTAAATGTTATTATGACTTTGAAATTTTCCGTTCCTTTAAAAACTGTGGTTTATATTGCGGCATATATTATTTCTATCTCAGGATCATTCTATTACAAAATCCTCAAGCTTTTTCATTGTAACCCATAAAAGACAGATTAAAAAAAGATATTAATGGGAAGGTGTTATTTTGATATCACAGAAAGATGCTTGAATTTAATCTAATTGTTACAGATGTCCGATAAAACCTATATTATGTGGCATTACTATATAAGCTAACATTGACGTTTAACATTAATCGCGAGTAACAAAACAATGTAGTTATACATAAAAATTCCAAAGGAGTTAATGTGCAACTTCATATATTATTTTCTTGTTAAATACCTTATTAACGTAGCCATCTATGTAATGTAATTCACGGGCGTAAAAGGCATATTAGTTTTGTTACTCGAACTCTATTTTTAGAGCGCAAGATATAACGAGTAGACAGACAAAAAAATAAATGAAACTGGTCCGATAGGGGTCGTAGCTAAACGTGACTGCGAGGGGCTAAGACTATTTCTACTATACGATATCTGTTAATATCGTATCGACTCCTACTATTCCTGTGTTATCATAAGTAAGTTAACTTGTACTTTAGAAATTTTACTTCTTTTTTTTATTTCGTTCATTATATATTTCCATTTATCGACCTACCTCATCATCTTTTCATACATATATTAAAACATTATGCTTAAAATTATCATTAGTATAAAAGGTAGTACAGTAATCTATATATGAAACTGGCTATCAAAATTAGGATTTTCTATTTGAGTCAATTTATATAAGGGTCGTCGATATGCTTGCCAGAATTAAAAGTATATCAATGCTATGTATGAAGAGCTCTAAAATAACATTTATTGAGATGTGTTATGGTCATATTGTTTTGCTATTGAAAGTACTTGTACAGTTATATAGAATACTAGCAGACCCGACAGACTTCGTTCTGTCAAAAAGATTTGGAATGTGGCAGATTTCAGTTTTATGAATGATTTTCGAAATGAAGTTACAGCAGTACTAAATATCTATAGCTCTTACGTTTTTGTGATTATTCAATTTGGTCGGGTTGTGACAATTCAATTGATTTTGAACTTTGTGTAGCGGTAATAAAGTGCAAATTGACTCTTTGATGTTAGGAACACACCTACATTGCTTAGACAACAGTGAGTACTTGTTATTTATTATAAACTTTATTGAGCAACTTTATTATTAGCAATAAACGTCAAATTAACTCTACATTTTAGATAGAAAACGTTTGTATGAGAAACAGAAAACGGCTGTTTTTAGGGTTTGCTTCTGCAATTATTCGAACTTATGTCGCCGTAAAATCCTTGGACTTTAAAAAAAGAATTGTCAAAATTGACCCAGGCGTTGTTGAGTTATGCGCTTTCCAACACATTTTGCGATTCATTTTTATATTATGGATTTCAAAATATATATTAATGCAACATTGAGAACTGTTCTTTCGTAAAAAGGTCACTGTAGAAAATACCCGTCAAGAGTATTGAATACAGGTGATTGAGTTATTATAATAGGTTGTGTTTTTAAATCCTCTTCAATAACTAGCTTGGAATATTTATTTTTCATTAATTGATTATTCAATTTCGTTGTCAACAAAATCGTACGCCTTTTCTTACTTTTAAATATGCCTCATGCTATGCGGATTTGGCCATACCTGCTTTCTTGAAAATTTCTCCCTGTACTCCTACATAAAGGTACTCTATATCCCGCACTTTTAATTAACGAAAAACCGTTTGCCGTTATGATTAAGATGTTACGTAGATTTTCGTATCATACATTTAAAGCACAACTTTCAGTTTTTCAAGGATTTCAAGACTATGTAGCCGATTGGAATGGCGATGTGACACTTGGAATTAAAGTATAAAAAAATATAGTCTTATGTAAAAAACAATATTCTTGACAGTGTAACCGTCATTTAAATGTATGTTAACTTATTACATCTTAATCTCTTAATCAAGGTATGTTTATATTTAACACAATAAAACTTAAATAATCTTGTCGTAGTCGTCGCTGATAAATGACTCGCTTGAGCGAGATATGACTGTGCGTAAGTCATTGTTTCTGTCGCTCATTGTTGTTCTTTTTTATATTTTTTCCATGCAACTATCCTGAACTAAATTGTAGCTATCGATATGCTGTACACGCAGGGATATTTTTAAAATTGTTGAACACTTCCATTGAAATAATTTAAGCAACAATGTAACTACTCTACAATTATACCGTACATACAAATTACATGGCATCTGTGTAAATATAAAACCAGGCAAAGTTTTAGTTTTAGTTTGCCTAATTGTGATATTACTTAAACGCTATCTGTCAGTGGAGATCCGTTTAAAAATCAGTCTAGTCCTTTTGGAGATTAATCTCCGAAATTTCAATACTTAGTAATTAGTGAAAATGTCCTATATATAAAAGTATCATTGATTAAATCACTCAGTGCTTGTTTAGTGACTTTAATTCAATACCTAAGGCTTTCAAATATCAATGAAATTCATTATTACAGTGTGGTATATTTTTGTACGGTAAATTACAAGTCCTGATGCCAACTATACTGTATATCAGATCATCAAATATTGTAGATAAGACAAATTTTGAGCTCTCTATATAACTGTACGCAAACAAAGTTGTCAACTGGTAATATTTTTATAACAAAATTCGTAATTTAACTATCGTTTTTTTTTAAACATTAATTGTCGGTAAATACAATGCTACAACAAATGATAATTAGATAATTTTTTTAATGCTGACATTTTCGCGCTTGACTGTGAAATACAATCTAAGATGGTTTGTACACAGCATCATAACGAAACACAAATCTCTTGCTTGGCGGTTCGTCTATGCTGGTAGGGTGGTAACTAAGGCCGAAGCTTCCTATCTGTCCACACTCAAATTAGAATTCACCCCACCGGGGATCGAACATGGGACCTCTGCCATCAAAGCGAGTACTCGCACCATTGCGCCAGATTAATTAACTCAACAACAATGAATGGTAGTTATATCAAGCAATGTTTATGTTTAATTAAATGTATTAATTAATTAACTAAGTAGTTCATAAATAAATAGTTAAATTTGAGGAAGATATTTCGTTATACGTACTGTTACTGCGCTTACGTAAATTGAACGTCCGTACTAATAAAGGGAAAGGAAATATAGGGACAAGATCCCCTCAAACGCATCCGCCGTGGAATTTGACACCACTCCGCTAATTGGGCCAGAACTGGTCGATGTGATATGAACATTGAGCAGCTCGCTTGGGTTCACTATAATTTAATATTTTTAAGATTATATCCTTTATTTCTGTGGCGGTTAGAGCAGGAGTTTAGAAAAAAAACGATTTTTCAATTCCTACTATTAGTTTACATATTCCATGTATAAAATTATGACGAAGTGTAATTCTTACTGGAACGTATAATGTAAAATATAAACTGACATACCTACTTTATTATTTTGAAATATGGCTTACTGAAATCTATTTCTTTTTAGAGATCCATCACTTACTTACAAACTCATACATTTACAAAGCACAATCGAAAATAATTATATACTCTATAAGATTTTTGTGTTAAGTTCTTCATTATGTTATTTTTCTTTATTGACTTTGTTTATTTCTTCAGTTATTGTTAAGGAAGAGCGGAGTCTTCTGCCACAGGGCTAACTTCCATCCTTAAAAGAAGGCTCTAACCTTTTCATATTTTAAAGTGCTGAATTTAACGACATAAACAACTTTTTTATATTTTATTGTGTATAAATATTGTTCACTCGTTCATAAAATACTTTAGTAATCCACTCCAGGTCAAATACATTTTTTAACTTGTAGCTGATGGCACTTAGTAAATAACTTGACTTGTGTTAGTTGACACAAGTCATTAAAGTGATTCAGATATTAGATATTTTCCGATGTCGATTAAAAAGTCATTTCTCTGTGTAATAAGTTTAGCAAATTCATGTTAAATGGCGTAGGAAGTGATTTTTTAATTATCTAAAGGTTATTTTAACGGTTGGAAATCCTCATGCATTCCTGCTACACCACAGGGAAGTGCTCAGGTTATTAAAACCCGGCGATGCTCACGCGACCACTGTCTCAGAGGACTCTACCGTGATCCTCGCTAATAAAAGCCCATCAGGTGTGCCCAAACTCGTCTGATCCATGATCCTTCTCCACTCTGAAGGCAGCATACCCATAATACGTGGTAGGCCACCTACCTACTCCTAGATCTAAAGTTAAATCAACCTGTTTAAACTTTTTACGATGCGTCTTATATCTCAAATCGACTAGTTAAAAATGTAACAAAATTAATTAAATCTCCCTGTAAATTATATTAATTTTCACATTAATCTGCGAACGTGTGAACTGGTTACTTATCAAATTACGCACTTCTATCGGGAGAATCAAATAAAGTAATCTTCAAACGAGGTGGTAAGTATCTCAGCATGTTAGTTGATTTGGTTCATTGAATTGATTACAGTGACACATGCACTTAACTCTAAATAAAACAATGTAACTAATCTGCTGGCATGAAAATAATCATGCAAGGAGACTAGTTGTGTTTTATAGCTGGCAAGTTAGCTCATGATTGTGATCTCACCTAATAGTAATTGGTTATAGAGTCAAAGATCGAAGTACGCTATCTTGGTAAGACCTAATGTACATACATACATAGCAACACACATACCCATAGGGATAGGCAGGGACCACGTACTTCCAGTCCTTGCATATCTCACTCGCTTCTTTTATTCTCCTTAAACCTTTCATACAAGTTTGTCGGTTTAGAGTACTCTTAACCTAACCCTTATTTAAAATGTCCTGGATTTGGTCCAGGAACATTCGCCTTCGTCTTACCCTTCCACTCACTCACTCACTCTTGACTCATAAATCCTTTTTGTCAGTCTCCTTTCATTCATTCTTTCTACGTGCCAAATCATCTGAGCATACCTTTCTCACTTTTAGTCACTACATCTTCTTTTATTCCACAATGTTATACCTAATGCACCGGAATGCAATTATTTCGTTTGGCGGTAAGTCTTTGCTGATAGTGTAGTAACTAGCCATGGCTCATAAAAGGAGCATCTTGGTTAGTAAGATTCGGAGAGATCTTACTTCATCAGCCATACTTGCAGCTATGTTGTCAAAGGACAAATGGTTATGAGTAAAAACGCAGAGCGGCTTCAGCAGAGCGCAAATCCTACTCAGAGATTTAGAAGAAGTGGTTAAAGCCAACCGTCTGTTTCAGAAATAGACCCAGAGGACACTTCAGATTGCACCCAGTGTAAGTGGAGACTGGTAGCGTTGTTACACAAAAAGCAACACTTAGAAGGGCTACAAACACTGAGTAGTGCAATTGCAATCAGGAAATCGTCCCAGGTAGTTAGGTTGGACATTGCACGCTGGGGGCTTTGATGTAGTCGTTCCAGCGAAGAACCTGAAGCCACTTCATAAGTGCACAGGACCCCTGAGGGGTTTTAGTGAGTACAGTCATACATAATCACACATAATCCGACCTTTCCCTCAAGGTTCACGTATCTTTCGAAAATTAGTTTAAACAAAGCCACGGCTGAAGTCTCCCACCAGTCTAGATAAAGTCGAATGTGCTAGCTAGGCTATGATTTGATTCCTTTAATAGTTATCGTAACTTGGTATACAGTTTGTTGCACTTTATTAAGCTCGGTTAGAATTAATAATTATTATCACGCATAGCCGGAGCGCCTGGACCGCTATTCATTAACATAGAATGAGCTCTCACCGCGATAGTTTCCCAGGGAAAGGCATTTTATATAAAACTTCAGGCGCCATTATGCTTTGTGAAGTTGTTTACATATTTGCAACACGTTCTATCTGTCTGTTAATGATTTGTGTTTGGTTAGTCATCATTTTTGCCATGTCCTGTTAGCATCTGACCGTTTCCTTCACCTCAGTATTTGAAAAACGTTTTGAATTTTATTATACACGCATCAATTGGTGTATTCACGGCATATTTCATCTTTATATAGATATGTAATCCTTTTGTAAATGTGTTCGTAATTGAATGTCTCTTAGAAAGTGGAAAGTTACACCTGTGACAGTTTGATTTTAGTAATATAATATACTATAATTAAATTATATATATATATATATTTGATTATAGTATATTATATAACAGTCCCAGCAGCTGGACTCTACCACTATAATTAAAAGTCGTCTATAACATTGCATAAACAAAATACCACAATAACTAGCAAACTGTTAATAAAAAAGGTCTTTTGGTTTGAGCATGAATGGGATACAAATTTGGGTCCTTTATAACTTCTGGCTTTGTTGTTAGCATTCAAATAAGCATGAAATAGTTTTTGTTCGTGTACCGTACTTGAATTCGTAGGATTTTGTCTACATAATATATATAATATTCATAGCTATTATTCATATATTTTGATTATAATCTTATATGATTCCTCTTTGATTAATTTTAGTTAGAATTTTCATACACAATTAAAAATTTATTATCAACTAGTTGACTGAGTCAAAAAATGGCCTTTATAGCCGATTGATATGTATGTATTTGGTAAAAAGTTTTCATTTTTTATTTTACAAAGAGAGACGTCTATTTTTTTATTTGTAAAGTTCTTCTCGAATAATCAGCGTCAAATTTGCAAAGAATCAATTAATATACTCCAAATATTTTTTGTGTTACTATTATTTAGTTTTTAATGATACAAAGGTGGATTTCGGATTCAAGGGATTTTAAGGAATTTATAATTTTAAAAAACATATCATTCGATACAAGAATATTTGACAGAAACATATTGGACAAGATTTATATATTATGACTTAAGAATTCTAATATTGTATTGTAAAAGCTTTAAATTTGGTAAATTTACTTTTAGTTTTATATTTGCATGCAATGCTGTGGTGGATTGTTGTACTTACTTACTTACTTACTGTAAAACCTGAATTATATACACAATCGGCACTAAATTACTTGAATTTTAAAATAGCAGGAAAATCTATCCCTGATAAACGACAACTTATATTTTGGTTTTCATCTCAATTCTCTTCGATTTTTTGAAGCTCTCAACTGATGAATTTCTACAAATTTATATAGTCATAACAGAAACTAACTAGATCTATTGAAAAAATCACTTATTAATTGTAAATTATGTAGAGAAAACGCGCTGCATTTAAGCAAATAGGTAATAATCTTTTTTTAAACCAATTGCCAATTACTCCGCGTACGAAATTTAATTAATTTGTTTTATACCTGTTTAAATATAACATTCCTTCGGTGAAATTACAAAGGCTGAGTTGATATAAAACTCGTTCATACAGTCAGTTGGGTTAGGACGCAATCTATATCGATTCAAACGAGCAACCTGTCAGCCCGGTCGGATTCCAGCCCGAAATCTAACCAAACCCCCTTACTTTCAACACGCCGCCCACAAAAACCGACATACCAACAATATTTGTCCCGAAGAATTCAACCGCACTTGTCAAAAAGCAAATACGCCATACAAAGACGTCGGACCGTAAAAAATAGAAAAACAAAGACTTTCGAAGCGAGCTCCGAATAAGAATGAGACTATGTTCCAAGTTTAAAATAAATCATTATGTATTCGACACTCGCTTCACAGATAATATTAGACCGAGGGCTGAATTTCAACCCTTTCCTTTTTATATATTAAATACTTTTTGCTATAATAGATAGTTTATTATTTAGTTTATCATTATGAAAATATTAATATTACATTTCATTTCATTTTGACGGCTTCGCTGGTGCTGTGGTGCGAGTACTCGCCTTGCTAGCAGAGGCCCCAGGTTCGATCCTCGGTGGGGCGAATTTATAAAATTGAATTTTCTAATTTGTCTGAGTCTGCTCTAGTGGGAGGCCTCGGCCGTGGCTAGTTATCGCCCTACCAGCAAAAACGTACCGCCAAAACAAAGAGATTTGTGTTCCGATACGATGCCGTGTAGAAACCGTAAGGGGTATATCGCCTTTTTCCCAGAATAGCGCGCTTCCATCTTAGACTGTATCATCAGGTGAGAGCACAGTCAAGCGCTAAACTATCAGCAGTAAAAAAAAGTTAGAGACCTCCTTGTGAGTTTAAAAGAAAACCTGTATTAGGAGGACTCGCTCTACACAGATTAATTGTAGGGTTTTATGACTTTTGTAAAATTGAAATTTTTAATTTGCCAATTATTTATTTAATTACCAGAAAATTAGTGTATAAAATTATGTTAGTGAAACACCATGCAAACATGAGTGTCCCTGTGAGTGTTAGTAGTTTGAAAAGAGAGATTTAAGTGTGTCTGTGTGTATGTGCATGTTCTTTCAGAGTAATGTGCTGCCACTTCATGACATAAAAGTTTTTCAGTCTCGGTGTATGATAAGTTTAAGATTATATATAGTAATAGATTAAATATATAGTACATTAAAATGTAGATTAAAAATTTTTGAGATACATTTATGGGACAAAAATAGACCCAAAAAAAACACCTCTGAATTGTCATGTCTTATGACTGTAAAATAATCATTTTTTTCATTTTACTGTAAGTCTATAACATTTTGTTTATGTAAATAAAAGCTTATTATATATTATATTAGTGCACACTATCCTTATAAATCTAATAACACACTTTTTTATTAATCCAATCAAATCTGTTTTTGGTAATGGTAATATAAAATCTAATTAGTGGTCTCTGGTCAAAAATTATATTGTAAAAAGTAGAGATTTTGATGATTTTTGAATGTATTTCCCCATATTTCCACGCGAAGACTCTGTCGATCGATGAAGAATGAATGTGTGAGTGAGTTTATTAATTTACAACCATTATCCCTTAATAAAATCAGTTTTGGGGTAGTCTATGACGGGCATAAAAAACAATTATTGTTCTTTACCTATCGCTTCTTTACTTCCACTTAAAATTTATATTATTTTTCTTATCTTACCTAATTTTTTTTTCTTATCTTTGGGGTTTTAATTGCAAATCAAACGTATTTACAAATTTGTTTTTCGAATGTGTGTTACAAATGAATGAAGTAAAGAGGGAATGTGGTGGTTTTTACATTGTTATAAAATGTTGTTAACTAGAAAGATTAAAAAGTCAACAAATGTGGGAGATTTACACAACCCTAGCGATCCAGTTGAGCAAACGCCTCGCGCCGCTGCGTTTGCGCCGCCCTCTCATTGGCGCTCGTCACGGCGGGGAGCGAGCGAGAGGGGCTCACTTTCCCCACGAGAGAGAAAGAGTTGGCTATGCTGCAGGCGGCGGATGCGAGGGTTTCGATCGTTGACTCCTTTCAAGGCCACGACAAGTAACTTTTTGTAGTGTCATCGTAATAAGTGGTGAAGTGAAATGACCTTGGGCACTTTCTTTTGAGGTCACGTGATTAAGTCATCGTAAATTCGTGGACGCGACGAGTGAATTGAACTTGACTTACTTCCACTACGAAGTGCCTCGGATAGCGCGTTAATCCATCGGTCCTCTGCCTTTCCAGATTTGCCTTTCTGGGGAAATATGAGAGTGACGGAATAAAGTCATCTCGCTGTTTTCGATGTATAATCACACAGTCAAAACTTCTTGTCAAGTACGCAATAGAATCCAAAATAATCTTCATTTTCTTCTCTCGAAATCTCATTCTCTAATCGGAAGAAAAAATGCTACGATACCATAAAATATAATTGTTTTATTTAAACAGCGTCTTCATTTTTGAAATTACTCTCCTGTAAAATTGTATCGCACTTCTTCCAATAAAATATTTAGTGGATATACTTAATCTGATCGATATACTTATATATCGATTAGAAATATACACTACCATTCATATCTTTGCATCTGGAATGTCATATTCCCATAGAAACTGAACTAAAAAGATAGCTTATATTATATTATTTATAACATCAGCTTTCTACCATAAAAATTCCCAGCAAAATAGTTCTAGGAATTTCAAAATTAGAGGGAACAAACAGACAGTCATAGAGATACTGGAATTCTAAAAATGGCGTATTTGAAAAGTCATATCTGGGGAAACTTCGAAGACTTCTTGTTAAAATCAATATGTAACGCAATATCAACTGACCTTAACCATATTTAGGAGCAGGTCAGAACCCATAACAAAGGCATCCACCCCGAATATGCATAATAAATATATTATTTTTATAGGGCAGGTGCGACCCCTCACCTAAAAAGGTACAGGTGAGGTTTTAATTGCAGGGTTAAATTGGCTGAGCATTTGTAAATATTTTTACGAAATATGTCGACGCAAATGCAATTCGCAATTAATTGAATTGCAACGGTTTCCAATATGAAATACAATTAACCAATTTTTATTTAAAAATCCTCTTTTAATGCATAGAAAACTATATACATATATATATAAATATATATATATATATATATATAGCTTGGCAAATAAAACTTGTTTGGCGTACAAATTTTTAAGTCTTGTTTATATTAACACAAATGTAAAACTTTACATTTCCGAGACTTAGAGGGACGGGAAAAAGGAAGATAGATTAGGAAATTAAGAGTTCAGTTTGAGAAACTTCGTCTGACTGTTATTCGTTACCCATTTTTAAATGCACTGGGCCTAGGCAGGCAATGAACCTGTTGTTTACCTGCTATGCTATATATATTGTTTAGTGCTATACGCTTATCTAATCAAAACTTTAATTTAACATAAATTATAAACAGTTTATCAACCA
This sequence comes from Elymnias hypermnestra, assembly GCA_015832385.1. Taxonomy (NCBI): domain Eukaryota; kingdom Metazoa; phylum Arthropoda; class Insecta; order Lepidoptera; family Nymphalidae; genus Elymnias; species Elymnias hypermnestra. Next base: position 2,149,657 of record JACTOM010000493.1, on the reverse strand, counting down.
ACTGATGACCCATTACACTGGTCTGCAATGAAATCCTCCTTTAAAAAAAATTTGAAATGAATATGACGATTCTAATGTTCTGAATCGAAATTCAAATATTTTTTTTGTGAGTGGGACAGTCGCGCTAGAGATAAACATTACAAAATAAAAACTTGGCCACTAAGAAAAAGTTTATCTATTGGGCTTAAAAATGTGTCTCAGAAATCTTTACTGTCAAGTGAGAAAATTTTTCTGTCACCACTTCACATAAAGTTGGGACTCATGAAAAACTTTGTGAAAGCTATGAATAAAGATGGTGCAGGTTTTCAATATATAAAAACAAAATTTCCTCAAATCAATGACGCAAAAGTACATACATACATAGCATCACGCCTCATTCCCATAGGGGTAGGCAGAGACCACGTCCTTCCACTTGCCACGACGCAAAAGTGAAGGAAGGATTTTTTTGTGAAAGGTTTCATCAAGATATAATGAGCGATATAATTTGTTCATTTTGTGACTATAATTTAGGATTTTTCAATGTAAAACTTAGACGGTAATATTTATTCATTTCGTTATAATAGTTGATGTTTTAATAATATTGTTTGTTAATTAATTAAATATTATATTGGAAATCTACGTGTGGTACTTAATTGAATGTCAGATTCCGAGATTAGAGCACAAAGCATGAAAACAAGGAGAAAAAAATTTTTTTTTTTTGCAGACCTGTGTTATTAATAGACAGACGTTATTTTGTATTTACTAATTGCTACGCTAAATGGTAGTGGTACTTATATTAACTATCTCCTCTTATTTTTATGATTAATATATTGAATTAATATTGTTTCATCGAAATAATAAAAATTTAGGCCATAGATTATACCTATATAGGTATTATTTATGAAAGATACTATCATAGACTAAATAAAGAGTTTAATTAATTTAATTGTCATTGAAGTATCAAATGACGAATTGTAGATAAACCTTTTTCGAATAGAATTGTAGATAAACCGCAGTACACTGGAATATTATAGCTGTATTTGGAACCCTGCTGTTAAATATCAGAAACAAAGTATAGAAAAATTACTGTTGAAACATCTTAATTTACGCTCATATCATAAAGTAGATATGAATTCAAATTATTCCCAACTTTGTGTCGTTCATAATCTATTGTCTCTTGAAAGAAGATCACTGTTGGACATGCTATTTCTGTATGGATGCTGCCATGGTCAATATGACAGCATTGAATTAACATCAAATTTTCTCACGTTTCACACACCTAAACTGAGAACCCGCCAAACACCCCTTTTTTACTTCACATTGTCAAACAAATTATGCAAATAATTCCATAATTTGCCGCATTCAAAGAAATTGTAATAAATCTTACTCTGACGTCGATATCTTCCACAGCAACAAACTAAAGTTTAAAAAAGAATTAAAAAATTAATGAATTTAAATAGTGAGTAGGTAGCTTGTATTTGATTCCAGACACACACACACACACACTCATAGACACTCACACCCACGCGCAATCCCTCTGGCGCTTATTAGAACAATAAACAAATGTAAAATCCTTAATTGGCCTTAAATTAATTTAATTAGATTATATGTTAGTTTTAAGAGGACAATGGATTTTGTAAAATAAATAATTAAAAATGTCACGTGTTTTTAGGACAATATTAATGAAATTTTGTTTTTGAATTTAAAATGAAATATTTTTATGTTGTAAATAATAGTATATTAAATTATGAATAGACGAGTGGCAAATTAAAATGCCACATGTTATTTGTAAATATTAAAACCACCTAACCTTCAACTAAATTAACATAAAAACGCTGCACATCTTCGTGACGCTAATCACGCGTTTCATTCGTAAAAATTGTACTCTCCGCGCCTAAAGAAGTTTCACTGCAATAAAAATCACCATCAATCATACGACGATTCAAAACTACTGTAAGAGCTCACATGAATAAAGAATTTTTGAATTTAAAGGTTGGCTGTCAGTTTTGCATATTTATATATATATATATATTTTTTTTGTAAAACGCAATAGTTCGGCGTGAGCATCTAATATATGTAATAAAAGTTGAAAATCTGCTGAATGCCATAAAAGTATTCATCCAAACCTACCCCAGTAGGCTATTTCCAGATAAGTCAACATAAAACGAACCTTTTAGATAACAGACCAAATATTATCACTAGATAGTGTACCCCCGCCTTAAGACCGAGGTCAATGGTTTTTTATCTGTCCCCAATTGACATTTTAAATTTTAGGACGTTGGAACTTAATTTGATAATTTATTTTCGGGTCCTCATTGATTAAAAGGTTTTTAGCCGCGAAGACAGTTATGGGCGTTTAATTTATTTTATTTGATATAAAACTTAATCACCGAATTTTAACAGTCTTTATAAAAAAACTAGCTGACCAGTCTTACAGTAAGTAAGTAGCAGCCCATTTAAGTCCTACTGTTGGGCACAGGTCTCCTCACTCCGAGGAGTGTGAGTTTTTAGACCATAGACCCACCACGCTGCTCCACTGCAGATTGGCAGGCATAGTACACAAGTGCACTCTCTATTCCTTCACTCTCATAGTCCGATGTGACGGGAATCCGACACGACCGGAGAGAGATCTGGCGCAGGAGCGACGGCTTAACGTGCTCTCCGAGGTATGGGGGTACATCACACCGCGAACTTCCCAACTTCGGGCAAATATTGAAAAATCTTAATAGAAAACGCAATGTTGATTTTTTTTTTATTTGGCCCAACCCGGGACACGGCTCCGAAACGTGGTCGCTGACTATGGGCCTCATACGAAAGCTCAGAGTCGCTCAGCGTGCGATGGAGAGGGCTATGCTCGGAATTTCTCTACGTGATCAAATCAGAAATGAGGAGATCCGTAGCAGAACCAAAGTCACCGACATAGCCCTACGAATCGCGAACCTGAAGTGGCAATGGGCGGGGCACATAGTCCGACGGACCGATGGACGTTGGGGCCCGAAGGTGCTGGAGTGGCGACCCCGCACCGGGCGGCGCAGTGTAGGGAGACCCCCCACAAGGTGGACCGACGACATAAAGAGGGTCGCCGGTAGCCGCTGGAGCCAGGCGGCGCAAGATCGGGCCTTGTGGACATCATTACGTGAGACCTATGTCCAGCAGTGGACGTCCATCGGTTGAAGCGACGAACCCGGGACGCGAAACCAGGACCTCATATCTGTAGTCGAACATGTTAACCACTTGACCAATGAGGCAGTTGTCTCACAGTATTTTAATGGAAAATATAACTTTTCTATCAGTTTTTAATTACCATCAGAAGTGTTCACAGTCGAACTCTAAAAAAATTTCGTTATATTTTTCTGTAACTTTTAAGTATTATTAGGAGTAGCAGCCTATTAACGTCCCACAACTGGGCACAGCCCTTACTAATAAAGAGAAAGGGTTTTAATGCATATATTTAACAAAGAGTTTTATAAATTTAACTTATCATATGTTATATATACATATATTCCTCGCCACTCCCGCTATAAAATCGTAAAAAATATTAGAACGTCACAAAGATGTGCAACGTTTCTTATGCTGATTCGTTTGAAGGTTAGGTAGTTTTAATATTTACAAATAACATGTGGCATTTTAATATGCCACACACACACACACACTTTTCAACACACAAATTCTCTTTTCTAAATTTTAAATTCTAATAAAATTTTTATTGATAATTTCTATTATTGACAAAAAACTTGTGGCATTTTTATTTACAATTGGTCAATTGAGATTTCAATAAATAATCTGTATTAATTTAAGACGTTTAATATTTTAATGAAAATTAAATTCCTAACATATCTTCCTTTTTCCCTCCCTCTAAGTCTCGGAAATATAAAGTTTTAGATTTCTATAAATAAACAAGACATATAAATTTCACTTCTGATACATGTCACGCACGCACTTTTCATTTTTTATAAAAAAAGAAGGAATTGATAAATTTAATGTGTGAAATGTCAATTAATTATCAAATGCACTAAATTCTCATTCACTTCATCCTCTCTTACAACAGTAAATATACATAGCAAAATAGAAAACTTTATTGGATAAGCAATGTATACTATATATAATTATAATACAATACTGTGTATCGTAATGTTTACTTTTGTAGAGAAAAACAGTTTTAATGTGACAATATTATTTTAATGGAAAGAGAAAACGAGAACTTCTAGGAATATTATGAATAAGTTAGTTATAGAACCAGACAATGGATAAGGTGCATTTGTTTTATAAATATTAGAATGGTTTGTTTCGAAATCGTAGGATTCCTATTCATTTTATATTCATCGTTTGTTAAAACAACAATTTATTAGAACCGAGAAATTAACAAAAAATTAGTAGTGATAATAGTTTGATGCAGTCATGACAATAGTCAATTTAAAAATGATTTATTTATTCTGTATCCAAATCTGTAACAAACTTTTTTGAATAGTAAAAATTCAGTCTGTTAGTAATGGATCTATCAACAGTTAGGAATGTCGACTCTACATATGATATACTGGCAAGAAATTCAGTATCTCTTTTAGCATCAATTCTTACACAATCATTGAGTATACCTTAGTTATACCTTAATCTCCTATTTACAATATATCGTATATATTATGGAAATACAATCACTCACTTATTCTTCCCTATATCTTCAAAACTATAAGCCCAATTAACTTCAAATTCAAATTTTTGCGATGTAGAACTTCATTCAAACCATAGGATTGGCAATCACGCGAATGATATTGCAGAAAACAGCAAGTATCATATGAAACTGCATTCGAAATCAAAATATCTTTTATTCAAGTAGGCTCAAAAAGTACTTTTGAATCGTCAGTAGTCTGTCTGTTTGGTAACAAATCTAACACCGGTTCGGAAAGTTAATTCCTCTGAAAAGAAACCTGCAAGAAACTCAGCGGATACTCTTTTAAATGTGTTTTGTAGGTTATAATATAGAATCAAGGCCAAGCATTTTTATCGCTTATATAACGTTCAACATTATAATATGCCTTTTGTAAAAGGATGTTTTTGACATAATTTATTATATATATAAGAGATATCCAGGTATCTATTGACTCATCACGATATCTCTGGAACCATAAGGCGTAGAGACTTGAAATGTGTAGGAATATTCCTTTTGCCGAGTAGAGTTAAATAAAAAAAATCAAATTTTCACATTTAAACAAAATTCAAACTTCATATTTACAAACTATATCTTTTATGGTATGTAAAACTTGGTCAGGATTTTTTTTGACACAATGAAATCTATCAAAAGTAAATTTTTAGAAATTCAACTCTCAAAGGGCAGTGCGGGTACGTTTCTTATTTGTAAAACAATTTGCCTAAATGAATGAAAATTCTACTAAAAAAACATTCCACGCAGACGAAGTCGGGGGTTCAGCCAGTATCATATAAGAGGCAAATCCAAAACTAATTGCGGTATCTTATTAATAATCCTTGTGCTCCAACCGATAAATGATTTCTAAACCTTCTTCACTCTAAAATATGGCATTACAAGTTTTTATTTCCTTTATTGAAACTGTGTCGCGTTTTTTGCTGTTTAGGTAAATATTGTTATGAATATATAAATGTTATTTATGGTATCGTGAGAATTGATTTTACTGTAAATTGATCTCTAGAACGAGCTCTAATTGATATATTCAAATTTCAGCATTCTTGTCATAGAAATTACTAGACTATGCAATTCCTTAAACAGCTTATATACTGCGTTAATAGGTTATATTGTTAACGCATTCATAAATTGTTGTTTTAACGGTTAGTTTAAACAAATTAAAATGGGGTAAAAGAAAGGCCAGAGCCAGTATCGGCCCGCATCCCGACATGGGACTCAATAAAAGGGTCGAGTTATCGACAGGAAGTTAGGATGCCATACTTTCAACACGGAAACCAGTATTGGTTTTTATTACAAAACAATAGTTTTTCGCATTTTATAAACTACTAGTTAAACCCGAGTACGCTTCACTGTGTAGAGTCAGACCAGTTTTTATTTCTTTTGTATTTCATTCCATAAAACCTGTCTGGAATATATTTAAACACAATTATACACGAGCACTATAACGTAGTATTTTGATCTATATTTTTATATCATGATGATAATAATTTATATATATAAGCATTATTCATTACAAAACTTATAAAAAGTTAAAAGTACACAGTGCATATGTCAGAAGTGAACTTCTTTGGCAAACTAATTTTTATGTCTTGTTTATATTTATACAAATCTAAAACTTTACATTTCCGAGACTTACAGGGAAAAGGAAGATATTTTAGGAATTCAATCGTCATTAAAATATAAAAGGTGTCGAAAATTAATACAAATAATTTATTGAAATCTCATATACTTAGTTTCTATTCAGACACGTATACTTTATACGCACGCACTTTAAATTTTATCATATTTACTCGCCCTTTAAACCTTCCTTGTACTTCCACAAATAATTAAAAACTAAAATTAGTCAAATAAGTCCAGCCATCCTAGAATTATTGCGAAACTAACGAATAGCAATTGTTTTATCTATACATATAAAAGAGATATGCAAGTATCTATTAACTCATCACGATATCTCTGGAACCATAAGGCGTAGAGACTTGAAGTTTGGTAGGAATATTCCTTTTGCCGAGTAGAGGTCAGCTAAAAACGGATTTTACTAAATTCCATCCACAAGGGGGGTTGCGGCGGTGTTTATAAAATAAAATCAAATATTCACATTAAAAAAAATGTGATATGTAAAACATGTTCAGAATTTTTTTTGTAAATTTTAGGAAGTTCCACCCTCAAAGAGCAGTGCGAGTATGTTTCCGATTTGTATAACAATTTGACTAAATTAATAAAAATGCTACCATAAAAACATTCCACGTAGACGAAGTCGCGGGATTTAGCTCGTACATATATTATAGATTCTAGATTCTGCCCTTTTCTTAACTAAAATTTTGGTTTTTGTAAATATTCATACGATATGTCGTTTTTCTTATGATCTCGCTGCCATATTTTCAAATGTTAGAAATTGTTAGGTGTTATGAGTGCTACATAATATTTATAAGAATTTGAAACTTGGCATCGGCTCGCACGCAATAACAATTTCGTTTAGAAATATTTATTACCCTCACCTAAAATGAAAACATTTTTTAAAAAAAGTGATCAAGTGTTTGTTACAAATTGTTTACTGATGTTTATAAACATTTTTAAACAGCAGTGTCGCAGCACGATTACGTACAAATTAAAGCTCATTTGATAATTTTGAGGAACGAGAAATGTAACTTATATATCTTTCCTTATACTACCATAAAAAGTAACTGGTAAGTAACAGCCCATTAACGTCCCACTGCTAGGCACAGAGCTCCTCGCTCTGAGGAACGAGGGTTTTTAGAGCATAAACCCACCACGCTGCTCTACTGCGCTCTCTATTCCGGCACGCTCAAAGTCCGATGTGACGGGAATCCGACACAACCGGAGAGAGATCAGGCGCAGGACCGATGGCTTAACGTGCTCTCCGAGGCACGGGGGTGGATCACACCGCCAACTTCCTAACTTCGGGCAAATATTGAAAAAATCTTAATAGAAAACTCAATATCAATTTTTGAATTGGCCCGACCCGAGACTCGAACCCAGGACCTCATGTCTGTAGTGGAACATGCTAACCACTAGACCAACGAGGCAGTTCGACCAATGAGGCAGTTACCATAAAAAGTATCACTTTTAAAACAATAAATAACAACTCGCGAACTTCCTACAAGCTCATATAGTTATTTCTATATAAAGTAGCATTTTTTAATGTGTAAGTAATAACTATAGTACAACCTACATTCTTAACAACCTATCAAGTTTCGTTCACATTATTATCTTATTATAAACATAACAATCCCTATCAGCTTACATAAAAAAGGCACCAACAAACAAATTTAGAGTTTATATATGTTTAACCAACGTCTATTATGGTTTGGAATATAAAATTTATACGTAGGTGCGCCCACGCGAGATATTCTGTCGATTCATTATGAGAAATGCATTTTGTATCGTCAGCATATTAATACTTGTAGCCGCCCGTGTCATTGCCTGCTTTGTAGTGATGTTTTATACATTGTATTTAAAAAGCATTTTATGAAAATATAATCAAAATAATACCTTATATTTCAGGCATCCGCTGCCCATTTTCCTGGAGAAAGTACCAGCGCATCTTCATAGTCATTTCCCAGGGACTAAATGAAGGAACTCTATCTTTACGGTTTATATTATAACAACAAAAGAAAAAGGTAAGGTAAGTAGCAGCCTATTAACGCCCCACTGTTGGACACAGGACTCCTCGCTCACAGGAGAGAGGGTTTTAACAACAAAAATGCCTCTGAAACACGTTAAGAGGAACTACAAAAGTAAGTGTTCAAATCTATATATGTTTTTTATTTTTTGGATAGCACACGGTTGTTTTCTAAAATAAAGCTTTCTTAAGACATAAATAGCTGGAACCGAACTTAAGACATATTATAAAAATGTTATTTCCCCACCTTATAGTAGAACAACTCCCATTGTATTACTATAAGGTACGGAAATAACATTAAGCATGTAAAAACACTTGGAATTAACAAGTCAAAATCAAAATATTCATTATTCAAGTAAGCTCAATAAGTACTTTTGAACCATCAGTAGTCTATCCGTCAGAAAAAATATATCACCGCTTCGGGGAGTTGATTCTACTGAGAAAAAACCAGAAAGAAACTCACCGGTTACTATTTTAAGTATAGTTTTATAAGTTACAATATGTAATACTTTGCTTTCGTATGCAACTGGAATCAAATCTAAACATTTTTATCGCTTAAATTATCTTATAATATGCCTTGTGTCAAAGGATGTATTTCATAAATTTCTTAAAATTATGTAGAGTCAAATGCAAAACTGATTGCACCTCTTCTATTTGCTTGTACGTGTACAGTTTTTAAGTAGGTATTAATATAATAAATTAACAAAACATAATGGAGTCTTTAATATCAATTAGCGGGAATGTTAAAATCTAGGCTATACAAAATCACAGTCGTTTAAATGTGAACTTTATGTGATCGCAAAAAGACGTATAATTATTATTTGCATGTTTTCAAGATGGCGTCTGGCCCTAGCGATGCGTTGATTTTGTTTTTCGATTTCAAATACTTTGGCGGCATGGAAGCGTTCAGCTTTAGGGTAGAACTGGGTTAAGAAAAAGAGAAAAAAAAATTTAAACGTTCCCTTCTTCAGAAACAGTCTTGTTTCTTTATTTTATTGCAGTGAAAATAAATAAGATTATAATACACGCTTGTTTTTAAGTTTTATTAAATTGTATCGTATGTTCTGGCAGTATGTGGTAGTCTGTACTGACTATATCCAGTTAGCCGTAGGTATGGCATAGTACTTATTGTATGTTATACGTTAGGGTCCGAAAATGCTAGAATGGTGGTGGAAAACGCAGCGTCGGCAGAGCCCCCACTAGATGGATCGAAAACATCAGGCGGCAGCCGCTGGATACAAGCGGCGCAAGATCGGCCTAGTGGAGTTCATTAAGAAAGACCTTTGTCCGGCAGTGGACATCCAATGGTTGAGACGACGACGACAACGGGGAAAACGTAAGATAAGTAGCAACACATTAACGTCCCACTGCTGGACACAAGCCACCTTGCTCACAGGAGAAAGGTTTTTAGAACATAGACCCTCTATACGCTGCTACATTAGTTATAATAATAGCCCCTCCCCTTAATGGAATGCAATAAGAATAGTAGGTATAGAAGACAGTTTTAAGTTAACTGAGATCGGCAAATTGACGAAGATTTTTGCATATAAAAATGATTTTACGAGTCCGGTCAATATGAAAAATCACAATTTAATAAGCTATTGATCTCAATGCCCAAGTATTTAATATTTTCAGTTTGCGTAATGGGTTCACATCTGCAGATATCTGTAACAATTGCTTGACACTTACAGGTAAGAAAATTGTTAGCATTCGGAGGACGTAATGATTATCTAGTAGTACTAAACGTTACGAACTTTGTTTTGTACACGTTACACCTCATCCTCGACATAACTGCTGCGAAAGCAATTTCTGCGTGTTTTTATTATCTGTCCAACTTGTGCCCCTAAAACTTAAAGCAGTATCGTCAGGGTAGACAATAATGCTGCAGTCGGGGATAGTAAGATTACAGAGTTCATTGACATATATATTAAAAATCTTGGGCCCAAGAACACTACCCTGCGGAATACCATAATGGAGAAATTCTTTAGATGTAACATAATTATTAATTGTGATACTTTGCATTCGATCGATTAAAAAACTTTTGAACAGGACAAGTCACCAAATGCCAATAGATTCTAGTTTATCTAGTAGGACGTAATTTACAAGTAAGTTTCATTTTTATAATAAGAAAGTTAACAGTGCCCTATATTGCCAATATGTCACAGTCTTAGTTACCGATAATTTGAGATATTAATTATACAAATGGGGGTAAAAAATACTTAATATACTTACCATATACGAATACATTTTTAATTTTCAGGAAGCGGTTACCAGCGATATTTGGAGGTTCCAATGATTTCACCTATAAGAAAGATACAAGAAGTTCTCCGAAACGTATCTGGGCCTGGTAACTCCACCACCGTTGGCGTATCTGTCGCCAACGGGGGCCGAGTTCCCGCTCCTAGACGCGATGTTCTGCGTGGCACCGTAGAAGAAAGAAAGAGAAAAAGAATATTAAAATTGAACATATGGAAATGTAGATTATATATATGATAATGTAATAAAAAAGCTACAATTTTAAAAGGAGTTTTACTTAGATGTATGTATATAAGATTTTCAGAAAAAAATAAAACTCACGCTGTGTTCTAAGAAAGCAAAATTTCTGTTGGGTATTTTTTTTGTCGCTGAGAAATGCATTTACACATCCCGACTAATGGGATCGGGAGTGTGGGACTCTGCGAGGATACGCACTAAACCCAGCGAGACCACCATCAACCATGAAAGGGGAGCCAGAGTTTCGTTGAGGCATACCTCTCTGACCCCTCGGTTGCAGTCGGCTCACAGATATTCTACAAGGGAAAGAGTTGTATGAACCTCCGCCTCCTGTTCTCTGCGCCCCTTCGTCGGGGCTGGAGTGTTTCGGCGGCATTCACTCGCTCCCTTTGCCGTATCTCCTTAAGCGAGATGACAGTCTCGCAAAAGGAGGCAACCGCTCCCTAGGCCTGCTCACTTGTAAGTATTGCACCTATAATATTGCCAGTAAGAGATCTGTGCCGATCAGCGACGTCATAATGAGTCGCTGAGGTTCCCATGCGGGATATTCTATCACCGTGTTTTGGGCTGTATCTGACGAGGCACCACACTCGTGACATCTGGCCGACAGTTCAAAGCCAACCGTTCGGTACCGGTATGTGCCGAAGCAACCATGACTGGTAAGCACCTGTACCAACCTGTAAGACAGCGATCCGTGCTCTCTGCCCAGCCATTTCTCTAGATGAGAGCAGATCGCTCCCACTATGCCCCCACCCGCTACTGGGGACCCGAGATCCTCCTTCCATCTTTAGGTCAAGACTATATTAGGTAGAATCCTGACCTTTCTTATAGCTTCAGCGTCTGGTGATACCGCTCTGGTTCGCGCGGCTGCTCTGCACTGGTAAGCAGCAGTGAAAACTTCGGCCTTGAGCTCCCATGGGGGATCACCTGCCAGAAATGTTGCTGCCGGTCATGACACTGCAGGCTACCCCCGAATAGCTTTGATCGCTATAACCCTCTGGGCCCGCAGTAACAGAGTTTAATTCGTTGTGGTTAGGGCGTTGATCCATATAGGTGCGCCATACAGTGCCATACTGGCGATTATTCCGGCATACAGCCTTCAACGGTGTGATCCTGGTCCTCCCACGTTTGGTAGCAAACGTCCTAGCGCCGCCGCTGCATTGATGAGGCGGAGAGTCAACTAAGCGAAGTGAGCCCGGAAGTTCCACCGGCCGTCAAGTATTAGATCCAGGTACTTCATTTGGATCTTCAGTTCCACAACCGCATCTCCGTTACCGTTATTACTGCACCTAGTGGAGGACCCGTACGAGCTCCGTGGAAGAGTAAGGCTTCCGTCTTGGTAGCAGCTTTCCGTCCAAGCCTAAGCTGCAATTCTATCGACTACCAGGTCCGGCCCGGCTTCGGCAAGCAGAGCTGCCTCCTCGTGCTGTGACCAGAGTGTCATCAGCATAACATAAAATGCTCATCCCGAAGAGGATCTCTGACGGGTATCCTTTCTTTTTAAAAAATAATTTTCATTATACCCGTATCGAATGTTCGTACTTTGGGCGCTATTTTGAGTGACGAAAGTGCCACATTGCTTTCCGGTTAAATAAATGAATAACTTAGTGCGCATGTCTTAAATTTTCAACGCATACGCGCTTGTATGCTGCTTTATGAAGGAAAACAATAACAAACGTAATTGTGTAGCCTGCCATTCTTAAGTGTGGTGGACCTATACTCTAAAACCCTCTATCTTATGAGTGAGGAGGTATGTGCCCAGCGCTGGGACGTTAATGAGCTACTGCTGTTTACCTTATATAGGTAGTCTCCGACCTACATGTTTCCTGTTGTCCATTACTCTTTATTTTCTTTATGACTATGTAAGAAATTGCGTCTATAGTCTAATAAATAAAAATTTTAACAAAAAAAGAACCGCCTTCAAAACAGACTTACATATATATTAATATGCTCTAAAAAGTAAGAAATAATTGCGTATTCTTTTAGAGTGTTCTTCGTTTTGTTATATTCGGAGATGGTGTCAGCCAAGGTAGATGTTCCCCGCGTGTCCACTTGGCAGCTCCCGCGTCTCCTACAGCTATATATGTAGGTACCTTGGCTGACACCGACTCCGAATCTAACACTTTGGCTTTCCGAGACTTGGAGGGAGGGAATATTTAATAAAAATACATTTATTTTGTTTTGTTTCAAAAATAATCAATGCAATCTCAGATGATGAATATATTCCTCGTAATTTTTTTGTAAATAGGAAATATACCTAACCTTAATTTAAATTTATACAGAATCATTGTAAATTAATTACTACTACCTATAGAAATTTTATTTTTAAAATTAAAACTTCGTAAATGGAATATATGAAATATTATTGTTGTATATTTTATGCAAAATAATTTATTAAAATCTCAAATGAGTAATTGTTAATAAAAATTTCACGTGCTTTTGTCAATATTAGTAATTATTAATTAAATATTGTTTTTGAATATAAAATTTAAAAAGAGAATTTATGAAATATTTATTTTATCAAAAATAGTATATTAAATGATAAAAGGCAAATAAAAATGCCACGTAATTTGTGAATATTAAAACTACCTAACCTTGTAAGGAATTAGCATATTCAACGCTGCACATTTTCGTGACGATAATTGCGTGTTTCATCCATACAAAATTTCCCTCATGCGGATAAAGAAGTTTCACTTCAAAAATAAGGCTCAGCTCGAATTTTTACGGCTTGGCTGGCGCAGTGTTGCAAGTACTCGCTTTGCTAGCAGAGGCCCTGGGTCGATCCCCAGTAGGACAAGTTTATTATTTTAAATTGCATTTTCTAATTTGTCTGAGTCTGAACTAATGGGAGGCTTCGGCTAGTAACCAACCCAGAGATCTGTGTTCTGGTACGAGTGGTGTTTAGAAATCATAAGAGGTAAATTGCTCCTTACCAGATCAGTGCATTTCAATATTGGTGTCCGTTCACACAGACCAGCTCGGATAGAAGACCAGATTTTGATTGCGATTAAAATAGTGTTAGGTAGTTGAAATAAGATCTATTTTTACTTTTCACCTCTTTTGTTCAGGCATTCTCGATAACAAAAGAGGTAAAATGTAAAAATAAATCTTATTTTGACTACACAAAACTCTATTTTAATCGCGATCGAAATCTGCTCTTCTGTACGAGCCGGTCTATGTGAAGGGATCCTTAGTTTGTATCATCACTCTCTTACATAGGTTACAATTACTAAATCCATTGGCCCATTACCCAGGCCCAGGCCGCGAGTACTCTCTTCCCGAGCAGAAGTCCCAAGATCGTTTCCCGGCATATTTCATCTAGACCGGGACTGATGGAGGCTCCGGCCATAGCAAGCAGCCACTCCACTAGCAAAGACGTGCCTCCAAATTACAGTATATTTAGTAAAAACCACTAAGTTTCTCAAATATTGTTGCACTACAATATGCCGGACATTGGGTATGAAATAAAACACAACGTATCTAACAAATCTTTAATTTAACAACATCTATGAGTAATAAAAAATATTCAAGAACTCTTTAAACAAAACAGGGATATAAGCAAAGCGTTACTACACGCCCTACTTTGTGTACAGTCGAGCGCTAATAAGGAGATATATTAGGAATTTAATTGTCATTAAAATATTAAGTGTCGAAAATTAAAACAAATAATTTCTTGGTATCTCACATGATGAATTGTTAATAAAAATGCTACGTGTTTTTTGTCAATATTAGAAAATTTTTATTAACTTTTGTTTTTTAATTCAAATTTAGAAAAGAGAATTTCTGAAATATTTTTATTTTATATTTTATGAAAAACTAGGAGACCTGGCCACTCGTTGCTGTGGCTAAAGTTTTTAATAGACAAATAATTTGCAATAAAATAATATTGCGACTATATATTAAGATGTAAGCTATCCTATTTTTAAAGTTGCATCAAACTGCACACTGTGTGCAAATTTGATTAAAATCGGTTAAGTAGTTTATTAGTCCATCGCGGACAAAAAACGTAACACGTAATTTATATATATTAAGATAAGATAGTATATTAAATTATTAAATGACGTATAGCAAATTCTAACGCCACGTGTTATTTGTAAATATTAAAACTACCTTACCTTCAAACGAATTAGCATTTAAAATGCTGCACATCTTCGTGACGGTAATGACGTGAGTTACCATCCTACCAGCAAAGAGGTACTATCAAGCAAAGAAGACAAACCATAACAGGTAAATTGCATCATCACAGATTAGCGTGCTTCCATCTGAGATTGTATCACCACTCACCATCAGGTGTGAAAGCCGTCAAGCGCTAACTTGTCAGCATAAAAAAAATCAGCCGCAAATTTGTAATACTTGACGTCCTTTAAAAACGTAAATATCGTCAATACATTGTAAAAATATATTTTATATGAAGTGTGAGATTATTAATTAATGTCCCACGGTTGGGCACTGGACTCCACACTCATAAGGTTTTTGTTGCTGGACATATGCATCTACTGATTTTTAAAAGAGATTACATTAATAGGTAGAAGATACTTTTAAATAATATATTACGCATCTAGGGAGAAAAACAGGCTTTTATTGCCGGCGAGAGAAAGCCCTGTTTTTGTCCCGTGTTGTGTATGCCATTTTTCTTACACTGGGATGAAAAGTTGGCCCTTTTAGGGTTGACTTTCTAATCGATAACTAAAAATTTAACAATGCCTTTCACCGGGAAGAAAAACCGACTTAGGCGTACCAGTGGAAAATAACCAGGAGAGAACGAAGCACTTTTGTCCCGTATACACCCGAAGGAGCCGAAAATAGAACTTGTCATCCCGCAGTAAACAAAAGTAATTAATTAAGAAACGGCGCTCGACTGTACATTACCTGTTTTAATATTACTTTAGAACAAAAAAAAAATGTTTTAATTATATAATATACATAAATTTTTTTGTTTATTTTTGTAAATTATGTTGAACCAAACTTTCAGAGCCCAGAAAGTTAAACTTATTTTATATTTAACGTTAAACTAATCTTACGGTATCACTTGTTTTAATGCCCTTAATAAATGAAGGAGAATAATATTTTTTTTGTATTTGAATTAAATATTTATTTTGTGTTTTATTGTGGGTGAATGTGTAATGTTTAGGCTTCAAAAAGCATACATATTATTATTAACTCGAATTGCATGCATTCTATTAACACATGAACAATTAAACATTTACTTATATATATATATATATATATTTATATATATAATTAGGTGAAGCCAAAATTTTGTAGTTTGTGATCAAATTGTGAATAGATAAATATTGTTAGTCAAGGTTATTAAAAAAAAGTGCGTCCTTATAAAGTACACATGTCAGAAGTGAAACTTCTTTGGCAAAGTCTTTTTATTTATACAAATCTAAAACTGTAGATTTAGGAATTTAATTGTCATTTGAAATATTAAAATACCAATGACGAATTGTGTTGTTTGTCAATGTTAGAAATTATTTATTAAATATTGTTTTTGAATTTCAATATTTTCATTTTATATTTTATGAAAAATAGTATATTAAATGACGAGTGGCAAATCAAAATGCTATTAAAAATAGCTAACCTTCAAACGGTATTAACATAAAAAAACGCTGCACACCTTCGTGACGCTAATCACGCTTTTCATCCGTAAAAATTTTACCCCCGTACACCTAAGTTTCACTTTTTTTGGATTTTTTTTATTAAACTTGATATGATAACTTTGCAAAAAATTATACTTGGAAAAAAAATAGACAAAATAATATTGTAGTTTTAGTGGAGTCTGAGATTATAGGAGTATAGTATTGGCCTTAAATGGAATCTTAATAAAATGAATTATAGTCGAATTTCGACCCCTGGTTTTTATAAATAAATGTTGAATGACTTGATATCTTACATTTTGGGTTACGCAAAGTACACAGTATGTAAATATTATTTAAACTTAAATTTTCGTGGTTTAATGACATATTTAAACTGCTGTACCACCCATATGGACCCGGTTATACAGTTTAAATATGTAAACATTAGCTAAGATTAAGGTGTATATGTTCTTCGTTGTTGTTAAAGACTCATTAAAATCCAGTGCATCATGATTAAGATTTGATTTGACTTTAGACTATGTTTGTTGTGCTACCTTCACGCAACAGGAAAGAAACGTAGCATCTGACGTTATCATTCCTACGTTAGTAATAAGCATTACATGTTGAAAAAGTAACGTTTTTTTCTATTGTCCCGATGTTCAAATCGTCTATATCAGGGGTCGGCAACTAGCGGTCTGTATGCTACTGCGGTGCAACTGCTGCCATATAAATAAGACTAACGATAAATGTCTTGAATTACTAAAAATAGTGAATATGAGATGAAATATGCCCGCGCAAATATCCTCATAATAATTGTGACCATTCTATAAGAAAGGTTGCCGACCTCTGATTTTAACCTTTCTTAAATCCTTCTGAACACACAAAAATGGTCCAGCTGTTTAAGAGTTCAATCAAATACCCACGCATACATATGAATTATATATATCAACGCTGGAAAGCAAACACCTATAGTCCGTTCGCGTTAAGAATGCTGTGAGTACTAATTTTTTAAAATAAAACTTGCCATGCCTTCAACTGCTCACTGTGAACTCGACCCTGTAATTCGAAAAGATTCGATTGGTCAGGGGGCGGAGCGAGGCCGGCGAAAAACGATGACTCACTGCATTCTTAACGCGAACGGACTATAGTAACCGTATAAAATTTACACCGGATCATATTGAATTTTTAATTCATAGCTGTCTTGTATTTTTAATAAATATTTAAAAAAGAAAAACACTCTATTTATGTATTTATTACTTCTATTTCTCTATACACTAGTGTTGTGACAATATATATAGTTTTACACTACAGATGTAAAAACAATGAGCAGTTTAATTGTTTATTATTAATCATACAATATATACCTTCTATGCTAATGCCGGTTTAATAATAAAATTACAATCTAATTATATTTACAGGAATCATTAAACTTTTTATAGCGAAACAAAATAATCTTTAGTTTAATTATAAGTAAAAAAAAATCACTCATGTTTATAGACATATAAAGATGCTAAACAACAAAATATGTATATGTTGTGGTTTTTTGACATTCACAAGTACCAACACTATTATTTGGTATTTTGCATTCACAAGTGCCAAAACTATATTTAGTATTTTGCATTCACAAGTAACAAAACCTATATTTTGGTATTTTGCATTCACAAGTACCAAAACTATTTTTTTGTATTTTGCATTCACAAGTAACAAAAACTAGATTTCGGTATTCTGCATGAATATCAAAAATATGTTTTGGTATTTTACAATCACAAGCACCAAGAACCAATTTTTAGCATTTAGCATGAATACCGAAAACTATTTTTAGAATTTTGCATGAATACTAATGCTGTACAATTTGGCCTGGTTAACTGATTAACCGGTTCAATATTTAACCGGTTAGAGAAATCATTAAAATTTCCTGATACACTATTATAAAAAAGTTCTATATATTTTTGTAATTGTGATTAATTTATTGTAAATAATTAATTGACTAAATTATATTCATCTTATTTTATGAACAGTTTTTTTTTATAATTTGAAATGATTTACACCAAGATAATTCTAAACATTTTTTTTACAGTCAAAATAAATCCTATCAATTTTTATCACACAATTGAGGAAATTTTAGTTTAGTTTTTTTAACCGATTAAAAATTTAACCGGTTTGATTTACCCGGGAAATTTGGATTAATTAGTTGACTTCTGAACCTGAAATTAACCTGGTTAAACATAATGGCCGGTTTAAACGGCCAAATTGTACAGAACTAATAAATACCAAAAATATTTTTTGATATTTTACATTTATAAGTACGATTTTTTTTTGTATTCTGCGGGGATAGGAAAAAGGAAATATTTCACAGGTTTTTTTAAAATCACGATCAGTATATTGGGAAATTACCTTATTATAACCTCGATGCAATTATGTATTAGTTATAACCATCTAGCTGCATCCTACGCGTCAATTTATTAATCGCTAACAAAAGTACGAAATCCTAGAACCTAAGTATCTTAACAATAAATGTTGTGGTCAATTATACTCCGCCATTGCCCCGGGACTTTTTTGAAAGAAAATATAATACTGTACATTTCACTCTATCAGTGACACTACAACTAAGTATAAAGGTCGAAATAAAAAATAATAGGAAAACAAAAATAACTTGGCACGGTTCTACAATAAACAAATAGATTAACAATATATATTAAAGGTAAAAGAAACTCGACATGATACAGACGACAAGTAACTAACGCATTTTTATTATAGAAATATTATTTTATTTACAAAAGACATTTTAGTGATTGATTAGGGAGGTGCGATGATCTTATCTGTAACGTTAAAAATAGGTTAAAATGTTATTGAAACATAATAAAAAAACTAAAAAACCGTGGGCAAAATAACAATTTTTTCTTTGCCAAAATTTAAGAGGATATTTTTGCATATACACTCTGTATGTAGAAGGCCAAGAGTTATTTGGTTTTAGCATTTGAATAAAAGATTTTTATATTGTGTATGTTTGTTTTATATCACCCCATTTATAACGAAAACCCAGGTTTATAAATGTGGTGATATATTCATGGAAATTACGAAGACGTTGTAATATCTTAAAATGCGAGTTGACCCGTTATACCTAGGGGGTATCGATACATAAAATCTTTTTTGTAATAAACTGTAAGGAGGCAATAAAATAATTAATGATAACAAAATCGGAGGATACAGTTTGGTGTTGTAGCTACATATCTATGACCTCCATCCGAAATTAAATTACACCACTGGATAGCCAAAGAATCCAAGAATTCATTACGCTAAGTAAGGGCTGTAACACATCGCGCGCAGCGGAGTGGGAAGTCCCGCCGTGCGTGAGACGTTTTCACGTGGAATAAACGGCCGTATCCATAACACAGCCAATTATTATAGATCAGACTTTCTTAATAGATATTGTGTGTATGGATTAGGAATGTTCATGTAAATTTTTTTTTCCAATATAATATATAATAGTTAATTATGAGTAAAAACGCTTAAGAGGGAAAAAACATATCAAGTTTATTATACGTACGAACATACACACGACCTAAAAGCCATGTTTAGCATCCCCGCGTAAAGAATAGCAGCTTTTTCAGTTTTTACCATACTAATATAAAAGATGTATAAATCCCAGTACAAGAAGTAATCTAAACCTTGCAAAAAGCAGATTTTATTTACCCTTTTCGTTTACAATATGCTTCTCTGTTGCGTAAGAACCTGTGTTCCATCCGAACTGTGTTAGCCACTATAGTTAAATGCCACATTCCAGATTTAAAGGAATAAGTAGAAATAAAGAAAATGGAATGTAACACGATGTTTAGTATATCGGATATCACATTTAATACTAGGTGAATCGATAATATCGGATTGAAGCGATATTTTTTGAAATATCGATATATATCGCCCAATACTAGTATGGAAGTACGGGTGTGTGCGTGAGTGTGTGTATGGGTGTGTGTGTGTGAATATGTATAATGTGTTAGAGTCTGTGTCTGTGTCTGTGTGTAATTCTAACTCACGTGGCACGGCAAGCAGGCGAATGCGGGTCGCGTTCGGTGCCACCTGCGAAGCTAATGTTGAGCAACATGGCCTCAAACGGATCACTACGCATACGTTGCTGGTTAGCAGCCGCCGCCGCACCCGCCTCGGGGACCACTCGAGACTCCCCACACCCGTCCTGGATTCGAAAGGCAAGGTATATGATATATTTTTAAACAGTCGCAGAGCCCAGCTCCGGTCACTGACTGCAACTCTTAATGAGGCGAAATCAACCAGAGCCGTACCTAGAAGAACAAAATGCCTGTACGAGTTATCAATATCCGGAACCTTATGGATTTTAATTCGCTGGGAGTTGGGGAATCCACATAACTGTACAATTGTCTATAGTCGACAGTTTACATTTGATGAACTTTATGATCGCTTGCAAGTTTTTTTTAACATAAAATACCCGTCCAAGTAGGCCTGCACACTGCACTATTTCTAGCATAAGAATTCCTTATTACCGCTAGTTTGGATAAACAATCACACAATTCAAAATTAAATTAGATTTGTTAAGGACTTCTGAATAGATTTTGTTTTCCTGTGTAAAAAGCCTTATATTCCAATGGTCGTAAGAAATAATGTCGCATTGTCAAAATGATTTATAAAGTTAACTTTTTTGAATTGTGTCACTATTAATCCAATGCAGGGATACATATTAAAAGATCAAAGTTTTTGAATCAAATTCAATCATATTAGTGTACTAGCATATCTCGTGGCAGTAGAAAGTCTAAGGATTTATTTTTGTTACCAAACGTTTTATTTCTCTTAATTTTTAATTACTTCCTTTCACATTATTAGATACACACTTACATTCATAATCTAATAAATATACAGATTTTAATTTACAGCGAATATATATCTACAAATATATTTTTATATTCGTTATATCTCTTGATTGGAAGGTCCTATTTTAATAATTTAAAATAATTAATAAATAGGATAAGGATTAATACAGAGGTTTACATAATACTGTTTGATTATTGTTGCCACTTTTATTAATTAAATGTAAAAAAGTGGTTACAGTGGCATAACTACAGTAGTTAGACATATGTTATCACGGACTTTTTTGTAGATATTAATATGTTCTATAATACTGTAGAACATTTTTGTGTTCTATCTTCAATAGTTTCCTCAGTGCACGAGATGACAGATATTTTGACTAATTTTTTCACACCTTAGATTACGTTAATGAATTTTTGTTTGGGATCCCTATTTTTTGAGAAAGTAAAATAGCCTATATCGCTCAGTGAAAATGCAGCTCCCTAAAGGTGAAAAATTTTTGAAATCGGTCCAGTAGTTTTTGTGTGCGTTAGAAACCGACATACATACTTAAATAAAAAATACAAATATTTCCTCTTTATAATATTAGTTTAGTTATGTTTTAGCTTAGCATGAAACTGGCGTCAACCTTTTACCCCAGTCAATAACGTACTATCTAATATTGAACTATTAGTAGTCAATTTGAAGAAAATATCACCATTAAACAGTTTTTTGATAAAAATAGATCCCTGTATATTACCCAAACAAATTTTATTGACAGAAATAGAAGAATAGTATTTATATAGAGATTATAGCGACTCCACTACTTAACATAAAGAAATACAAGCTTACAAGCCTCTCTGCTACACCCATATCCCCAACATCTTGGATATTTTTTAATTGCGAAGCGTGCAGTGTAAAAGAAAAAATATATTCATTATAACAAGTTACAATCTTATTGTTGTATAAATTTAATAAATCGCTGCTTTGAAAGAATAATGACACAATCCAAAAAGGTCATTTTATAGGAGGCTCTTGTAATAATAAAAAAAACATAGTTTGGATTCTTTAAAAGAATAGTGACACAATTCAAGAAATGTTAATTGCTATTGGAGAATTAAACAAAATGTTAGACATCGTGTGCTGCTACAGAGATTTTCGCCGATTCGGGCATAAGTTTTTGGCACAGAAAAATGTACACCTATTTTGGTTTCTTTAAAAAATAGTGACGCAATTTAAAAAGTGCTCATTTTAGTAAAGAGCCAGTTGAAAATTAAACCAAATATTAAATATTCAGTGCTGCAACGGCGTCATTTTTCACGATTTGAATATTAATCTATTGAAACAGGAAAATATACGCCTAATATGGACTCTTTAAAAGAATAGAGAAGCAATTCAAAAAACAAATTCTAAAGATGACCTATTAAAATATTAAACAAAATGTTGGACATTTTGTCCTATTACAGCGTGATTTTTCAAGATTTATATAAGTTTTTGGAATAGGAAAATATACGCTTAAATTGGGATTCTTTAAAAGAATAGTGACGCAATTCATAAAACTAATTTTAATGGTGGCCATTTTAAAATTAAACAACATTTTAGGCATTTATATATCCTTAACTAAAAACTTTAGAAGAATACCCAAAGCAGCGAAATTATATTTTCAGTAAAGACAATCATCATCAATCTTTATCGTGAAGAGGCCTATCTCCAGCAGTGGAACTTTAAAAAGCTGTCACAATTTATTCTATTTTACAAGTGAAATTAACGTACATAAAATAATTATATAAGTAAATTTCAATCTATTTTAATGTCATAAAAATGAAAACAATGAAACAATGTTTGTTTTGGTAATAATAATTTAATTTTGGTAGACACTCACCTCGGGCCTAGGGCTCCAGAGACGTACAACAGCTTCGATGCCGCTGGTTGCCAACATGAACATGGTGGGGTGAAGTTGGACGCAGTTCACGATTGACTCATCCCCACGAAGACAACGGATAATGTTTCCTGACTTCCGGCACCAAATAAACATACTGCCGTCGTCAGAGCTGTTTCATAAAAGAACATGAGTTAAATATACGATATAAATCAATGATATTGTGCCATATAACATGGCTGCAAGCCAGAGTTGCAAGGATAAAATACGAAGTTTTCAAAACGATATCAGGCTAATTGATAATAAAAAAAATGAGACTTTGATATGTTGAACTCATTAACTAGTGTAGTCCGTAGAATTGATCAGGATTCTAGTCCGTAGGCGTATAAATACTGAAACACTAATTTAGACCAAAGTAAAGAAACTTTAAAAAACTTACCCAGCAGCAACATAATTGGCATCGGGTCCAAGGAAATTGGCTTCCTTGATATCAGTGGTGGTGTTGCAGTGTCCAAGGAATCTGCACTTGTAATCTAACGCGGTGCTTCGTGACTGGCGTTCCAGAGCACTGCCTGACTGACCATCTTCGTCAACTGATACAAGTTTACATCATAAATAGTGGTACAGTGGAAACTTTGTAAGTCGTTCTTGAAGAGAGATGCCAAAAATTTAAGATCTAGAGTTTTAGGCTTATGGAGGATTTCGACTAAAACAAATGTTGTGCGTTTAGTGGTTAATATTTTTTCAATTTTGAATGACCACACAGCATTTCATCTAGTGTGGGAGGTTTTCGACTTAATGAGGTTATACTATACTATAGAACTGTATAGTAAACAAATTTAAGAATTGCGTTCAATGATTAAGTTGATGATGACTAAGCATTGATCAATTACACGGTATATAAAGAAGTAATCTCTGTAAAGAATTGTATTCCAAATTGAATGGAAAAACCAGTCTTTTACTATGCAATTAACGAAATCAATTCAAATAGTAAATAACATTTGCAATGAAACTGTTTATGACAAGTAGGAATTTTCGTTAAGCGTTACGAAAAGTACGTATGTCTTTACTTGGAAAACAATTGGACGAAATTTTTTATAGAAGTTGAATTTAAAATAGATAATATATAGAAGTTTTACTTTCTCCTCGTGTACATCGATGTGTGATATAAAATATATATATATATATATATAGATTGTAAAGGAACACATCCTTTAATTGTTACACGTCCTAAATACATATTTTTGAAGGGTAACTTCTTTAGGCGCAAGAGGCTAAAATTTTTACAGATGAAAAGCTAATTAGCCTTAAGATGTGCAGCGTTTTTTTTTTTTGCTATTTCGTATGAAGGTTAGGTAGTAGATAATATTCACAAATAACATGTGGAATTTTAATTTAATCATTTAATATACTATTTTTTTCATGAAATATAAGGAGGTTTCATTTATTCTCCTTCTTAAATTTTAAATTCAAAAACATAATTTAAATGATCATTTCTAATATTGACAAAAACACGTGGCATTTTAATAAACAATTCGTCATTCAAAATTTCAATATATTATTTGCATTAGTTTTCGACACTTAATATTTTAATGACAATTACATTCCTAACATATCTTCCTTTTGTGCTAATTGTGTATTTCTAATAGTCACACTATTCAAATCTCTTTAACGAGAATAAGGATAAACGAAATTTTGTTATTGCTCACAGATAGTTTGTTTCTGATCTCATCTAACAGTGAGCGATGACACAGTCTAAGATTGGGACAGGTAATTTACTTCTCAATGCTTACTACAACACATAAATTTCATGCTTTATCGGACTGTGACTAGCTACCACCCAAGCCCTTAGTCAATTACGATCTAAACAAATTAAAATTTCATAAATTTTCCTCGCCAGGTATCAAACTGGAAACCTCTGCTAGCAAGCAAAACTACGTGAGTACTTCCGAATTGACATCTTACCTTCATCTCGCTGCGTTTCCATTGTCTCTAAAGCGACATTGATATCCTTTTGCAATAGGAACACGGCGTGACTCTCTGCGTGTTTTGGAAACTTGTCCTTAAAATATAGTAGACATTCGTGAGCTTCTCGGGCCCTCTTTAAGTCCATGAGGCCTTTGGCCAGCCTGAAGTGAGACTTCACATGTCCTGCGTCCAGTTTAATTGCCGTATAACAATCCCGAATGGCTGCGTACGTATCACCCGACCTTGAAATAATAAATTAGTCTCCCTTCAGGATTTTACTAACTTCAAATAGAAAAAGACCCTTAACCGATATATAAATTATTATAGCTTTGCCCTCTAGGGGTCTATGCTCTAAAAACCCACAATCATATGAGTGAGGAGGCCTGTGCCCAGCAGTGGGAGTACATTAGCGAACCAACAATACTATGTTCTTGGATTTAGGTTGTACAACTTATTCAAGAACACAAAATGTTTATCGAACTACAAGCCGAAAATGCAAACTACAAGTGAAAGACTACCTCAATGGCCTGTCTTATGATGAAACCGAAAATTTACTTTCTAAAATTATCTAATTAAAGTACATACACGTACGCACATTCACATACAAGCTAACGTACGTACGACACAGACACATATACCCATACACATACACTCGCATGCCTTTTAATATAATTATTTTAAAAAAATGTTATCTTTACATACATTTAGATATAATGTTAATTGTATTTAAAAGTAAATTAGGAAGGGGATGACTATTGAAACACAGTTTATACTAGTTCAGTAGTCATCGGTCATTAATTTTAAGAACAACACTATATGTATGATGATAAAAATTAATTTTATTTAATTAAAATTAAATGTGGACCTGAGACACAGGGAAGCAGGCTCTGGATTAGCTCGTGTAAGATATGAAGGAAGTGATAAACTAACTTACCAGCCTCGCCTCATAAGCGCAGCAGCCCTGTTAGAATACAAGATGGCGCAATCGGGGCATTCGGCTATGGCACTGTTGTAAAGCTCCACGGCCGCAGAAAAACTGCTTTTGTTCACCAACTCATTGGCCTAAAAAAATGACATTAAAGAGTTATTTTATTTATTTTAAAAAGGCCACCAACGGGTTACATAATTTGAGAATTAGAAGTATACCTACTTACTGGTGGCCTCAACATGCTTATATAATAAAATTACACTAAAGGAAAAAACACATTTAAAAATTAATAACAGAGTTTCGACTAAATGACAACGACAACTAAATATGCATTTTGGTAACGCTGGGATTAAAAAGTAGAAAATTAAAAAAAATACAGCTTGAGTATTCTTAGATAGATCTTATTCTTAGTAGATTTTTTGTAGTAAGTTATCTACCTCGATGGAGCCGTTAATTATTTTGTATAAATAGTATAAATCAAGAAATTTTCTGCGGTCAGATAGTGTCAACAACCTATAATGATGCAATCTCGAATAATAACTAGCTTTATTTTCCAACAGCCTGTCACAGTAACCAACAAGGTACATGAAACGTTTCTGTATACGTTCTATTCGGTTGTGTATTTTATAGTGCGGGATCCATACTGAGCCTTTTTCGAGAATACTTCTCGGTAGTGCCTAGAAAAGCTGTATCCTTATGTTGGATCCCCTAATCTTTTTTGTATTTCGTTTAATAAACGAAAAAGA
Organism: Elymnias hypermnestra; assembly: GCA_015832385.1. NCBI lineage: Eukaryota > Metazoa > Arthropoda > Insecta > Lepidoptera > Nymphalidae > Elymnias > Elymnias hypermnestra. Next base: position 2,122,976 of record JACTOM010000493.1, on the reverse strand, counting down.
GAACGTTGTAGTATAAAAGAAGACGTAGTGACTAAAATTGAGAAAGGTATGCTTAGATGGTTTGGGCATGTAGAGAGAATGAATGAAAGGAGACTGACAAAAAGGATTTATGAGTCAAGAGTGAATGCGAAAGTTGGAAGGGGAAGACCAAGGCGAACGTTCCTGGACCAAATCCAGGACATTTTAAATAAGGGCCAGGACGTTGCCTCTGCCTACCCTTATGGGAATGAGGCGTAATGCTATGTATGTATGTTAATAAACACATTTAACTTGGAAGCTTTAGTACAAATATTATCTATATCTATATAAAGCTCAGTTTATGATCCACAATCGCCCAAGTCCTTAATACGAGTATAATTTGAAATTTGTACATCGCAACCGATAATTTTATAAACATAAGACACCAGTTGGACTTTCCTATGAAAAGATATACAGTAACATTTTTTTTATGATTCAGTACCATCTTAAAATGTTAATCTATTGAGATGGAATGTTCTGATGTAAAGTTACAAGGGATCTGAGGAGAACATTGTATCGAAATTTATATCACCTGTAACTAATTACCACTGGTAATTAGTTACAGGTGATATAAATGGTGATAATAACAAACTGAACGATTTAATAATTACAAGCAAAGATGTGCTGGTAAGCAGATAATTAGCGTTCTGGTACTATGTAGCGTAGAAACTATAAGAGCTAAATTACCATAAAAAAAATCTTTTAAAGAGTCATTTAACTATAATTTTAATGCCCAATTTCACCAAGACTCACTAAAGCATCACATAAGGGAGTTCTTAGCTATAGAAACACTCCCCTTAACTGTACCCCTATATGTACTTAGTGGACAAATAAAACTTAGGATAGGTTGGTGGAAAATGGGCATAAGAAGATTTACGCAACTTAGCAACGTTTTTCTGTCACATATTATTTATATAAAAGTTATTACCGTTTCTTTAAGCTGCCTCACTCTGTCGGGTAGCTGTGGTTGTTGCTCGATGGTGCCGTTGGTTCCACTGCTACAGGCAGCGGTGGTACCATTCTTGGGTGACTGTTTGGTCTCACCTTCACGGTAGCCATGGTTATGTTGAATTATAAAGCTCTCGACTAGAACCGGCTGCTTGGCGTTGTTTATGTCGAATAAATAAACCTGTTGTGATAAACATAAAATATTTTATTACTTGAAAAGGGATAAACACATGGCATAATCCTCCGCGAAATCTTGTGAAAATCGCAAGTGAGGATTTCCTCCTTTTCACCCATGCAATACGATTTTTTCTTACACTAGTATGATAAGTTTGACTTTTCAATCAATAATGAATAATTTATTTATAGTATCGAGTTTTAAGTCTATTACATTTAGATAAACAACAGGTTGCTCGGTCAGCGGGAGGAAAAGTGTGACAGAAACAGGTCTGCCAATGGAATGTAACTGAGACAAAAAGAGACCCCTTATATCCTACATGCAGGAGCAGAAAATGATAAGTCTGAAATGGTCTCATAAGAAACGCAAAAGACCTTAAAAATAAAAAAAATAAAAAAATTTCATTATCATGTATTTACCTGTTCTGAGCCCAGATTGACTAATAACTCATTTCCGTCGTTGCTGAACGCGACGTAAGTAGTGGCTTTCTTTGGGAAGGTGTGCTCATTTGGTTCCATAGACAAATGACCTAAAATTTACATGGTCTATGATAAAAAAAACACATTTCGATGTCTATTTATAAAAATAATATTATTTTTATATAAAATCAAACACTGCGACTCAGTTAGACCTGCCAGAATACGAGGAATTCGTTGAAAAAAATTGCATACTTTTAATTTAAACGAAGATTGTGTGCTGCCGCCGTCTGTCTTCTACTCGGACATATCGGCGTAGAATATATATGGAGTGGAAGAGAGATGCGTCACAAGCCAAACGTTTGGGCCGATCGTGCCCCTGTATCGCTTATACCGCGCTCCCATTTGCACGCTCGGCTCAAGCGGAAAGTGACAAAGTCATACTGCATCGTTCGTGCAGCAGGCGTTCATAGATTATTAACACGTTATCACGTCAATAATCGGATTAAAATGATAATGTCTCTTTGTTAATAATAATAATATGCTCTTGTTGTGAAATTACTCGCTCCCAATATAGTCGTTCCATGCCTGAAAATTGATGTCCTGGTAGGATCCTAATCTCAAACTAGTCGATGCTTTCCACCTGCTTCTATTGGTGGCCATCTTCGCTAGCGTATAAAATGTAGTATGTTTGGTCTCGCTCAGCTGGTCAGCCCATCGAGTTGGTGAACGGCCTCGAGATCTTTTTACTTCTGTGTTACCCGTTATTATCAGCTTTTTCCAACTGCAGTTCTCTCGCCTCATGATATGAGTTTACAGTTAAGCGCTAACCAAACGCAAATCAAGTCAGCATCATACCGGAAGGCAAGTATTTTCTTATAAGGTCTTAAATATAAACAGCCTAAGGCTACCACCAATCCAGACTCAGACTAATTAACATCATAAGAGGTGCATTACCTCTTTATAAGATAATGCAATAAAAATAAAATATGGCATTACCAGGAGCATAATAGTTAACAGCGGCGCGAGGGATGTTGTTGTGTGGATCCCCGTGACCGGCTCGAGAGCAGCGGACGTTTTGCCGCTCCCAAGTCAGCCGCGATGGTGGCCCGTTCAAATCGGTCTCCTGTTTCACAAAACCATCACAACAGACACATCTGTGCAGAATACAAGTGATCTATATAATCTACTACAGCAACACTCAATGTTGGCTCGTCTACTTTTACGATTGAGAGCGCGTTATGCTAATAGGTCATTTAATAATAATCTTAAAAATAGATCCAATATAAACAGAAATAGTGGTAGAATTAATTGTTTATTACATATTTAGCGAAAAATTATGTAGTAAATTTGAATATATAAAATGTTAACACATAACTTTAAAACATATTTTTTTGACATAATAACATCTTAGAAATCAATGAACGCTGGATCGCTCAAAAAACCGTAAAGCGCGTAAAAAAGAGCGGAATGAGCGATAGAGAAGCACGATTAGCCATTAGGACGTGGTTTCCATTGTTTATTACGTCAACAGTTTTTCATTAATGTTTTCTTATGAAGTTATCACTCATCATTAAATGGAGTTGATACTGAACCAGGCGAGTAAATGATCCATTTCTGTTTTTCATTACAGTAAATATTTCTTTAATTTTCAATTTTGTGTTTTATTAACACTTAAATAATTTATATTAACGGTTTTTGTGAGGCCCGCGATACCTTGACTAACACGTGTTTCTGGTCCCTTAAAAAAAAGTTGAGTATTGATAATCCATACATGTTGGTAATGTTTATTTACTACTATTTATCACCAACATAACAACAAAAAGTTGCGTTCAAATTAAACTTTCATCGTCGCTCTAGTCTACAGATGAGTTTCCATCTCACAGCGATATCTTTTTAACAAAAGTATGTCTACACTATTGTCACCATAAAAAGGCAAGAACAAATAAATCTTAAAACCGGTATTTATAACACTTAAACACCATCTCTACATCCAAAACAATTAAGTCCTGAATATATATATATATATATATATATATATTTAATTTATCTTCAATTTAATAACATATGCTCTCAGTCACGCCCACACACACATCACACATCCACACGCATGGAGTATTCAGCTGTGATTGTTCATAAGATATTGTAAACATAAGAAAAATCTGTAATTTTCATAAGATTTGTTCATTTGCTTTACTATGTATAAATTAGTTAAAGTGCTGTAGATTTTTTAAATAAATAATTAATGGGAAGGATTACAACAAAAATTACTGTACTTTTAAAGTTCGATGAAAAAATTAAACACATCGTAGATGACATAAAAGCCAGTAGGTAATCCATTTAGCTACCGATCTGAAAAATGGCATAACCACGACGTCAGAAAAAATACGATACTCAGCAATGAGCTACAATCAGAGGACGGGAAGGACAGTAAGTGTAATGTGCAAATTTGATTAACTAACCTGCAGCCTTGTAAGCTTTATCATTCTAGTGTCGTATAAACGGACGTAAAAGTCATTTGCACCAACAGCCAGCTGGTATGGTCGCCGAGGATTTATAGCCAGGCATTTGGCCTCCGCATAACGTCCCATGTGGTTGAGGAGATTCACAAGGACATTATTCGAATCCGAGTTACAACGATGCGGTATTCGAAGGTCATGTTGTCTGCAAGTATAATTTATTTGTTCGAATCCGATTTACAACGATGCCGTATTCGAAGGTCATGTTGTCTGCAAGTATAATTTATTAAACCCGGCCTGGCTAGGCTTAGGCATTATAGCATATTATGCCTACATGTTTTCCCGACATTTCCAATAAATATTGCCATATTTCATTCAACACATGACAAATTATATATATAAACCTTCCTCGAGAATCACACTATTCCTTGAAAGAACCTGCTTGAGTATTCGTTAAGAAAATTTTGAACTTATTGCAAACAGACAGACCCGGTATTGGACTTTGTTTTCTAATATGTAAGTACAGTATATCATAGTATCACTGATATGTTAAGGCTTAACTGTGATCTCCCATAATGGTGTTGATACAGTCCAAAGATGATAGCACACTATAGTGGCAAGAGGTATTACACCTCTTAATGGTTTCTACACAGTAAGATATGAAATATCTTGCCTGAGCAGAATGTCTTTGTTGGCCAAATACTTGGAATAAGTGATATCTGCACAAATGACTTAATATAATTGTCTAAATTTGCCCAATCAGGACTTGAACAAATAATCACTCAGTTAAATCAGTAAAGCTTGTCAAGAAATTTACTAACATGGAATTATCTTTATTATAAATTAAGATTATACAATAACCTTAATTTGTTTATATTTATGCAAATCCAATATAAATATTGAAAAATTAACTTATATTTATAAATTAAGGATCAAATTAAGGATCATAATATGATTCACAATTCAAAATCTGGCATTAAATTTAAGTAATATATTATTTAAAAAAAAACTGTTAACATTTGAACATTTCTAAATATGATACTCACAGAATTAAGCCATCTTCTCCTGCTGACCACAAAAGGTGAGGTTTATCAGGGGCAACAGCAAGACGTTTCACTCTGCCACAGTGACACGCACACTCTAGAAGAGTTGATCCAGTACTGATACTACGGCCACGAACTGATCCATCCGCTGCACAAGTTGCTATTATATCTGATGACAGGAACTGAAAGAGAAGGCAACAAACGAACTCTACCCATATTTCATTATAGCAAAGGTGAACTTCCAATGTTTTTATTTATTGCTGACAGGTTATCCTACCCACATCTCTCTAAAGAAATATGCAGGTAGGTTACAAGATGCATGCATATATACACTAGCCTATTACGGCTTAATATTTTAATACCCTAGTGGTGGTATTTTAATACCCTATGAATTAAAAAAATATTATCAAATTATAATAATTTTAAATATATAAACAATTAATTCAAGTTTTTAGTTAATTTGTAAATAGGCAATCATAGTGCAGTGATAAAAAAGTTATCTAACAAAGTACATACATAACACAACTTTGTATAATTTTATCATGTGCAATTACAAGTGTGTTCAAATATTAAAATTACAAGTGTGTTCTTATTTATATACATAACATAAATCTAAATACAGTTTTATTTAGTTATATATTGGTTTAATTTAATTCTAAAATTTCAGTTCATGATAAAAGAAGAATTCTCTATTTTTTAAAACTTGAATTGCACCTAGAGACTCAATTGACCTGTTAGACTGCATAATCAATTTATTTTGAGTGTTATCATAACATATATCCATCATTAAGTAAATAAATTATCATCTCACCTTAACAGAAAATATATTCCCTGTGTGACCAGTAGACATATTGTGCAATTGTTTATATCGAAATGGATCCCATAAGATAACGTGAAGATCGTCAGACGCCGACGCCAATACACTGTATGAAAAACATTAATAAGTATTTCACTTCAAACTAAAAGTAAACAACGAATATGTTTAAAAAGAGGAGAAGTATACATACGATCCATCACGGCTCCACTCCAAACAATTAACGCATCCCATATGTCCGTGGAGCTCTTTTTCTAGACCAAGTCTGTCAATCATACTCCTTGTTACAGTCAATCGACTTTGAAATTTTCGGTCAATGTCACCACGCTCTCTAGCTGTAGTAAGGCCTACAGTGCCCAGTGACCAAGCAGGCTCCTCCCGTTTCCCCATATTTCTAAAATTTTCTTCAATATGTCTGATCTACCTTCAAAATAAGGCTCCGCTATGAACTAGCTGAAGTTTGGTCTATTTATAGTGAACCACATCTCATCGCACATATCAGCAAAATATGGTACCAAATGTTTATTGGAACACACTTCCAAACCGAATAAATAAGATGTACCAACACAATGGATAAAATGCTAAATAAATTGATATAAGATTTTCTTTCGAAAATTTGCGAAGCTGTCAAACAGCTGGTGGTGTTACTATATTCATAGGTGACAGATAACATTATTATTTATTATACAAAATTATTTGTAATTGAAAAACACAGAGTACTCACGTATTCTGTTTTCACAGTGCTTGTTAAGCGTGTATTGAAAGAAACGAACAATAAATGAGATTTTATTTATTTAAACTAAATATTAAAGTGGCCTACGTCATTTATTGACTGATGCTGTAATATTGAAATAATCTATAAATGGAGACATACATTTTACATAATGTTTAAAACATGAAAACGCATAGTAAAAAAGAAGAAATATAAAAGATTTTATTTCATGCATAAATTTTATATTTTGTAACTGTAATAATCAAACAGGTTATCTTTTATTAAGCAAATTCTATTTCGATACTGCGTAGAGAATATATAGAAAAAATATTTATTTACAAAAAGTATACTACTCTGTGAACACAATGGAAAATGGAAATGACACACTGTCAAATTGTTAATGGTAAATGTCAACACTTATCGAAGTATCAAGATTCAAGAAGCAGGAGAAACCAACAAAAACAACATAAATTATAATTAGGTAGGGAGCTCAGCTACAAAATTATTTTAATTGTGTATTTGGAAATTGTTGTTCTTAGTCGATGAATATTTTTTTTATAATATGAATTATTAATAAGCTAACTTACATAAACTAGACTAGTTATACTTGAATGTATTGACTTTTTCGTGGTGCAATAATGTATTGTTATTCTTCTAGAAGCTGAAGTGGGAACCATGGGAGAACGCAAGGGTCAGAATTTATATTACCCCCCTGACTATGACCCTAGGGTTGGGGGGTTAAATAAATTCCAGGGCACACATGCCTTACGGGAAAGAGCAAGAAAGCTTCACATGGGAATTCTTATTATTAGATTTGAAATGCCATATAATATCTGGTGTGATGGCTGCAAGAATCACATTGGTATGGGAGTAAGATATAATGCTGAAAAAAAGAAAATTGGCATGTACTACAGTACTCCAGTGTACCAGTTCAGAATGAAATGTCACTTATGTGATAATCATTTTGAAATCAAGACAGATCCAGGGGTGAGTTTAAATTTGTATATCAAACTCCTAAATTATAAAATATTACTGCAGACCTGTTTTAATTAGCATTGTTATATTATAGCCAGAATTAAGAAATAAACAGCAGATGAACAGAGTACCATGTTTGCTTTAAAATACTTAATTCTGTTTAATTTGTATGTATAAAATGAAGATATCAGTCTTGAGGATCCTTGTAGCAAAGCTTAAAATGTTTCTCTTATGAAGTTGATTCTAAACTTCAATATGTCATTCTGTGCACCTTTTTTTCTAAAATAAAAATACACTAAGTTATTCCTTATAATGTTAGCTATCTACCAAACTAAGTTGCAAAAAATCTACCAGTGAAAGTGTCTTGAAAATCTGTCTAACCATTTCAGAGATTAGCAGTATCAAACATACAGGCATACAATCATATCTTTATATTTATATGTTTCTTGTCAAAGGTTACTTTGAATTTTATGTACTATTTCATACATTATTTGATAAAAAATTAAACTTGAAGTAATAATTTTTGTTTATTTTAGAACCTTGATTATGTAATAGTGTCTGGTGCAAGACGCCAGGAAAACAGATGGGATCCAACAGAAAATGGTCAAATTGTCCCTGAAATGAAAGAAACCCAAAAGCGTCTCTTTGATGATGCTATGTTTAAATTGGAACACAAAACAGGCGATGAGGATGCTAGTAAGCTTGATAAACCCAGAATTAATAGGCTTGTAGGACGGAATGAAGCTGTTTGGAAAGATGATTATGAGGCCAACTGTATCTTAAGAAGAAATTTTAGGGTATGTGTATATATTTGACAAATTTATACTTTACAGTTGTATAATGCTTTTTCCTTTATTTTTATTGATATATTATAAACTAGGCAAAGTCTTACATTATTATAAGGATTCTTTTAAATTGCTTACAGGTGATTAAACCTGAATGATAGTCTAAGATAGCAGCTCACTAACCTGATAAGTGTTGATGTACCTGTTAACGGTTTCTATGCACAATCATACCAGAACCCACTGTTCTTTTTGTTTGGCTACATGCTTTTGCATAATAAAATAGTAACCAGTTATGGCCAACACCTCCCATAATTTCAGAAGCTAAATTAAGAATTACTGTTAAGCCAGCAAGACTGTCCAAAGATCTTGATAAATTAGATATTATTAGGCTGTCATGTCCTTGTGTATCTAAATCTTCTAAATATGTGCCTGATTTCCTCACAAATGCCTGAACTTTTTGTGTATGTTCAGATTCACTCCATAATGATTTAGATAGATAATTTGATCCGATAAATAATAAATCTCCCCATATTTTCATTAAATCAAGGACTATATAGGTGACATAATTGGGAATAACTAGTAAATGTATGTAACTATTCAAATATTGTTATAGAAAAGAAGAAAAGAACTAGAAGAGTCAGCAGTTAATGACAGTTTGTTACTAGCAAAGTCTTCACTGAACATTAGTCTCTTGCCAGAGACTGAAGAAGACAAGAATATGGCTGCTCTTCTCACTTTAAGACCATCAAAAAGTGTTGAAGAATCACAAAGTCTAACTAGAAACAAAATACTAAATACACCAGCGTTGCCAAGTTCTACTGGACTTTTAAGTAGTTTTGGGGGTTTGAAGAAGGAAGAATCTTTAAGTAAAGCTGTCCCATTAACCAGAAATTCATTAGGTATTACAGTTAAAAGGAAGATGTCTGAAATTGAGAAGAGTAATGAAAACACAGACGCAATTATTAAAGTCTTTAATGAAGATTTGAATAGTATTATAACTAAAAGTGATGAGATAAAAGAAAGCCAACAGGTGGATAATAAACATATAAGAGTGAGTTTGGAACAAGATATATCAAATACAGAATTTGTCCAAAAAAATTATGAAGAATTAAATAAAAGTGACTTTAAAGATTCGAGTAAATGTGACCTAAACACTAGTTTAATAAAGAAACCTAGTGTTTTTTCTTTAGTTGGTGACTATAGTTCTAGTGGTGAAAGTTCAGAATAAATCTATATCTATTGTCTATAAAAAATTATGTATACAGAATTTATTAAAAGAAATAAATTTGTTTGTTTTTTTTTTCAATCATATCATTAACCTTAATTTAATGCTTATGTTTACCAGTTGCTGACCAGTTACGCTTGACTGTGAAAAACGTCCTCCGTGTATTAAGCGACCCACTGCATACAAAGTCTTTGTGTCTATCACCTTATAGGAGGGCATTCGACCCCTTTATCAGGTCACACTTGGAGGACGAACCCTTTATAAGTTCACATTTGGAGAGCGAATCCTTTATTTATGAGGTCACACTGGGAGGGCGACCCCTTTATCAGTTCACTCTTGGAGAGCGAACCCTTTATCGCGTCAAACTTGGAGAGCGAACCCTTTATCGCATCACACTTGGAAAGCGAACCCTTTATCGCATCACACTTGGAGAGCGAACATTTCATCACATCCCACTTGGAAGGCGAACCCTTTATCGCGTAACGTTTGGAGAACGAATCCTTTATCGCATCACACTTAGAAGGCGACGCCATTAGCAGGTCAGACTTTTAGGGATACCCCTTTATCGCGTCATTCTTTGAGGGCGAACCCTTTATCGCGTCATTCTTTGAGGGCGAACCCTTTATCGCGTCACACATGGGGTGCGTACCCTTTAATCTTGGAAGAAGTAATTTACCTCTAATGGGTTCTACACAGCATCGTACCGGAACGCAAGTTTATTACTTGGCGCTTTGTTGTAAGCGTGGTAAGCCATGGCCGAAACCTCCCACCAATTAATGTTATAATAATACAAATTTAAAAGAATGAAACATCTTATAATTGTTCATATACTATAAAATAATACATTTGAACGTCGTCTCAACAAGCTAACAATATTATATGAAATATTTGAATAGCAGAAATATAAAACTGAAATATTATTTTAATACAAATTAGTGGTAGTCTTCAGATTGACATTTACAGTTTCGTTAGTTTCCTTATATGATAAAACTAAATATACAAAACAAAAATAGTTTCTACCCGCATAATGCAAAGTTTATTTGTCTCACTTTATGGGTTCATTATAGAAAATCCATTAATAATAATGTGAATAGAAACATACACAGTATAAGAAAATGAATCCATTCTTAAAGTAGTTGAAAATAAGCGTTTTATATATGAAGGATTGTGATTTAAAGCGATGTGGGAATAGACTAGCAAAACATTGTGGCTTTGAAACAACGACAGTTATTTCCACTGGTTTTGAAAACTTTTAACAATAGGTGAAATGTATAGTTGTTTTCAAGATTATTCTTAAAATGTATATAAAATAAAATGAAAATATTTCCAAAGAATTATTTAAATTAGCCTGTAAATATGATAAATTTCATTTCACTTGTCGTGAATTTATAAAATACATATAACTACATATTGAATATCTACACGAGGAATAGGGTTTTATCCGTTTATGAGAAATGCTATAATACTTTAAAAAATGTTGATTGTCCGTCTTAAAAAACCTATTTATAATTATTACATAATTTAATATTAACATTGCTATCTTTTGTATAGTGACGTCACTTCGAATTTTGTCGCTATATATATATGTTAGGCATTTACGACTAAAATAGACAAAAAAGTATTAAATATACCACAACTTAATTTTTATAAGCAGTATTTTAGTTTTTAAATTGAAATTACCATCGAAAAAAACGAATATGAATTCAGTTTGCATTATTTTCTTAATCATAAAGATTCGCTGGTTTCTAGGAACAAATATATCGTAGATGTTTATATTCCTGTTTGTGATTACTTACACATTTACTTACTAAAGTCCGTAGGAATGTTTATATATTCAATGAATTTTAATAGTTTATATCAACATAAACTGACTGTGTACACGTAGGGGAGAATGGGGTAATCGGAATCAGTGGGCAAGGGAACAGCACTAGCGAGCTATGCGTGCATGACATCCCCACGTTGGCCCCCCAGCATCATCTGGAGCTGCTCGCGCCAGTCAGCGTCCGCGTCACTTAGTTACGTCGGTATTTTGGTTTTGTGCTCCGCTGTTATAATTTTACGTCAACGCAAATTAAAAGGTAATTGCCGAATATCTTACAGTATGATTAAGACTTTTATACGGGCTTGGTTGGACTTTCGAAAATGTGATGTGCAGTTCAGCTTATATCAATGTTTTGAAGATTTAATTTAGTATTTATTCTTTGCATTTTGAAATACGTCATTTTGATTTGTTTTTAGATGCCGAAAGTACGAGTCAAGATAACTGAAAAGGGTTCCTGGTCTTCTGATAGCCTCTTAGGCTTTTTATAAGAAATCCTTATAAGCTTATGGGAATCCCCTTTTCAAGTCTTCAAAAGAGGAAAAAAAGGTTCTACCTCAGAAAAGACCTCATCTAGACGATTCACTATTTTTAGTCTTGAGACAGAAGGCGTACTAGCAAACTGGATGAAGAAATTCATAAATATTTTATATGGTTGCACTGTTAATTAAGTGAGAAACGTGAAAATAAGAAGATGAAGAAATATAAGGGTAAACTAAAAAAGATGAAAGGGTAAATGTAATGTAAAAGACTACAATACAGATGAAGGATCCTAAAAAGGTAAAGCGTGAAATACTACAAGAACGAAGGAAATTTCTGCATCAGATGTTGGCACTGACGGCTTATGCCAGGACGATGCGGATGACTACGCAGAAGGTGCTGGAAACAGATGCCTAATACAAGTAACAACAAGATTTGGTTCAGATACACCTCATGTAGGCTGTGGCAAGGTTATATTTGCGATATTAGATGCTAGATTTTCTTTGACTCCGATTGTCCCTTGGGATGACCACCATTATCTGCACGATGGTGCAGTGAGAGTCAAAGCTGTTTTTTTTTAACTTTTATATTATCCAAAGTTCATTGCCAAATGGACTGAAAATTATTTCTTATGATAGTTGATTAAGTAAATTATGTTATAAGGTAGTTGCAATAAATATTTTGTTTATGATTAAAATTTTATTTGAGTTTTCGCTTGAGTGACCCACATTACCCCCTTTATCCCTAATATAAAAGATTATTGTAACGGAACTGCATTTTAATTAAATGAAATATAATTTTTAGTTACGTATTGAAAAATGTTTTTAGGTACGACTTTTTACTCTAAGTCTATATAGACACGAAAGAAACTACATTTAACAATTTTAACACAAATATGTAGAGCCATAGCAATCAATATTTTGCTAAATATTTATAAATAACTATAAATTTATATAGGTCTTCAGCACATTAAAACACCCAGACTCTATTCAAGGCGATGTTTAGAAATGTGAGCTGTATGTTTGGAATTTAGGTTGATGTTTCAATGTAAAAGTATGTATATAACATACGCTTTAATATAGTCGCGAGTCTAGTAAAGTTGTAATGCACTAAGACCTTTATAAAGTAAAGAAATATCCACACATTTGTTAACGCAAAGCTTTATTTTGTCTATTTATGTAATCGATTTAACAAAACAATTTAGTTTCAATTCCTTTTATTATATTTTAAACAAATTCCCCTTAATGTGGACTTGTTAATATAAGTTTTCGTACTGTATCACTTTTTTTATTAAAGTCAGTGTTATTGCGCAATTCCTTATCCCAGGGGAATATTTTCTTAGCATTAGCAAGTTAAACTAGAGGAAACAAAGTTTCACGCAATCAAATGAGCGAATAAGTTCGTTATAACTTGTGCTTAGACATTTTTTTAAATATTCATAATACTTATGTTAATACCTCAGCGGTCAAAATACTGTCATGCAAAAAGTATAAGTTCAGAATAAAAAAAACATCAGTCGATTATATTGTTTATAGAACTGCCATAAACTTTTAACGTGATCCGTTCAAGGTATTGTGACGTCACATTGAATTCAATATGGCGACTTTCATTTATATTAAGGTTAGAAAAAATCTCCTCAAGAATAAATTTAGATATAAATATACTTTATTAAAACACGCTCTTGGTTTAGAGAAGGTTATAGATTAAGTTTTGTTTCTGTAATTGCATTAGAATATCTACTACAAAAGACTACGTAATTATTTAGGTTATATCTCTCTGAGAACCTAAAATAAAACGTTTCATAATGGCCTCAATAGAATGGATTAGATAATAGACCAGAAGATCATTCTCCTAGCCATTGGTCTTTCCAAACAAAAACAATTATAAGGTATCTCAATACAGATTTCCTTGAGAAAAGAAGAGGACAGTGAGATGTAAATACTTCCACCATTACAAGGAAAGGTACGACACAATCAGTAATGAAGTATACGAAAAAGATTCTTCAATAAAAAGTACCCATTCATTAGTTCTTGAGGTGTAACGACAGTATTTTGTCCACTAAAATAATTCAATATCCTTTAAACACCAAATTCTACTGTTCCTTGACACACCGTTTATCTTCCATTGCGTGTATGAGAGCGGATTCAATTTTAGCTTGAAGCCACGATAACACTTCCGGCTCTGGTATTTCAATCACCTTCTCATCTGTAGAAAAGTAATTCACCATTTCGTCCTGGAAATTCAATATTGATGATTAAGTTATTATCTAAGCTATATTAATTGCATTTAGAATGTTATTAATCTATCTTAAACGTACACCTTATCTAAGATACGGTAGGTATAGAATAAAACAATTTTATTACCATTTTTGTCTTATAAAACATTCAAGTTAATTTCCTAGATTTGCTCATTGCGCTTAACTTAGTGCATATGTCGTTCTTGCTTTCGCGTCATCAATTACCTTTAATTTTTAAGTATGTTAGACATGATTATAAATTATTGACGATAGATAGGTAGATAAATACATTATTGCACACACGACATTAAGAAAAAAAAATACAGGAAAACTTAAATAGTAGTTTGTGAATTGCAGCATTCAATTACGAAAACGACGAGGAAGCCTTCTACCCTTAGATTTATTTATTATTTTTATTATTATTAGATTTAATTTTGATTGTAGTTCTAACATAAAATTTATTTATTATTATTATTAATTTAAGTTTTGTTTTCTGTATTTGTTATGTTACATTTTATTTACTTATAGATTTGAAATGTAATCTGGGATAAGTGCCTTTTAATAAAAATAAAAAAATAAAAAAATAAAGGAGGTCTTATTGTATAAGCGATATCTTAACCTTTGGGTAAGAGAAACTGTAAGGTGGCGCGACAAAACGCAACTAAAACTATAAAAAAAACACTTAATGACTTGATAATATTAATCATTGTTACAAGTATTAAATATAGAAATGTTATCTGGAATCATTCAGCGTTGGATCACGTGATACCGGTCGCAAAATGGCGATCACTTGTATCTATAATCTATGACCATAGATAATACCTATATACTGGTTAGACTTGTATGACGGAGGCGTTTTCGAACTAGTGCGGTGTAACTTGCTGATAATTGTTAACGTAGAAATGTTTTGTCCATTAAAATGAACATATACAAAATGAAGTATTTTCAATTAGTTATATACCGACCCCTTTTGAACCAAGACAAACAGACTGCATAAAAAACATGACTGAATGTAACAATGGATATTGGTTTCGAGACACTTTGTCCAAGTTGAATATAAATCAAATTTGAAGTGATACCTGTTTTATACTCAATACGAGCTTTCCATCAACGGCAGCAGGCACCCCAAGGAGGTCATCTAATTTTACTGCCCATTCGATGTTCCAGCCTTTAGCGCCTCCAGCTCGCACCAGGAATATGTGTCTGTGTATATAAAATGTTTATCAATGTCCATAATAAATTTAATAAATAAAATTCCATCTTATTTCGGTATAATACTGTCTAGTAGTATAACCGACACTAACAATTTACACAAAGCGTAATGTAACGCATGAAACGAATTTTCCCTACTGTATCATAAGACGGTTCACTTAAAAAATATTCAGCTTTCATATAAAAAAATAACAGAACAAAACATTTTTTTTTCATTCTTAGACAGAAAAACCACCTGCTTATTTGTAGACGTGTAAGAAAGTAACTCAGATGTAAAACAAAATGTTACACAAGCTCTGAGTTTAATTAATGACTGATGTAATAGTGCGTGCGTATAAAGCACATATGCCAGAAGTGAAACTTCTTTGACAAACTAATTTTTAAGTCTTGTTTATATTTATATAAATCTAAAACTTTAGATTTCCGAGACTTAGAACGGGGGTTGGGGAAGGAAGATATGTTAGGAATATAATTGTCATTAATAATGACGAATTCTAAATAAAAATGGCACGTGTTTCTTGTCGATATTAGAAATTTACTTTATACTTTATGAAAAATAGTATATTAAATTAGTAAATGACGAGTGGCAAATTAAAAGGCCACATGTTATTTGTAAATATTAAAATTATCTAACCTTCAAACAAATTACCATAAAAAACGCTGCACATCTTCGTGACGCTAATCATGCGTTTAATCCGTAAAAAATTTACCCTAATGCACCTAAAGACGTTTCACTTCAAAAATTTCTTATAATGTGGTTAGCATTGGGTAGAAACAGACTAAAATCCAACTTATTTTATACCACACTTGTAAATTATTTGTGTTTGATGAAAAAGATTTAGAGACATCGCAGTAAGCGTTTAAGAATTATTACTTTATTAGTGAATTTGTTAAACAGCGCAATACTGTTTATCCCTTAGCAACACTATATATACACATTCTCTAAGTGTCGCTATATAGAATTTTGTGTTGAGAAAGATATAATTTAGCTCTCACCTCGTTGAGACCAAAAGTGTGGTGAGAGATGAGCGAGAAAGGTGCGCATGGGCAACATAGCTGTCAGTATCAGCGTAATGGCCACGCGCCAACTGACACAAAAGCGCTGCCCCACGAGCCGCTGTTACACTGTAAGCTCGGAGTCCCTGGACACCAATAATTCAAAATCATTTGTATAATTAATTACAACCATTATTCATATCAATTTCTTACTGCGACTTCCTTTCGTTAGTAATGGACTGACGCCGGTTGGGTTGGGTTGACACATTAATAGTAAAGCTGTAAGTTATATAATACAAAGTGTTAGGAGACCGGTCCCCAAAATGAAAATAGACGATAGTACTAATAAAACCTTTGATGATGCGGCTGAAATAAATTCGATTTTGATTGAAAGATCATATTTGTAAAACGTTTTATTAGCATTATTTACGCTCCATTATTTTAGTACATCTAAATAAAACGATAGCTTTATAAACAAATAAATTACTTTACAATTTTAAGAACACAATTAAAAACAACTGACGTCTATCCTGGGTCAATGACCACTAGCTGCCCGCGCGCCCGCAGCTAGCGGTAGGTAGTTATTTACTATTATTGATTTAGAAATTAGTTTTGAAGCGAGATATTTGCTTGTAAAGTACATACATATAAAACTTACAAGTGAAGCCGGATTTACTAGTCATATACAGCTGCGATTATAGCTTCGCAAAATTCTAAAGTAATATGACAAGGCACAATGTTTTAAATTTTAAAGGATTTAATTTACCTATATTTCTATTTCTATATAATTAGCTCTTCTCTATGTCAATATTGTTATAAATACAATGTTTTTTTATTAATTACAGGCTAGCGCATGGTTGTGATCTTACCAAATGTTTATACATAATACAGTCTAATGCGCATTAACCTGGTAAGAGGTAAATTATCTTATATGGTTTTTACGCAGCTTCGTACCGGAACGCAAATGTTGTGCTTGGTAACACGATTCTGGTGATACGGTAGTAACTAACTAAGGTCGAAGCCTCCTATTAGTATTCCAACTAGCCAAACGAGTACAAGAAGCATCGTAAAATGGTTCGACTCGGCTTAGAAAGACAGATGTACAACATTTTTCAGACATGGGCCCTAATTCCTCAGAGACAGATATACAGCCACATACAGTAATTAATAGTTGTATGCGCCAATTTCCCAGAGATAGACAATCAGTCATCTTTAGGAGTGGGCACGAATCCCCTAGAGACAGATACACAGCCGTCTTTAGTCGTGGTTCCCAATCCCCTAGAGACGGATGCACAAGCATATTTAGTCATGGATACCAACACCCTAGAAACAGACAGCCATCTTTAGTCTTGGGTAACAATCCCCTAGAGAAAGATACACAGCCGTCTTTAGTCGTGGATGCCAATCTCCTAGACAAAGATACACAGCCACTTTTAATCGTGGGCGTTAATCCCCCAGAGATATATACAGTAAATAACAGTCGTGGGCGTCAGTCTCCTAGAGACAGACACTGAGTCATCTTTAGTAGTAGACACGAATGCCCTAGAGACAGATACACACCCATTCTTAGTCTTGGATATCAATCCCCTAGAGAAAGATACACAGCCGTCTTTAGTCGTGGGTGCCAATCTCCTAGAGAGAGATACACAACCACTTTTAATCGTGGGCGTCAATCTCCCAGAGACAGACCCTCGGTTATATTTAGTCATAGGCACGAACACCCTAGAGACATACACAACCATCTTTAGTCATGGGGGCCAATCCCCTAGATACTGACACACAGTTATTTTTAGTTGCTAATCTCCTAAAGACAGATACACAGCTACTTTTACTCTTGGACGCCAATCCCCCAGAGTCAGACACTCAGTCATCTTTAGTCGTGGGAGCCCATCTTCCAGAGACATGTATAATACATCCTACAGCGAACTGCATGTTAATTGTTAATCGCAAAATTCTTTGAAATACTCATGTAATTATTTTAATAGTTACCTCGACTGCCGAGCAATGTCTAGGAAGTCTTCTTCTAGCTATAAGCTTTCCTCCAGAGCGCTGTACGCATGCTCGAAGCGCTGTCTCCGCACTGTCTAACCCTACTTGACGAGATAGCGCTGCCCGAGCAGCTTCTCGGCACACATCTAAATTCATATCCATATAATTAACTAATCATTGTTAATAATAATAATATTAACTAATTGGTAACCACTGTTATTAATAATACTAAATCGTAGTAGAACCCAATCTAGCTGCCTCGATGTGGGAATTCAAGCTCAAAGTCGGAATGGAATTGTTCTTGGGCACGTTAATTTTAACTACGTGACCACTAGTTTTCTTTGCTAATAATTGACTTAATTTCAACAGTATCACTTTGTTTTAGATAGCCCGTCTACCCGTTTTTCTTTATACACAAATTTATGTGCCTCATAATTCCTTGAATTGCAATTCTCAATGAATTAAATTGAATGACTATCATATGAACTATCACAAGCACTAACCTATATTATATACTTAAGTTATAAAAAATATATCTATAACGATTTTTTTTTACTCAACATTAATATTGAAACGAAACATCTTTTTAAATAAGATGTCATTTTAACTTTATTCTTATTATTTTTACACTTGACACGAAGTATGTTTTTCGAATAACAATAAGCTTAGAAATCATGCATCTAATTATTCAGAAAAATATTTAAACATGCTTTGTGCAACTTATCATTTCATTATCATTCAAAATAACTATTACATACAGCGACAAACTTTAAACAAACAAATGTAATTTGTTAAAATAAAATTAATATTTGCAAACATTAAAATGATTGGCCAGGATCAGCGTTATCATGTTAGTCTTTAACATTAACCATATATCCAATAACAATTTTCGTCTCGTATCATTTCATAGTCGTTTTATAATTTTCATATTATATCTTCCTTATATTTCATAAAAATATATTCACTAGTACGTAAGATGTATTTAATTATTACTTTATTGTATAAGTAGTACCCAAATTTAAATATTGAAGTTAGCTTTTAAGGACTTTTGAATCGTCAAGTATATTTTTTTTCAAAATGTTATTTGCAACATTGATAAGACTAATGAGGATATTAATGAACTTAAAAATCTAAGGTTAAGAGGGTTTCTTCGCGTTATATTCTGAGAAGAGGTCACAACAAACTTAGTCGAGTTATGTAAATAGAATAGTAAAATATTGAGAAGAAATAAATAACAGGTTTGTCATCTTAACTTTAAAATAAGCAGCCGCTTTTTAGACGTAAAGACCAAATATGTAGTGAATATTACACTGATCTATTAATCGGTACAATCACTTTAATATACGATAATTGAGTGCTATTTGCAAATGTTATGTTAATGGGTTTAGTTTTGAGGAAATTTAATAATACTCATGCACGAAATACTCACATCTCACAATAGCAAAGTCTTCATCTATGCATCCACAGGAACAGAAGGACAAGAATGAAAAAAATATACGTGAGAGATGTGGAATGATATGAAAATATAATGATTGAACACTGAAACTTAATATAAAGTTAAGACAGTATTTATAGAGTACGGTGTCCTGTTTTAAGAATATTTTAAGATTTTTGTCTTAAAACAGAAAGCTCCTTATGCATATATGTATGTTATATTTAAAAATTAATTCGTGATCGTGTCAGTGTTTGAATTAAAAAAATATTGTGCATTCAGACAGGGTTACATTAAAGTTGATTTTGTAACTGGATCCATCTTTAACACGTTCGCTGCATTACGAGATCGTATTGTGCGTTGACTATAATTATGTTGTTTCACTCTTTGCGGAAGGCTCTAACGGGTAAAGTTATTTTAGTATGAGTAAGACAAATATACCTATTTGCTTCATACTGAAATGAAGGAAATAAAAAAAATAGTGATGGTTTAGGTCCCTAACGCACTTTTCAGTCTTTGCGTTAGGGAACACTCCATACTCTTGGAAACTTGAAAACTGTATTTTTAGGAGAATGATTAGATACCCTAACGCAAGAATCTCTATGAGATCTTTTAGGTCTACAAAGCAGCAGCTGAAAGTACTTTGAAAATGATGGCGCAATGAACGTGTTAAATTTTCTAATTTCAGAAATATCATCTACACATTTTGACGTTGTTTAAATATAGAGACTAGAATGGATTTGTTTCTTAGAATGTACTCTCTAATGAAACAGATTTCTGAATAGCACCTAGATAATATACTGGAATGGAAAAATTATCCTCAGAATACACAACAATATATCGGAAGACTTTGAATTAATTTTTAATTATAAAGCACAATATCCGTGTATTATTATTAACTCACAACTACGATCTAACATTTAATAACATGCTCAAAAACAAGAAAATAATGTAAAAGCCGTGCCTTTTATATTCAATGTCTGGTTTGATTGATGTTTTATTATAATTCATGTTATAATAATATACATTATTATTTTATAATAATATAAAAACGTTGTATAAATAATTTTTCTCCTAATTAGTAAACATCATAAGTGTAATCGTATACGAGTACGTATATAAAAATCGGACTGATTTGGCTAATTTTTGTTTTGAATTATTTGTGGGAGTTCATTCAGAAAAAAATGCTTGGAATAGAGTAAAAACAATAATTTCGCTTTTCCTGTGAAACTATTCCTACCTGTCAAAAAGAAATTTGATGTTCGTCCGGTCGTTTAGAAATCAATCAAACATATAAGCCGTTCAGAAATCACAATACATTTAAAAAGGATTTTTTTTTTTTATTTTGAAAGTGAAAAATTAAACGTTTATTCCGTCATTCAGAAATAAAATTAAATTTAAGATAATTTATTTTATTTCTTTTCTCATATGCTTTGACATTTCATATTGACAACCAACAATTTCTGATCGCATCTATAATATTTTACGGACTTTGGCGGGATCGTGGGCGTACAAGTCGCGTTGTTTGATTACGAATTGCTTTTTTACCGATTAAGTTTTGACCATATTTTTTACTAAAGTTGAAACATTCAGCTTTTTTATTTAACTAGTTCGACTACGGAGAATCACATAATTTGGGATACACTGTATATATTAGAGTTACTAAATAATTGTATCATTCTTTTGTGGTGTTCAATAAATTATTATTATAATTTATTCAGCTAGTAATATATATGCATATGTAGTGTTTGTGGTTCGATTTCCCCAATTTAATATAAAGATTCTTTTTAATTTTAGACTTGAAAGACAATTTTGATAAAACCAGACTCATTCTCGTACTAACCAAATGTTGGCCTCGCTATAAGACCGGTCACTGCCAGTGCTACACTTGTTGGATTACTTCTGTTTGCTTCCATAACAGCTTCAGGTAAATCGTCAACAATTTTGTCTTCATCTCCTGTACAAATAAAATATTTACATAAGGAAAAGCTTTTGACGTGTTTTTTTTTATAAATCGATGGCTGACGGCTGCACGCACTGCAAAACATGACTCATTGTAACGTTCCGCCTGAACTGAGCGTGCAAGCGAGAGCGCGGTCCAAGCGATAGAGTGGCGCGGAACCAGCGATAGAGTGACGCGGTGGGCCTATTCCATTGTTTATTAGAACAACAATTTTTCATTAATGTTTTTAAAAGCTGTCCGTAAGCTGTCTTTATAGGCAACCAATTGTTTTTGAATGGACCACGTTAGCGTAATAGTTTAACTAATTTTTAAGACAGTTTCAAAGATGAATTATTTGTTACTGTTGATGCTTTAAAAAAAGTCTTTCATAAGGCATTTCATAGCATTATGTTGGCTATGCAATTTAAAAAATCCAACAGATTAGATTGCAATAAAGTCAGTTAAAATATATTGTTTTGTCATCAATAAGTTGCGAAAATAAAATAAATTTTGGGTGAAGGTTGCCTGATAAGATTATAAGCCCATCTCAGCATGCATTTTAGTATAATGTTTCCTCTGTTAAATCTCCTAGTTTAAGTTTTCGGTATTGTTAAATGCTTCATAAACTGCGATGTCTGATAAACTGTATCATTTACCATTGTATGACATCATAATATAACGCTAACCATCCCAATAACTTTTTTTCAATGTAACGTATTACCGCAATACTTACCATGTCTTCGTTTCGGATTACGAACTTTCGGCGCATCTTCAAAAACATTAGGAACACTGCAATTACTCGTGCAGCCCAATAGTTTGGCTGCTTCATTAAACAGAATTAAGGCTGCATCAGAAACTCGACGGGAGCATGCTGTTGCCTAAAAAAAAGACGCGTCTTTCAAGTAAATTGTTTTAAAACATTTTGTTATAACTACATTAAAATCGAAATACAAATAACGTATCGAGATTTGGAAAGCTAACAATGCCTTTAAATATTTGGGAGTGTATAATTCCAGGAATTGAATTTAAAATTTTAAACCGGTACGTTAAACTGTGATCATCGAATGCATTCAAAATGAAGTTTGTCAGTCAATTAATGGAAAGGTTTTCTCTCCTAGTTATGACCAGTCCACTCCTGTATATTGTCTAACAATTGGGAATTCAGTCTACCAAATGCTTATTGCCCAGATATCTAGCACTCTTATTTGGACTCGTTTGAGCAGCTCTGCATTTGAGACGAACTGATTCCAAGAAATCTTAAAAAAGTCCTTAGTGTCTACATCTCAAATGCTTGGACTTATTGACTGGTATGCTTTTTCAGGACATTTGCTTGCTTTTTTGAAAATACGATGTCTTGTAAGAAAAGCGGAACTTGGGCCAAGTTTTCTCGTTTTGTAGAAGGTGGCTTTTGCTTACCCTATTCTACACTAAATTCTTTCGAAATGGTTTATGATTGATCTCGTCTTCATACTAAATATCAGTATTATCCACATTGAATATTATTTCAATCTAAATATGAACATGCATACCTACTTATATTGCTTTATTAAACTAA
Source organism: Elymnias hypermnestra (assembly GCA_015832385.1). Classification (NCBI taxonomy): domain Eukaryota; kingdom Metazoa; phylum Arthropoda; class Insecta; order Lepidoptera; family Nymphalidae; genus Elymnias; species Elymnias hypermnestra. The sequence goes on along the minus strand of JACTOM010000493.1, from coordinate 2,099,745 downwards.
CTACTTGCAACCTTTGGCCCCAATGTCCTTGTGTTTTATTTTTTTTTATCAAAAAATCAATCACTTAACTCTAAATGTAAAGGAATTTTCCATACCAAATGTGGTTCATAAAAATTCTTCAATCCTTTAGAAAAGTCACCGATGTAGCTATAAGGATTTCCTAGAATGTTAAGTCCAAGCACCAGCACATAAAATTGCTGCACTAGTTGAAGGCGATAGTGGCGGCTAGCTACGTCTAGTAGACCAGGTATCGTAATAGGGGCATTTCTTAGCTCCAAATAACTCATTCTAAAAGAAAAAACAACAATTAATTTTTGAATACCAAATTGTATAAAAATTAAGTATAAAGGAACAATAATTTTGTTAAAATCCGACATAAAAAGTAGCCCATGTTAGTAGCTTCCAAAACCTAACAGACACATAACAATTCCCATTTTTAACATTTATATGTTTTCATTTGAAATTAATTTTAGAACTTACCTTACAACAACGTCTTTCATATCGCAGAGCGATGATCCCCATGAATTAAAAAGATATTCCAACAAATCGCTATTAAAAAGTTTTGGTCGATTTTCCTTCAGATTCCCATATCGTGTCCTAGTAGGACTATCGATATTCTGGTTAGAATATCCGCGTGATGATAGACTAAGAACCAGTTTAACAGGAGATAAGTGGACAAACTCAAATATAACATCCTTCTGTGCGCTCGTTTGACTTCTCATTGCAATGACTGGTAAAGGCATATGAACTAACGCTAAGTCAGCGCGTAGTCTCACCGCTGGTTTCTCTTCAATCTTCCAATGATTTAATATATCAAAAATATGATTTACAAAACCCCTGTCTAAGTTAACACAGTGTTCTTGTATCAAAATCTTAAAATATTTGTAAACATCTTGATTTAAATTTGGCCTGTATTGTTTCAGTGCTACCATTTCAATGCATGGTCTAGCGTCTCTAGATTTTATATGAGGAGGCAAAGGTGTCGGGTATAAAACACTAGGGAAAATAGCTTCGTGTAATTGATTGTCTATTTGCAGTCTTAGTAATTTCAAATGGCAGTACGAATAAGTATCCGATTTGCGGAATTGTAGCCATACACCAGGGCTGTACGATCGTCGAAGTTCCGCGAAAAATGGTTTAGTCATTTGCATTTTTTCTAAATCTATAAACAAATTGTCTTTAAGCTGACACTTTTTCTGTTCCAATTGGTATTTATCTTCTATCCAAGTCGTTACATCTGTAGCTAATTGTTTCCATTTATTGCCAACGTTTACTTCCCAATTTGGATGAGAATCTGTTACACTTATATAAGACAATTCTTTGTCGCCATTGTTTGTTTGTAAACAAACTGATAGACCAACGCTAGCAAGGGATACATACACTTCATAATTGCTACGCTCAGAGTTTATTCTCGATTTATATTGATATGCTATTCTTTCATCTTGAGCCAGTGCAAAAACTCTTTGATATCCATCCATAAAGGATACCCAGTAGACTATAACCTTATCTTTTCTCATTTTTTTGTTTTTTATATGACTTTCTGGCAAGTCAGAACTATCAGAATCATCACTACTTGAAGTGTTTGGTTCAGGAGACTTAGGTGTTAGGCGTTTGAGAGTAGAAGATAACTTTGAGGTAACACTATTGGTAGCAATTAGAGTCGAGTGCTTTACTGAGTGAAAGCTAACTTTTTCTTCACCAAATCTGAAACAGCGAACAGAGAAATTTAAATTACATGATTTATGATATGCGTGAAGTAACTTTCTTATATTCCCATTCTTAGGGAAAAGAAATTTCAGTTTCTATTGCGGTTTGGCAATATTATTTGATCAATTCTGCTGCTGTTTGCCATCTTTTTTTAGTTTTAATGAGGCATATAAGTTTGTTTAAAATGAACTCAGTGTTATCTTCACGGGATCGAACGCTACTGTCTGAATATGAATTGCCTAGACCAATTGTTTTTTCAATGCATAGATACTAAACAATATATGTCATGTGTAATTAAAGATACATACCCATCTTGGGAGAAATCTGCATGGAATCCTTTACCCTTGTTGTTATAAATATTCCATAACAATTTTCTTTCTTTCACCGGATCATCCCATGTATACAACATGGATTGATAAGGACTTAATAACGCTACCTGACCAGAATCTGCCTAGAATAAAGACATTAATAATAATAAATTCATATAATAGTTCACTTATATCTTGACTGTCTATGAATACTCCTTACATGGATACAGTTTTAATTAATAAAGTTGAAGAATTTTAATGTATTACCTGATGTAATTTCAGGAATAAGTCATCACACATGTTTTCAATACGCAAAGGTGCATCACCAGGGCTATATGGCTTGAACGTGATAGTAAAAGGCCTATCTGTACCACCAGTTACATCCACGCAAATTGCAGACTGTGAAAAATAAATAAATTTGTTTAGAAGTAATCAAACTAACAACATTTCAAAAAAAAAACTCCAAACTAAAAGTTATTTGAAAACTTAAATAGTTTCAATTATTTTCATAAATCTTTTAAACAACTCGAATTAATAATCACTATACATAAATTACAATTAAAGGAATGAAGTATGTTATGTAATTATAATATAGTGCTGTTAATAAGTTTTAAATTATTACTTCCAAAATATTTGTAAATGTGAATGAAATGAAAGTAATGTTATACAAGATTTGCGTCATATTTGCTAACATTGCCGCATTTTAGGCTCTAACTTAATTTACGCTACTTTCATTCTACACTTTAAAGTTATAAGATGTGCGTGAAAATTTCACTTCCTCTCAGTTGATAAATGTATTTAGACATAATAATACTAAAATGTGGAGGCTAAGAATTAATTTAATAACAATATTGTGTGTTGTGATTGGAATAAATGGTTGGAAAATAAATGGTGAAAGTTGCGGTGCTTGTAAGAATAATGAGTACTCGAGAAGTAAACGCGCAAAATATTATTCTTCTCCTTACTATAAATTTTATAATCGTCCAACATATACTTCTATAAGATCTCCAAATCCGTTTGGCCCACCGAATAGCTACAATAACGATTTTAGGCCACCACCTTCCTCAAGGCTAACGTCGTACAAGGTAAGTAATAGACCAATATTTGACGGTTTAGGAGACGAAGGCTTAAATAGCCTTATGAAATATCTATCGGAGAAAGATTTGGATACAATTTTTGAGATTGAAAAAGATAAATATGATGATAAGAACGCATATCCTTCGCATTTTGAGAACCTCAGCCCTGTAGACTTTAAAAGCAACGACAATAATTTGCAATTCCAAAATATTTACTACGAAGAAAATAAATATCCTGGTGGACCTAATATGGAACTTCAATATAATAAGTATAATAATATTGAATACCAGACTCCCAGTAACAGTCATACAGATTATCCCACTAATTATGTGCATGGGCAAACTCCCGCAAGCAGTTTGTTTTCTGAAATACCAATAAACTCAGAAGATCCAGAACCTACTGAACAACGTCCTTCATTAGACGAATATTTTCAAAGGGAATATAATGACATTCATACAAACAATAAATATGTTTTCACTGACAGTACCAATATGCAGGAAGAAGAATTACCAAAACCATTAAATTTAAGGGAAACCGATTATGAGATATCATTTACAAATAATGTACCTTCAGTTGCAAAACCAGACAGCTCTTACAAACTAGGCAACTTTGCCGATCTACCTTTGATGAATTATGAAAACTCAAAGTTAGAAACTGTTAATTCATATAGCGTGCCACATTACACAGTAAGTATTCCAGTTTCTAACTTGCTTGATATATAATATCTTCACCAAACTAAATTACGAAATAGTTTTATTCAATTTCCCAGCTAAACTTAGCTTTTGCTTAGCGTCCACCAATGATTTAATTTACATTACATAAAACTTTATGAATTAAGTTTTCTTTAAAAATACCAATATTTATATTTGTAAATATGTAAATTACGAACATGAAAGTTTTAAAGAAGGCATAAGTTAGTTTACTTTTTTAATGTAAATTAGCTTGTATTCCTTCTTCTGTTAAAAACAAGTATGAAGCTCTTTTTTCACTTGGCAGGTAATATCGCCAAGTAATCCACGGCCACCGCCAGCATCTTCATTACCGATGAGAGCATCATTTCAAATGCCACCATCATCAGCGCCATCATCGTTCTCATCGTCAATATTATCACTAATAAAGGCACCTAAAGTCGAACCTGCACCCCCAGCTTCAGTTGTAAAAGATCAAAGTGACGCCCATCTTAAAGCTATAAAAGTTTGGACCCACAAATCAAAGGGCACTGCGTATACCTTACACGATGACGGAACACTATCGCTCGAAAATCCGTTAAGACCTCAGTACAAATATTCATGAAATATTCTGATTTTTGTAATGAATAGTTATTATTTAAACATTTTATTTATTACTAGTTTGTAGTAGCTTCTTGTACAAATGATCTAATAAGGTATCAACATATTATATACTATTGATAGGTAGTAACTTGTTACAATTGTTTATTGTAGAAAAAGGATAAGATCCACTTAAATCCGCACGTAATATATTTGTAATTTTAAAAATTTTGCACTGTTTAATCGCAGAATATTTATTTATGACTGCCACATTAGTCTCGTGGTCTAATGTTAGGGTGCAGACATGAGGTCCTGATTTCGAGTTCCGGGTCGGGCGAATTCAAACTCGATATTGAATTTTTCTCAATGTTTGCCCTAAGTTGGGGGGAAGTAGGCGGTGTGCTCCATCCCCTTGCCTTGGAGAGCACGTTAAGCAGTTGGTCCTGCGCCTGATCTCTCTCAGGTCGTGTCGGATTGCCGTCAAATCATCAAAATGCCTTTTAACGCAGCGGGGTGGGTATATGCTCTAAACATCTTCTCTCATATAAGTGAAGAGGCCTGTGCCTAAAAGTGGGGCGACAATGGGCTGCTACTTACTTTTTTATTTATTTTATATTAAGTTCAAGTTGTAAATCATGTGAGCGTACGATAGAGTCAAAGAGACCTAAGTATTAATAAATAGATTAAGGCGATGTTGCTTAAACTAATTCTAGAGCTTTGATAATATGAATAATTAATATATTTCAAATTCTTAATATCTAATACACGCCTGTATTTTCGTCCAGCTACAATTTCTAAGATACCTAACAGAATTTAAAGTTTTCTTAAGCTTATGAGAAAGTTCCAACAAACTTGATATAATCTCTTCAGATACTAGATGACTTGTACAAATAACTATATGGGTTTTATTTTTAAAATCACAGACGTACATAATATCTGTTTATGTGTGAAATAAATTGTTTCGTTTAATGTATTATTTATTAATTTAACTATTTTTTGTGACTGTTAGATAGCTAAGAGTAAAGTAATAAATTGTATGACGCAATATGTTGATTTAATTTCCTCATATCTATAAAGTAGTATCTAAAACAAATATGAAAGTCCAATTCACTGGCAATTTGTTTGAAGGACACAAAAACTTTTTTGATATTTTTTTGACTAGTTTAGAGCTATCGTAGGTAATAAATGCAGTTTATTTTACTAAAAATACTAAATATACTCACTCCCTTATCCATTCTGAGTACAGTGAAATGGTTTTTGGTAATACAAAAATGTTGCGAAACAACTGTGGAGTCACGGTATTTGCAATGCATCGCCATCGAATCAGTCTGAGGCCAAAACGGTGTGCACTGTTGTGGAGCTAGGTCCATCCATAAGTCTGCAGCCTCATTTTCTTCCATAAAGCGAAGGTGTTTCTTAGTGTCATTGTATACAATAAAGTATGGCAGCAAAGTTACAATCTTAGTCAGTTGCGGGCAAAGTTCGGAGAGCGTTACCTGTGTGTCAAGTAATACAAAAAAATTAACGTCATCAACCTCCTCATTTGTTTCGTCATTAATCTAGTAGTCAGCTCATTTGGCTACAAACATGAGGCCTGGATCGAATCCCAGATCAGGCGTATTGAAAATCCAAACAAATTCTATGACGAGTTTTCAGTTTATAAAATCTCAGTAGTTGTCTGAAGTTGTGAAGCTGGCGGTGTGCTCGACCCCGTGCCTCGGAGACCACGTTAAGCCGTCGGTCCTGCGCCTGATCTCTCTCCGGTCGTGTCGGATTGCCGTTGCATCGGACTATGAAAGTGAAGGAATAGAGAATGCACTTGTGTTAGTATATTCACTTATGTGCTGTGCCTGCCAAACCGTTGTGAAACAGCTTGGCGGGTCTATGCTCTACAACCCTCTCTCCTGTGAGGGAGTAAGCCTGTGCCCAGCAATGGGCCGTTAATGGCCTACTACTAACATCATCTAGCATTAGCTTACCTAAGTCACTTAAAAATATTCAATAATAGGGTTTTTGGGAAAAGGAACAGGACAAAACATTATGAATTACTCATCGCTTACGTAATTGGTAAGAGACTCACGCTAACAGAGAGTTAGATGCTCAATAGTGTAAGTTCTTTTTATGGTTACTATCAAGTTAGCTGTTTAAAAAACTAAACTCCAGTAGGATGTTGTGTAGCTATTGTAAAGAAATGTGATACCTCTGAGCAGGTTTATCACATTGAATCACTAAATGAGAAAAGGTGCATAGACATCTTATTTCAAGATAGCCAATTCTTCATAATATAAATAATAAAAATAAATTATAATAAAATACAAGTAAATGCTAGTAAGTAGAACTGATGAGGAAGATACGTACATGTAATAACATGCGATAATTCAGGCGACGCTCGTTGTGTGCACACACTAGCAACCCGGGTGCGTGTGCATGCAGACGGGTAGCGCGGGACCACCCCGACTGGTGTGCTCGTACTCGCACCCGTTCTCCTCCACATGCGCCAACACCCGTACTCCTCTCACACCACAATAACGGCTCGTCTGTTAGCTCGTAACATGTATCCGACCTACCCTGTATTTATTAAAGAAATTTATTTGTATTAATTTTCGACACATTTAATATTTTAATGACAATGAAATTCCTAACATATGTGGCTTTTTCCCTTCATCTGTCTCGGAAATCCAAAGTTTTAGATTTGTATAAAAAGTTTCACTTTTGACACGTGTACTTTGTATGCACGCACTTTTAACTTTTTTTATATTCTATACTAGCTGAACCCCCGACTTCATCTGCGTGGAATGTTTTTGAGTAGCATTTTAGCTGACCTCTTAGCCGAGCTCTACTCAAGAAAAGGGTATATTCCTACCAAATTTCAAGTCTCTACGCCTTATGGTTCCAGCGATATCCTGATGAATCAATGGTTAACATCCTGCAACCCACCTTGCGGATGGAATTTCGCAAAATCCGTTCTTAGCTGACCTCTACTCGGCAAAAGGAGTCGTCGTTGTCGCCTCAACCGATGGAAGTCCACTGCTGGATATAGGTCTCACGAAATGACACCAACATGGCCCGGTATTGCGCCGTCTGGCTCCAGCGGCTACCGGCGACCCTCTTTATGTCATCCATCACCTTGTGGGGGGTCTACCTACACAGCGCCGCCCGGTGCGGGGTCGCCACTTCAGCACCTTTGGGCCCCAACGTCCATCGGTCCGTCGGACTATGTGCCCTGCCCATTGCCACTTCAGGCTCGCGATTCGTAAGGCAATGTCGGTGACTTTGGTTCTGGTACGGATCTCCTCATTTCTGATTTGATCACGTAGAGAAACTCCAAGCATAGCCCTCTCCATCGCACGCTGAGTGACTCTGAACTTTCGTATGAGGCCCATATTCAGCGACCGGCAAAAGGAATATTCCTACCAAATTTCAAGTCTCTACGCCTGATGGTTCCAAAGATATCGTGATGAGTCAATATATTCCTGGATATCTCTTATATATATATACATATAGATGATATGCCTTGTTTCGATAATGAAAAAACTGAAAATAAAGGAAATTGTAATGTAGGAACCTACTTTAATCTGCAGCGGAAGTCCTGTTTTGTTAATGAGCCAGCAAGGTGCATACAGCAGCAGTCTCAGGTTTGGCCCTCGTTCTGAACGTGCTCTTACTATAAGTCGTTTGTTGCCGCCTTCAGTTTCGCAGTCTGTAGACATGCTTATTGTTTTCTCGGTCATATCTGTGCATAATATGGACTTTTGTTTTATTATTTAAAATGGTGTACTTGGCTTATTTTCAAAGCATTATGTTTTACGTCATACTGTTATGGGCTATGGCGGCGGACATTGAAACTATATTTATTTTACAAAAAAGAGCAATACGTGCCATATATCAATTAGGATCTCGTGCTTATTAAAGAGATAAATTCAAAGAAACATCAGTTCTCATAGTAGCGTCGCAATATATATTAAATAATGTCTTATAAATCCGTGACAATATTCATTTATACAGCAAAAAAAATTAAATACACATTTTAATACTAGAAAAAACAATCTTGGAATCCCATTTTAGAGTGGAGAAGGTTCGGAAATCATTTATCGAGGTGAGAATACGCATCTTGATAACATACCGCAATCAGTTTAAATTTGCCTCCGAATTATTTTAAGAATTATGTCAAAAACATACTCGTACTTTTACAAAAGGCATATTATAATATTGAATATTTTTAGAGCGATAAAAATATTTGGACTTTACTCTAGTTGCACACAGATGCAAAATACTACTAATCGTAATATACATAATTATCTCTAAAAGAGTAACCGTTGAGCTTCTTGCTGGTTTCTTCTCAGTGCATTCAACTTTCCGAAACGGGTAGCAGATTTGTTGCCAGCAGACAGACTACTGATGATTCAAAAGTGCTTTTTGAGCCTACTTGAATAAACAATATTTTGATTTTGATTCCTTGAATTACCTGGTGAATACGTAAATGTGCCTGACCACGGCAATCCGAGGTAATGCATCTCCAACGTTAATTTATGTGATTGATTCGGTCTTAAAGTATAAACATGTGCTCTCTCTCCGGCTTCAATTCTGACCCTTACATGCCCTCCTGTTAACTGTAGTGCATGTGGAAATCTATTGTGTACCCCCAATGGAGGTAAGATGCGGAGTAATAGATTTGGTATCGACCGAGATACTTTCTGCGACTGGCAACCTATAAAAATGTATTAATTTCATTTCATTTAATTATGTAAAATATACTTCTTCTCGTAGTTCAATTGTGTACTGCATAATTTCCACTTACCTTCCACAGGAACTACCCTCATAGCAAAAACACTCGGGTCCTCATCAGCCATAGCTGGGCAAATGATGTCACGAGAATCGCCCAATTCGTTAGCAAAGTCCATCCACCAAATACCTTGAGTCGCTGCTTGATAACTTCTATCAGAAATAAAACAAAATTATAATATGACGTGATAAGGTCACAACAAAACATTGAAGTGTTGAGATAGATCAGTTATAAGCTGAACGTTTAGGGCAATCGCGCCTCTCCATCGATTATTTTGCGCTCTCGCTCGCACGTAACAGTGAGACAACATTCCTCAGCTGATATAAATACTTAGGAACATATAATTGTTATGTATAATAAAATAATTTGAAAGAATATGTATAAGGATGAAAAATTTGATATATTTCAATTTGTTAATTAATTTTTGCGTAGTAGTTAAGTGCAAATAACGTATTTACTCGAAATTAGCAGGCACTAGATACAGCTTGCAATGATAGGCGACGTAGAGCGGTACATTGTAAGTATCGTGGGGAGCAAGCACAGCTAATCTTAGAAGTCCGCAAAATGGATTCCGCACCGTACCAACGGATTCCTCTCCAGCTGCTTCCAAGTCTGATTGACGGTATAGCAATTCTAGAGCATATGTTGTTTCATTTCGAACCTGAAGAAATATAAGAATTGAAAACCAGGTTAAACCTCATTACCTTAACCTGGCCTCTAAATGAAATCGACGACTTTTATATATAGTAAAACAGATATACTATAGTATATCTGTTTAAATATATTGTATGCTGTTTTTATCGGTTAATAGTCTAAACGTAAACCGTTTACATTTTTTATGTTTACTGCAGTTCTTTGCTTTTTAGATTGTCTGGAAGTGATCGCTAGAAAGCGATAAGACCACCTTTTGTTTAGCCACTACTTTATATAAGTCTTGATCTATTTTGTTTGTAAAAGTGGTGTACAGTAAATAAGATATACATTCAGAAAATAAAAAAAATCTTGTGTACTATTAAAATCCCACTGCTGGGCACAAACCTCCTCTCTCATATGAGAGAAGGTTTTTAGAGCATAGACCAACCACGAAGCTCCATTGTGGGTTCGCAGGCATAGTACAGAAGCGCACTCTATTTCTTTACTCCCATATTCCGATGTGACGGCATACCGACACGGCCGGAGAGAGATCAGGCGCAGCACCGACGGCTTAACGTGTTCTCCGAGGTACGGGCGCAGAGCACACCGCCAACTTCCCTAGTTCAGGCAAATATTGAGAAAATCTTAACAGAAACTCGATTTTTAAATCGGCCCGACCGAGACCGAGCCAGGACCTCATGTCTGTAGTCGAACACTCTAACCAATGAAGCAGACACACGTGGTAGAAGTAAAATTGTAGGTTTTAATAATAATTTTAGGTTAACTCACACTATGCCTTAGTGAACACGAGTGGGGGGGGGGGGCACAAAGCATAGCACAATGAGAACCACGAACGCAACAAGGTGCTTCCTATCTCTATCTGGATTGCTACATGCTAAAGTTTTCACTTTAAAAAATATTCAGTAAGCTGCATGTTAAAAAGCCCAACGACTGCCAAGGTCAACGAACGGGAAATGGCAAATCGGTACCAAATAGCACCACTTCTTATTTCTTTATTGGTACATACATACAGGAAATACTATTTTCCAAAACCAACATTTGTAAAAAATTATGTTATATTTTATGAAAAATAGAACATATGATAAATTAAAAATGACGCGTGGCAATTTAAAATGCCACATGTTATTTGTGAATATTAAAACTACCTAACCTTCAAACGAATTAGCATAAAAACGCTGCACATCTTCGTAACGTTAATCACGTGTTTCATGCGTATAAATTTTACCCTCATGCGCCTAGACATTCAAAGAAATGATATTTTAAATGAAATGATAATTAAATTATACGTAGAATAAACTTTACCTGCAGAGGCGACCTGACAATAATTTTTGTATTATTATACTTAGAATGTCTCTCCACCACAAGGTAGTAACGAGTCCCATTCTTACTGGGATGCAGCACGTGAAGTTTGGACACCGAACGTTGGGGACATATGATCTAAAAACATATCTTCTTTTACAAAAAATCAACAAATTCTTTTTAGAAATCTAATTGTTTAAATAAGTAAAAAGGAGCCTAGTAACGTCCTACTACTGGGCACAAGCCTCCTCACTCACATGTGAGAGGATTTTTAGAGCATAGACCCACCACGCTGCTCCACTGCGGATTGGCAGGCATAGTACACAAGTGCACTCTCTATTCCTTCACTGTCATAGTCCGACGGGAATCCGACACGACCGGAGAGAGATCAGGCGCTGGACCGCCGGCTTAACGTGCTCTCCGAGACACGGGGGTGAATGTCACCGCCAACTTCCCAACTTCGGACAAATATTGAGAAAATCTTAATAGAAAACTCAATATTGATTTATGAATGGGCCCGACCCGGGGCTCGAACACAAGACCACATGTGTGTAGTCCAACGTGCTGACCACTAAACCAATGAGGCAGAGCAAATTTTTTACTAAACCATTAAACTTTATCACTTAATAGTCGGTGACGAAATTTTTTGTTTTCATGACAGTTAACGTAAGTGAAATTCTTTCATGGGCTATGGTATGGCCGGCAAATGTAAACCGAAGAATTACCTTTTTATTAATCTAGTCACTGTAATCCTTGCATTCAGTTGGAATTGACAATGAGTCTGACTAAAATAACAAAACATTTGCGACGCTTATCATCTTTTGCAAGCCGATTTTTGGACGTATATAAGATGGCTTAAAAAAAAAAATTATGGACTGCGATGGCACTTAAGACACTTATTACACACGTGTAACGTGAGAATAAACAGTTTCATAATGTTTTAAGTTACTATCATCTGTAATTTAACGGCAGTTTACATAACTTGCAATCGTACACATAATATTGCTTTGGGATACATCGGTTTAATTAATGTTAGCATGGCTGCAAGACTGAGTGGTTAGAACAAGTGTTTTTAAGGAATCCTAGACCACAGTTACATAAATAGTAAAAATATATATAAATATACTCACATTAAGTTGCTCAAAATCATGAATGCGGATAGACAAAGTTTGATCAGTAACACGTCGCAACAAATCAGCGGCAGCGGGAGGAGCGCCTGGAGATTCTCTGTCAGCACCTGACGGGGCAGCGCTTGCAGGAAATCCGCCTTCGAAACTGAAGAATTAGACCAGGTTTAGGTGACAATTGGTATAGAATAAGTCCACGAAAAGTGACGATAATTAATAAAATTAATACGTTAAATCGTCAACAGTAGTCTAGCCGACAGAAAAATGTTTGAGTTGGAATTTTCGCCTCTGTAGGTTATTTAATGTGCCTGTAATTCTTTTTCTATGTAGTATATAGAATGTTTGTGTCTATCTATTTCCTATGTATAATATGAAGATACATAAATGAACGGAATTAGACAGATCGTAATAGATTCCAGGAAGATATCGTTAATATTTTATTCAAATAGTTCGCAGTCTTTGTAACTTGTTGTTATTTAATTACTAACCAGTCCCATTCGTCACTAATATCAGTCATCTCTTGTTTTGTCTCTTTTTCGATATCCTCTAACAAATCAGCACCTGAAGTGTCACAACCTAAAACATATAATTCATTAAAGTTTGGTAATTGACGCAGTAATTATACGATACATAAGCTCAGAGGAATATTTTGAGTCAAACTTTGTAATGTTTATAGTAATCTCAATAACACTCGATCAACAATGGAATTATTATCAGCCTGAGACAAGTTTTTATCGGTTTTCTTCCACTAGAAAACTCTTCAAAGGTATTTGAAACATGACTAGCATTTGTAGTAATAGTCAAACTTGCCTCAATAACAATTTAGTGGGAATCGATCAGAAAGACGATTCATCCAATTTGATCGCTTTTACTTTGTAACAATTTTCAGATCTTCTAGTAGGCAAGTGAAAATTATTTCACAACAAACCTCTAGGAAAATCTCAAGCAATAATTGCAATAACTTTCAACCGACGAATAAACCACTCGAAAGTGGAAAAAAAATCTAATTGTTTTATTTTACTACTCATGTAATATAGCATTTCAGCCAATTTCCAAAGTTAACATATACTACAATTACGTACAACTGTATAAACTTATAATAGGTAATACATATGTGAATACCAGGTGTACTTGGTCGACTAGAGTGGTCGTAGTCAGCAACAGCGAGAACGCGATCATTGCCTGCAAGGTCGGTTTCAGCCCGAGTTCGTAGATGTACTGTTGAACCTGGACCTAAATGACATAAATTATATTTAAATCATTTCATAATAGCCATTAAGAAAATTTTTGTCGTAGCAAGGTCTGCCTCATTAGTCTAGTGCTCAGCTTGTTTGCCTACAAACATAAGATTCTGAGTTCCAGTCACGGGTCTCCAATTCGGTTTTCTGTTAAGAAATTCTCAGCATTTTTCTGAATTTGCGAAGTAAGCAGTGTGATGCACCTCAAGCTGTCGGTCCTGCACCTAATCTCTCGCCGGTTGTGTCAGATTTCCGGATCATCAGACTATGAGGGTGAAGGAATAGAAAGTGCACTTTTGTTACCGCATACACTTGGGTACCATGCCTGTCAACCTGCAGTGGAGCAGCGTGATGTTTCTATGCTATAAAAACCCTCTCTCCTAAGAGTGAGGAAGCCTGTGCCCAAAAGTGGGACGTTAATAGGCTGCTACTTACCTTACATTAAAACTAGTAAAATAATAACTTTACTACAATGTTAATAGTGACATTATACATATAACATACTTATATGTATACTGACTCCATGGTTGACAAGAAAACGTATGTATTTTTATATTAAAACACGTATATAGGAACTCTAAATAGCATTTTGATTAGATATGGTAATGTATCATTTTTTTATCAGATATAAAGCAACTTAATTTTTATATATTACTCAGTGTAGATTTTTATCTACATCTACATCTACACGTACTTAATATAAGTACGTGTAGATGTAGATGGCCCATAGTCACTGACTATGGGCCTCATGCGGAAGCTCAGAGTCACTCAGCGTGCGATGGAGAGGGCTATGCTCGGAGTTTCTCTACGTGATCGAATCAGAAATGAAGAGATCCGTAGTAGAACCAGAGTCACCGACATAGTCCTACGAATCGCAAACCTGAAGTGTCAAAGGGTGGGGCACATAGTCCGAAGGACCGATAGACGTTGGGGGCCGAAGATGCTGGAGTGGCGACCCCGCACGGGACAGTGTAGGCAGACCCTCACAAGATGGACCGATGATATAAATATGGTCGCCGGTAGCCGCTGGAGCCAGGCGGCGCAAGATCGTGCCTTGTGGACGTCATTACGTGAGACCTATATCCAGCAGTGGAAGTCCATTGGTTGAAGCGACGACGACGACGACGAGATCTAGATGTCAAAAATAAATTTGTAGAAGATTTAATTTGTCATTTATATTTACCTATATCATTTATTAATTGTAATCCACTTTCAGCGGCAACTATAGCAGACACTGCAACTGTTCGGTCAGTAATTGCATTTGAAAGTGTTTGTAGGGCTCGTACTGCAGCTGGAGCTATTGTAATATTTAAAGGAGATCGTGCTTCAAGAGTAATGTATGTACAAAGACGATTTTCTTCAACCGATGACTCCACACTATCTTCTCTTTCCGGTTCCTATAATTACATTTAGGACTATAAAAAATGCAATACTTATAGTTTTTTTTATTAAATCTAATTATTAAAATACAAATAAAGTATTACATACACATAAAAAAACGAAAATAATAATTTAAACCAAAATGTATGTAATATACCTGAACAGTGACGCTCTTATTGTCTATTGGTTTCTTATCTTCACCGTCTATATATGACACAGCTTGTTCCTTTTCATCATCTACTTCTTCTTCCCTTTCACTTGCCTCAACTTCACTTTGTTCTGGTGCAGAAGAATCTTCATCATTACTCATATCATCGACGCTAGAGTCACTGCTAAAGGGTTGAAACGAATTTCTCATTGTTAAGTTTAATTTATTACTTTATGTACGAATAGTTGAAATAGTAAATATCACTTACTCCGTAAATAAATGTCCAATTGCATTGGACAGTTTGTCTGTTACACCATTTTCATTATCAGAATCAGACTCTTCAACGTCTAAAGCCCGGAGGAATGACATACTACAGGCATCAAAATCTACCTTGTAGACTTTATTATCTTTTCCGTGAGGATTTCTAATAAAAACCATTTCGTTATCAGTGTCTGCCTCATCTGCAGAGGTTTCCGATTCAAATTCATTTTTCTTTTTAGATTTCTGTACAGATTCTGTATGTGCATTATCACATATTGACATTTCTTGACGTTTAGAATCCAATTGAGAAGACATTGGATATGCTTTTTCCTAAAAGAATTCCATAATTATTATCAAAATAAAAATCAACCATAACTGTAATATATGATATTATTCGTATAATATACCTGAAACAGTGTAGTAGTGATTTCCCATGGGCGTTGAATGTTGTCTTGCAAAACTGGTTCAAGTAAGGGCTCCCATGAATTTAGTCGTTCATTATAACAGCGTGCTTGTACACTCAGTGATCCATTTCCATGCAGCTGCCGAGACCAATCATGCAAAGACATTTCTGCTGACAACTGAAAAACATTCACAAGTATGAAAATGAAGCTAAAGTTACGTATATGTCGGAGCCAAATAGTTTGCGGAACGCCGGCGCCATCTATCTATCGATGCTGGTCAGAGTCAATAAGTCACAAGCCGGCGGATAGTTCTCGATAGCCCGCCGCAGTGGTCGACTGCTGAAACTGTCGCGTTCCTAGCTATTATTGTTAATGTGTTTATGTAAATTAATATCGGGAACATTAAGTGATTGGACATTAATCTGAGTTAATTGTTAAAGTGTTTGATTGCACCGACAATCCAAAACTTTAGATTTAGAGAGAGGGAAAAGGGGGGATATGTTAGGAATGTAATTGTCATTAAAATATTAAAGGTGTAGAAAATTAATACAAATGTTTTGTTGAAATCTCAAACGACGAATTGCAAATAAAAATGCCACGTGTTTTTGTCAATAAGAAATAATTAAGTAAAATTTTGTTATTGAATTTAAAATTTAGAAAAGAGAATTTATGGAATATTTTTATTTTATCTTTATCAAAAATAGTATGTTAAATTATTAGAATTACCCACAAACGCCCACAGTTGAATTATGTACCTCACTAATGACGATGTCAGCGAGGAACTCTATGCCCCTATGCTATGCTTCTATGCTTTCTTTCTCTTCTCTCTTATTCTCCGACATATATATTATATGTCATATATGTTATATGTAAAACTATACTGCTCTTAAATCGAATCGATCGATGTTTATTTTAAACTCACCTTTATCAGTAAAACTGGAATTCTAACTATCTGATCAATCTCGAACGTGATACGAACGACGGGAATAGTTATCACAAAATTTTCTATTGGCTTAATACTTGGGTACTTTGGTTGAATATAACTATCTTCTGTGTGAAAACCTACATATGGAGTCAACTTTTTAGGCGACCATAAATCTTCATCTTGTTTCTCTGATCTTTGATTATAAGTAGCGAAATTGAAAGTATCTTTTTCCTCAGGTATTGACAATTCTGTTGTTATTTCTTCTATAATATCTAAAATATAATCACAATAATAAGTATCTACAGCTATACACAATTACTACATAAATTGTCACAGTTTCGTTTATACATCTCCTTACCTATAACAGTGTGGACTGTAGTAGCTGCAATATGAATATCAATCTCTGAGACAGACAGGCGTACTACTATCCCCTCTTCGATATTTTTAAAGCTTTTTGAGAACTCCAAGTCACATGGCTTCAAAACCAATTGTGGTGGCAAATTTTTTAACTTTGATTGCAATTTGGACATTACTTGAAGTCCAGCTAATGATACAACTAAACTTTCAGTATTTGAGTGACTTGAGTAATCAATAAGAAGTTCTGTCCGTAGTAGCAAAGCGTGGCCTTCAGTTTTCATTAAATCGGTAAAGAACATAACTTCAGGCTGCCGGCATTGTACTGATATTGATAGGCTTGGCATATCCTCTGAAAACGATGTCGCTGTAAAAAAGACATTAAGTATATCCAACAGTATAAAACATAGGACGTAATATAATAATCATTAATAATACCTTCGGCTCAATTTGAACGAGTTTTGTTTAATTCATTTAGCAAACCAAACTAAACCGATGTTACCTTTAGCAATATGAGTCTGTTATAATTAACCAAACCGTTTCATGATTGCTTAAGATAAAATTTGAACGAAAAATGTTTATCAGGTAAATACCATTGTTACTACTCAATCTACAAAAATATTTTTTGATTGACAATTAATTTAAAAGTCTTCGGTGCATTTAAATTACATCCGGCTACAAAGCTGTCGGCATTTAAGCATAATACAGAAAATTGCTTTTAAACAGTTTTATAAACACTAAACATACCTGTGGAATAGTAACCACTAGTTGAATCACTAGAACTAGGAAATCGTGCAGCTCTGTTATTATTAGAGCGTGATGGGCCATCACCCACATAACCGTGATTTATAACGCCACCTTCTAAAGTCTTGTCCCCTGTTAAGTAATCATAATATACATTAAGTGCCACAAATACAAATAGTTCCAAAATAGTAATGATCCAGATAATTATACCTGGCATAGCATCCAGCAAACTTTTCGCGAGACGAAGGAGAAAAGGTAGGGAAAGATTAAGACGAGTTCTTTCCACTCGAACATCAAGAGTCACAGCGCGTGCTGATCGGCGTAAAGATGCATCGAGTAGAGCTGGTCGACTTACAGAAATACCGCCAGCTGCACGACTTCCACCGCCTTGTGATTCGAAAATCCTATCCAAAGTGAAAACCAATTGTTATATATAAAAATAACTTGAAAAAAAGAACGATTGTGATGGCAGTTGTATAAAACATCCATAGCCACGATATGAATCTATTATACAAAAGGAAATACCAACAAAGAGTGATGATTAACTTTTTTGTTACACAATTAGAATAATTCCGATTTATAAATCTTCAATCATCATGTCGACCTAGTTATCGACGGTATTTGTTTAAGATGAATCAATCAGAACTTGTTGCTTTATAGTATATAATAAACAATGTAAGAATAAACATAATTGTTTTACCTTGCCTTATAGGAGTTACCTTCTAATAATAATACTGGTATCAGGTCGTATGTCTTCAATAAGAAGACTCTGCAAACTGGATTTCACTTCGATACTGCTGTCAGAGAAATACTCGAAGTGTACGTTGGCTTCGCCTGCTGTCACCTTGGCAAGGCCGTGATTTAAATCCCGAACTGGTGAACTCAGCACTTCGTCCATATCAGAGAACAGTTTTAATTCTACTCCATCCAGGGAAAATCTATTAAAATCATTTTACCAATCGTGTAACTGAGAACAGTGGTTTTTTCCCTAAACATTTGTTAACGTTGAAAATTATGCTATGTATTGACGTCGCACCATTTAATAATTCTATTTATGTGGACCTGTACAAGCTTAACGTCTTCAGGTGAATTTTTAACTTTATATTTGTTTAATTGCAGTGATGTCATTTATTAATGCCAAGAACAACAGGGGGACTAAATGAGAACCTTGTGGTACCCCAGACCAAACAATAAAACTCTCTGATTCAAATCCATTTACAACTACAATCTGGGGTTTCTGGATGAGATATGATTCAAACCATTTATTTAAGGGCGATTCGATGCCGTACTGAGAGAGCTTGTTTACAAGAAATAATTAAAAAGCGTTTAATAAATTTTAACCAAAATCAAAATTATTTATTCTACATAATTGGTTTACATGCTCGTTGTATTGCTTTTAGAAATTTTCACAAAAAAAAAGTAGGGGCTGCAGCTTCGCCATCTTTTTATCACTAGCTTAGGTATATTTTGTTAAATTCGACATATATTATAGTAAAACTTAAAAAGTAAATCATTATACCTGAAAACCGATTCCCTCCTAACGGGTTCTCCTTGGGCGAAAAATGCTTGTAATTTTTTAACTGTTGCTTCTGATGGCGCCATTTCTACTGGAGAACTAGGAGTGACACTAGCTGCAATATTATATTTATTGTAAAGAGATACACCATTCTTCTAACGTAATTATTTAAATCAACAAAAACAAAACATCGTCATTTGACTAATATCTTTAAATATTAGTCTTTCTCTTAAATATTTCTAAACGTATCGGATTTTAGACATTTGACATTTTCCTAGATATGATAAAATATATCACCATTCACTAATAATTTCTTCCTCTTTATACGTAGGGCCTGTCGATATTCAAAACTATTCTCAAGGAGTCTTTGGAAGAACCCGATCCATTGCATATTAAAGAAAATAATAAAAATAATAGAAGCAGATTATCTTTGTCATTCTTACTTATATAGTGTCCTTCACTGAGATTGTCACTCCACACAGCCAGCACTGTTGCCAAATCTTTTTGGCCCAGATTTAATGATACGGTGTCCATTATTATATCGGCCTCGCAAAGCAGCAAATCCCTATAGGCACTCGTGTTTACAGCTTGAGCATAACCAACAGCTCTTTTCAGATCACATTTAACAGAAATTGGCTCTAATATTGGTTCCTAAAAATAGTAATATGGCGTTATTACATAAAATAACTTTGTAAATTTCAACCCTTTCAAGTAGCTTCAATTATGGTAGAAAGTAAACATAGATAAAAGTTCAGTTCCCGCACTTTTTTTCCTCCGAATTTCTTCTTATTGGACATATTAACATCTCATACTTAATTTTTTTCTGATTCTCTTTTATCGAATTACCTGCAGGGTGCCGATTGACAATGATAAGTGCTGCTATAAGTAATATAGTTCCTAATGGTTTCGACTTTTATACTAACGACATCATTATGTAAGAAGCGTGATAATTTGGTACTATTGAAAACTGACTAAAAGACCTTCTAGCCAAACCTAGACATAACGACTATCAAATTCTACAGGTTAAATAATAAGTGAGGATTTAAAAAGAAACTATTTTTTAATATAAAGAAAATTAGTTATAAATATGTCATGAACCACTTTTAAATATTACCTGTACTTCTAGAGTACCAGCTAACGTCATAACTGCACGTGAAAGTGTGATGTTGTCATGTTTAATTAACACATTATCAATGACTGGACTAAGAGTCGGATTGCTGGCCTCTATACTAGCGTTCACTGATTTGAAGAAGTTCTCAATAAGCAAGTCACCTGAGAAAAAATTTGATATTAAAAATGAAAATTAATAAAGCTGAATGAGTTATGTAAAGTCTTAGAAAGCAAAGTTAATTCAGTTAATAATCGTTTTACCCATATTTAAAACTAGCAAATTAGGCGACGAAGGTTTTTGCGGAAGGAGTAAAACCGGAGCGTGAACCTGAAACAATATTTTTTGTAATTATGAATAACTCAAATTATTAAAAATTCCAAAAAAGGGAGGTGAAGAAAGGAGGAATAACCACTTAGTTGACGAGGGTACATAGACCCGATAAAGACAGGCTTGGCAGACAATCACGTTATTCAAAAAGAAAAGTAACGCCTCATGGTTGGGAGGGCCGAACCCTATGATGATAGATATTAAATAGATATTAATAACTCAAATATTAAAACAGTGTATACAGTGTAATTGAAAAGATATAATTTTTTTGCAATAATCCTCAAATAATGATAATTAGATGGAGCAAATGGAGTTCCAAAGATATTGAAAACTCAGTTGAAGCGATACTAAATGAAGAGAATGTCAAAAATTTATCATTCAACTAAGTCAAACCGCTTTTAAACCTATTTATGAACCACAGTCGTTTTAGGTTAAATCTATTTGAAGTAAATACCTCAATGGCAAGGTTGACTTTTAAAGGCGCAGTTCTTAATGAAGCTGCACGTTGTTGCGCTGCTCGCTCAGCTGCGGCCGCCGCCTCTGATGCAGCTGAACTTGGTACTAGTAGCTCCAGGAATTGCTAGTCAAAACAAAAATAAAATTAGGACATTACATATATTTTCGAATTTGAAGTCCTTACTTAGAAGTCTGGACTGGTGGTTGGGTTAGCTATAACCGTACTAGTTAAGACGCAGCTTAATTTAGGCACTAAGAATAATTTTTGAGGTAAAACTTCTTTGCGCACGCTGGCTTGGGCAGTAACCTGGTGAATACGTGATATAAGGGTTGGGAAAAGTGTGATTGGATGAGGCAAACGGAAGTTGAGAGGGAAAAATAAGTAGTGCTAAAACTATTGGAAGCTCATTTACACAACGGCATTACTTATCAAGGGAGATCACAGTAACCATGCACGAACACGTACAATGTAAAAGAAACATTTGTTATACGCCTAAAACTAATAGATATTTTTAATTACTACTGCTTTTAAAAATAATTTAATATAGCTTATTCAACGAAATTAAGTACCTGTAGATGATATAGTAAAGAACAGAATAGAACGACATGTAGTCTTCCTACGCAGATTCGTAATTCGGCATCAGAGCGGGTACGTAAGCCTGTTGCTGATCGGACATATTTTATTTCTATGACCTTGTCTTCATCGGGCCAAACGAGCTATAAAATAGAAGAAGGTTGTACAAATTTTGTTTAAACGGAAATATTGTTATAAGATAACAAAATTAAACATCGTTATTAAGAATCGATTTCAGTTGTCAAAAAATAAAAAGATGACACGAAAGACTATGTTACTAAACTGTTCACATAAGCCCAATAATTTTTCTTTGTCTGATGAAGTACTTCATACTATAATGCTTTTGCGAAAGTACTGAAACGCGACTTACCTTAGGATAAAGAGTTGCCTCAGCAAGGTCATCTACATGTAAAGAGCCAAGAAACAGCTTAAAAATAAGCCGGTCGTTAGCACGAAATACGCAATCACTTTCCAGAGAAGTAATTCTCACTTCCACCAGAGAGTTTTCTGTTTGGCATAGGCGTGCAGTCACCGAGGAAAGTCTAAAATTAGTTACAAATTTGTTAAAAAGCACTAAATATATTAAAAGACACTTATGGAGTCAAATTCTACATATAATATAATTGGAAACTTAAACTTTTCATTGACACATTTACGTCGATACTTGCTTACGAAAATTTTATTTTGTTACATGTCGATTCATATAACCCACGAAGCTCATGCAGGAGAAATAGCTTAAATGAGAATATTTGTTTACAAGTTCCTTGAAACGAACTCCAATTACCTCACAGAATAGCTGAATTTAGTTGCACCAGGTGGAACAGGAGGATCAGCTTCAGGATTCATCAAGTAGTCCCACAACGATCTGGTCTTCGGAAGTACTATATTCTTAATATTGAGGGAGTGACGTTTTTGAATTCTAAAAATATTTTTGTCTTTGTAATTATAATTTTAAGTATTTACATCGATTTGGTGAAGAGCATCATTATGAAATATATTCAGCCTGTATAGGTTCTATACATAGGAACTTTTTAGATAATGGCGATATGGTCACTGTTTTGAAAAGTTATTTCCTGACGAGTAAACTCAGGATAATTTATTCACTATACATCTATAAAGACACTAGAAAACTGGCCATATCTTATGTTATATTATAAATTCACTTACTTGCGATTGATATAATGCAGGTACTTAAAAAGCGTAGTGAGTGCAGCCGCATTAACTAACAATGAAAGAGGTCCAACATCAGCCACAAGGGCTTGTTCCACGTTGTGAAAGTGGGACCTAAATTCTGGACAATTCGCTCGCACCTAAAAATAAACAAGTTAGTATATAATAAGCTAACAGTTTCAATCGGTGTGACCGGAAAATTTCCCGAATCCAGAGTGAAGAAATACCAAAAACAATCGAGAAAAATAAGAAAATATGTTCTTAGTGAAGGCAACGTCGGGAAAAAGTTCAGGTTTTCGCTTATATATGACCTTATTCTTCTCCTGGGTCGCTTTCCTCATTGTCGGAGGCTGTGCCTTTGAAAGTCCTTCTTCAGAGAGGAGGTCGTTGTTACGTTCCATCTTTCTGTTTTCCGCTTTTTTCAGAGCAGCTGCTATTGACAGCCCTATGAGTGCCGTAACTTAACATATATATACGTATATACAAATTCAAAACTCTTTATTTTTATTTTTTACAGATATTGGAAAAAAATATTTGTACATAATGACCATCTCAAAAAAATATTTTGATAGCTATTCTGGTATTGGCAAAAGCTACATACGTATTTAAAGGTAATTCACAATAAAGACATGTATTTTGCAAAAAAATATGAAGCCATTTTCTAGTTACCTTCCTGTACAGCAAATTGAATAACTCCCCGGAACTTGTAAGGAGTTCCAGATACTGTCCGGTGCTGCTATGATGCTGCTTGTCAGTCAAGAGTGCTTGTCCAATTGACAATTGTATAGCTGGTCCATATTGCATAAGAGCCACATCTAAACATACTTTACTGACGCTCAGCATAACATAAGGTTTATCCGTAAGTTCGCTTGATCGACTCAAGTTTAACACTATTTCACCTATTGACAAAACAGCAAAATATTTAACTAAGTTCTAGTCTTCTTATAAATATTGGATAACATATAAATAAAGCGTTAAACAATTAAATGTGTGAAACATCAAAATAAACTCATTATTTTGAAAAATAAAGAAAGGTTCTTTAGTAAAAAGTAAGTAATTAACAGCCCATTAACGTCCCACTGCTGGGCACAGGCCTCCTCACTCCAAGGAGCGAGGGTTTTTAGAGCATAGACCCACAACGCTGCTCCACTGCGGATTGGCAGTCATAGTACACAATAGCACTCTCTATTCCTTCACTCTCCAAGTTCGATGTGTCGGGAATCCGACACGATCGGCGAGAGATCAGGCGCAGGACCGACGGTTTAACGTGCTCTCCGAGGCACGGGGGTGGATCACACATCAACTTCCCAACTTCGGGCAAAAATTGAGAAAATCTTAATGGAAAACACAATATTGATTTTTTAATTGGCGCGACCCAAGATTCGAACCCAGGACCTCATTTCTGTAGTCGAACATGCTAACCACTCGACCAATGAGGCAGTCAAGTAAAGATTCCTTATTCTTTAGTAATGAAACTAATAAAATCAATTACCTATAATGAACCGCATTAGTGTTCCAATAGTATTACTAGGAGAAACATTATCATCAAAACCAGGAAGATCAACAGAACGTGCATATTCTTCGACATCCTCGTCGCTGAAGTCAGCAGTGGGTAATGATTCTTCAGCCGGTGATCTCGTGCTTTCACCGTCGAACATGGTTTCCGCTGTCCTGTAGACAATGATACCGATAAACTATTATTTTTTTAATACAAGTCAATTATAGACAGTAACTATATCAATGAATTATCACAACAAGAAAAAAAACCTTAAGAAATTGATAAAAGTCTTTTACGTCTTGTACAAATCGCGCTTAACTTCAATGTTTTTTGTTAAATACAACTTGTGCAGTTATGCTGATAGTATTCTAATCAATTAACCCCCTACAAAGAAGCATACACTTACCTGTTTCTACAAAAATAAGCTGCTACAATCTTTTGTCTCAATTTCACCAGCTCGTTATAACCGGGATCTGGTTCCACTTTGTCTAATGCCATTGTTTCCAGGAGATCAGGGTCTTCTATGTCTTCGACATAATCACCGGAATCCATGAATGAGACTGGAACGGTATTTGGCGTTGGAACCGGCAGATTGTCGACGAAATCGAGAAGATGACCAATGATGCGGTCCGAGAGATTAAATTTGAGACTAGACAATGATATGTTGAGTTTGTATCTGAAAAATATCATATATTGCGTGTTTAAGAGGTTCTTTGTAGTTTCAGCCAGTCAGTAAAACTTCCAATACCCTAGAACTAAATATAAAAAAGCTCATTATTACAGTAAATTGTTTATAACTTCAATTTAATTTGAATTTAATTATAATTTAAATTTAATTTAGTTAAATAAAATCTTAAATTAATGTTAGGAAATTAATGTATGGGCACCTAGGCAGCAGCTTATAGTCCTTCTTGATGCTGGTAGAGAAGACTAACTGTGCACGAAGTCTCGGTACTAAATGAAATTCAGAATCTCCGTGTTTACGTGCCTCACGCCATGTGTCAGTCCATTCGCAGAAAAGAATCTGTTTTTAACACAGAAAATAAGTAAGTTTGTTTTAACTGTCAGCCATTAAAGTCGATAAAATAGGGGCTATTGCTAAACCTACTTGCACTGAACATTCCGCATGGAATCGGTCGTAAAGACGTTCTTCCAACTCCATACAAGTGGCATCCTCCAGGGTAAGATTGGAAGGTTGCAAATCAGATTTTATGACTATTCGGTTTATGTCCAATACCATTACCCGACCCGGCCTGTAAATTATCACTTATTATTACTCATCTTGTCACGAGGCGATGTTATGTTTAAATAAGTAGGATGCCTGCATTTATTTAGCTACCTTATTCTCTATACAGGGTTTCAAAGGCCATGGTCACCAGATAATATCCCTGTTCTATATATGGTAGTTGTGAAGAATGGTAACAAAGTTTACTACCAAAATTAAACCTCATGTTATAGATTCTTAATAAGTGTAACTTAACAGATCCGAAAAGGCAACTTGTGCGATGATGGGAACCACAAGAAAATAATTCAATATTAATGTACGTACTTGTGCACACATCCATGTTCAGGTAATATGATTGCGGGGCCCTTCACGTCAACGTTCAAATGAAATATTTTACGACGGCTTATCGCATGCGCCAATACTGATTTGCTCATTGCACTAACTCGTTCTGCAGCCATAGAAACCTCTAATGCCAACTCTTCCGAAGTCATTGAATGGGTTTGGAAGAAATTGATTAGCTCTGTAACTGCATGCTGAAATAATACCACTTAATACTTAACTGTTTGTAAATACATACTGTTTACTTAATTTAAATGTCCAAACTAAGGAAATTTTAAAATTTCAAAAACTGTTACCTCTACATATACAATCTCTATGGGCTCTACGTGGCATGTCACACCCAAATCTGCGTGGCTATTTGCTGGATTCTTCTCCACGTCTAGAGCCAAAACTGTGTTGCTGCCAACTGAAGATCCTTGAGCCGCTAATAATAGAGGGACTAGCTCTCCATCGGAAGACATTCCTTCTATTACTATGCTTTCTGTTCGTGCAGATACCTATGTGGGATTAGCAAAGGTTTGCTTATTCAATTTTTTTGCATACACGAGATTACTACTTACTAAAAGAAAGCAACCCATTAAACTGCATTTTTACAAATTAAGAATGGAAACACTTTTGCGTACTTGCAATAATGATTTGGCGTAAGTCGTAAGTGAGTAATGTTTATAAAAATAAATAAATAATAATTTTACCTTATAGGCTTTTGCAGATGGTCTCGTTTCTAATGATGCCAAAAATTGTGTAAGGCTTATTACTAGCACTTCTTTACTTCGATTCATTAAAGTCAGCGTGCAATTTGCTAAAGTCAAATTAAGTTTGTGCTCTGAAACAATGTTCATGGTTAACAGTTCAATAAAAAGTTTAAAGAAGTTAATTTATCAAATCGTCCACGTAATTAGATCAATTAATCTTACCAATGTACTGTTTGGACTTCTCTTTATTAGGAGTGCCTTCCGCATAACCAATGAGTTCACAAACTTTTTTCTTTTCGGGACTAGATAAATGGCTCCAGAGGCTTTTGCATCTTTCTGTCTTAACGCACAGTTCTACGCGTGTCTTTGATTCGTTGTCTGAATTACTCTCAGAGTCGGATGTCGGTTTCCACCAGTCAAATTCGGTTTCAGCTACTTCTATCCTTTCCGGTTCTTGGGAAAGTAGCTATTAGATAATGAAAAATAAGTGAATTAATGTAAGTCCACCTTTGGCACTGTACAGAAACTGGTAGACGAAAATCGTCTATTAATTATGAATTAGATTCAATTTAATCAATTAAAATCCATTATACTAATTAATTTACCTCAAATTTTGCATGCTCCCGAGCAATAACAACAGATATAATGGGAAGACTGTCTTCACATTTCTGTAAGTCTAATTTCAGTTCTATGTCATTTGGGCTTCTCAATGTGCTTTTGTATGTTTTCTTATAAGTATTATAGTTCTCTCGATGTTTTTTTATTGCCGTCCACGTATAAGGACGGACACGTTGTTCCATTACGACATTATACGCGTAGTGCCACCACTTTTTAATATCTTTAGATAGCGGTACACCAGGATGGAGATGACGGTATTTCCTAAAATTATCCATATTCAAATTTGTTGACACACAAAGTTAATTACGTAAGTAGTATCAGTCGTTATCTAGACCTTCATTAATAATAAGGCTCTAGATGACAGACGCACTGCTCCACAATAAATAGCAATATGTAAAAATAAATAAGTAAATACCTGTTCAAAGTAATCCTTTGAAACGATGTATGTAAATTATCTATTGAAAGGTATTGTCTACGTGAAAGCTGCAATGCACTGTCTTGAAGCACAGCATCCAGAAGTAAACGAGGAACTCGTGCTTCTCCAGACCGATTGATTAATACTTTTACTTTACACGTTACAGGTTTCAGTACTAAAATGAAAAAATCTTCTTTAATCGGATGCCCGGTTAATTAAAAATAAAATCTAACTTGAAAGTTGTCTCAGCATTATCAGTATGTTAATGCCGATAAACATAAGAGTTTGCTGCTGTCTTTTCGGCTGAAAAGACTGGCGCAAAATATTTTCGCGTAATTACTTTGCCACTGGCACACCAGCGTGTGTTTACATACATCAGATACATATCCAAACAATGATATAAATTCTTTCAAAAGTATCACTAAAGCCTCAATACAAAAAGTTTTACACGACGGGAGTGAACAAGTTAGAACGATTATGATATTTTAGCTTGTAATATAGTTTAGCTATGACAATTATCTTTTACTTACAAAATTCAAAATCTTCTTGGTGCATGGAAAATTTATCTAGGCCGGTCAGCATGTAATGTTTCCAATTGTAATATTGCATAGGAGTAATATGTGCTATTTCGACGTCATCCAACGCCGTCGCTGTGGGATTCCAATAGAGGGAGAGTGATTCCACTCGCATCATCTGATAGACTGTTGAAGCGTTTGCAGGTGTCACTGAAGGCTTCCATTTACTATAAATTTAATACGAGTAAACAAACGAATAAAACAATACCTATTTACGAATAATACATATAGACTGCGAGATAAATTGCAGAAAGCGATTATATTATGCGGTTTGGATTACTTTATCTGATCTTATATCTGAAAGTCATTTTTAATACCAATCAGATTTATGTTAAATAACCTCTAACTTTATTCACGTTTCGTGCTGTTACACTGACATTTCTTTGTAAATGGCTTATCATAAAAATCCGGCATAATGTACTTAATGAAAATATACATTTTTGTTCGATTAACCACTATGTAATTGCCTTAAAACTCCGCTTACCTATTTGTTGTTTCAATCGATAATCCCTGGAGACATAATCCACAAGCCAGTGGTCCATCTTTGGAACTAATTGAGTCTTCATACCTAACATGGACATTTCTTATATAAATCTGCAGGTTGTTCACGATGGCCGTGAATAAATTCTCAAAAAAGTTTTGCGGTCCTTTCAAGATTTCGCTCTCCGCTTCCAGATCCTGAAGAATTTTTCTTTTAGCAGCTCTGGTTAGCCTCCTTTCTCTTTCTGGATCAAAATTACTGTTCGAAATTGCTGGCCCGACGAGTATGAGTACATCTTCTATATGGACGATAACAGGTTGACTGTATAACCCTGACCATGGTATTTGCAAATTAATCTTTCCAATAGTTCCAATCTTCACATCAATCGGTAAGTCAAGTTCGTACTGAAAGTTTTGAGATTATATGTACATCTTATTCATTAAATAAAAGCTGAAATATTAATGATGTATTATATATTTGTGGCTCTTAATAGGTCCATTGTCTCCAATATGACTACGAAAACTAGAAATAAGAACATTATTAAAGAATCTTAATCACTCGATGTTGTATTGAGTGGTTGCTTTACTAGAAACAAAATTTCATAATTTTGTTCCTAAATTAGTTTACGTACTGTATTGATTATTTATTACATACATACATACATAGCATCACGCCTTATTCCCATAGGGGTAGGCAGAGACAACATCCTTCCACTTGCCACGATCCTTGCATATCTCCTTCGCTTCTTTCAATCTCATTAAATCTTTCATACAAGTTCGTCGGTTTAGAGTACTCTTGACCTGGCCGTTATTTAAAATGTCCTGGATTTGGTCCAGGAACGTTCGCCTTGGTCTTCCCCTTCCAACTTTCGCATTCACTCTTGACTCATAAATCCTTTTTGTCAGTCTCCTTTCATTCATTCTCTCTACATGCCCAAACCATCTAAGCATACCTTTCTCAATTTTAGTCACTACGTCTTCTTTTATACCACAACGTTCTCTTATCACACTATTTCTCACTCTGTCACTCAGTTTTAATCCACTCATGCTTCTCAACGCTCTCATCTCTACCGCATTTATTTTACTTTTGTGATTCTTCTGCCATACCCAACTTTCACTACCATACATAAGTGTTGGCACCAACACTCCAGCATGCACTGCCAGTCTAGCCCTTTGAGACACCATCTGGCTATTCATAAAGGCGTGCAGAGCACCATTTACCATATTCCCTGCATTCACTCTCCTTTCAATATCACTTTCACATGTTCCATCTTTTGTAAATTTAGATCCCAAGTATACAAATTCTTTCACCTCTTCCACTTGTTCCCCATCTATCAAAATATTGCCATTCATCATAGATTCATCTCGTTCAAAAAGCATAACTTTCGTTTTGTTTACATTCACTTTCATTCCTTTCCCTTTCAAAGCTTCATTCATAATATTTAGCATCTCCTGAAGCTCGTTAGCGGATGACGCAAGTATTACTTGATCATCAGCGTAGAGTAAACATTTGATGAGTAATTCATTCATTCTTAACCCATACATACATTCTTTTAAATCTGTCAAACATTTATCCATGAAAAGGTTGAACAGCCATGGTGACGCAACACATCCCTGTCGAACACCTCTTTCGACAGGAAACCACTCCGTGTACGCTCCGTTTATTCTGACACAGGCACTAGAACCCTCATAGAGAGACTTCAATGCTTGGATCAGACAACCGCTCACCCCATACGTAGATAACGTTGACCACAGCTCATTCCTCACCACTCGATCATAGGCCTTTTCTAAATCTACGAACGCGCAATAAACTTTTTGGTGTTTAGCCAAACATTTTTCAGTTATGCACCGTAAAGAAAAGACCTGATCCGTACATCCCATTCCTCTTCTAAATCCCGCTTGCACGTCCCATATTTTCCCATCAGTTTCATTAATCAATTAATCATTTTCATTAATAAATTAATTAATTAAAATTAAAATTGATTATTTATTAGTAAATAGTTGTAAATATTTTTTAATGAATATAGCAATATATACAAGCACCGAAAAACTTTTTGGAGTTTGTATTTGCACCCCATAAAATGAATATTCATTGCATGCTTAAGTTATTTTATTGTAATTAGTGGTATTAGAAAAATTAAATAAAATATAACTATTTCAACTTCTATTGCTACAGTTGCTTTTAACAGACGAAGTTTTCATCCCAAAATACTTTAAATGAGACATTATATTTTATTTTATAAGTATACATTCTTACCAAAGCTTCTGGTTTAAGTTTCAGATCCGTGAGGTTAACATTTCCGGAAAAAATGCCTACATTGAGATTCTCGGTGTCCAGGTCCTGCACGTACTTTCCTAATAGTCTATTAAGAATCCCCGCGACTGCGCCTTCAAACATGATGATTTTATTGTTGTTTACCTACAAAATGGATTAAATAATATAATAATGTATATACACTTTATGTATTATAACAAAGCTTGCATACGTAAGATATGTATTAGGCTATTAATATCTCACTCCTAGGCACACACCTCCTCATTCTTCAGAAAGAGGTGGAATACAATGTCATAAATCAACTGAGTGACTTGAAAATTGAGAAATTCTTAGGAGGGTACAGCTACTTACCCCCTTCACACCTACACGACAATCCTGCTGAAGTAAATTGTTACACATAATTTTAAATTAATTTAAACCTTTTGTTGTTAATATAAGGTACGTTTTTAAATAACAAGGTTATCTATAATTGTTGTTATTGTGCTGCCCTTGTTATTTTTAAATGTACTCACCGTCTTTTTCAGTCAAGCCCAAATTTTAAATTAAAGTATAAGTTAACAAGTAAAAGGGTAAAGGTAAATAGCAGCTCATTAGCGTCCCATTGCTGGGCACAGGCCTCCTCACTCATATGAGAGAGGGTTTTTAAAGCAAAGACCCACCACGCTGCTCCACTGCGGATTGGCATTCATAGTACACAAGTGTACTCTCTATTCCGTCGCTCTCATGGTCCGACGTGACGGCAATACGACTCGACCGGTAAGAGATCAGGCGTAGGACCGACGGTTTAACGTGCTGTCCGAGGCACGGGGGTGGATCACACCGCCAATTTTCAATAAAATCTTAATAAAACACTCAATATCATTTTTTTAATTGGCCAGACCCGGGACTCGAACCGAGGACCTCGTGTCTATAGTCGAATATGCTAACCACTAGACCAATGAGGCAGAACAACAAGTACTGCCACAAAATTAGAATGTTTCCAAACGAGGGATCAAGAGAAATATGTTTTATATTTCATTTTCAATTGTCACTCGTTGGTTAATTCACAGGTTCACTCATATTTATAGTATAATCTACAGTAAATCTGTTTTTTTTAATTATAAATCCTTGCCATTACCTACTTACGGTTTATCATGGTTTACATATATTGAAAACATATCGATGACAAAATGGAATCGTTGACGTACATTTTGGATAACTATTTATTTTATGAATATCTACACCAGAACTACATATTTTATAAATATGTACACAAACACAAAATAAACGTTATACAAATTGCATACAATAAGTTTTTCTTACTTTTATTAAACTGTTATCATTGTTTGTTATCGCATACGATAAAACGATTATCTCTACCGCTCCTACTTCATTTACTTTACTATTTTGTTAAATAGAAACAAAACATCACTTAGAAACATAACAATCGCGCACTTAGTAAAAAAGGTATATCACACACGTGTTAATAATTGTGGACGTATATCAATTTATTTCGTATCCACTATCGACATGAATAGAATAAATTAATTTTACTAATAAATACATTTAATTTGATCACAATAAAAACTTAACTATATCGAATACGCTTTGTAAAAGATTTTTTTATGAAATATATCATAGATACATCCGCACAATAAAAAAATCCTGTTTCATGAAAAAAATACTGACATCAATATAAATATTTGTTCAGAAATCTCATAGAAAATTTCGTTCAAAATTCATAAATAAATTTCTAGACTTTAAAGTTAATAAAGAAAAAGAGATTGGTTATGTAGTCAGTGGTTCATTTATTCTTCAATATAAAATAACATCTACAAGAAAAAGCGATATATTAAAAGATAAAATCATTCAATTAAGATGAAAGGTCACGAGGCAGGCGCAATGTTAGATAATTGATGTTTCCATCACAAAGCAAATCTATTTTTAGAATCAACACCAGGGACAATTCTTTGCATATACATAATGTAAATTTGTATTTTACAGAACAATGTTTTCATGTGTTAAGTACATGAAAATATTTATTATTTTATTAAATATCAGCCTTGAACTTAATGTATTTCAGTTGAGGCATGCTCAACTCTATCGTGTCATAAGAAAAATATAATTATTGTTAGTAGAAAAGAGTTTTTAATATTTGTGATATATTACCTGTAATTACATGTTTTATCCGAAGCAATGATTGAATAATTTTCCGAGTTTTTCCGGTGACGTCAAAGGACTCGCAAAGAACTGACTGGTCTTGACAGATGTCAGCAGGGGCGCAAGGGTGGGCTCGACACATGCGCATTAGGCCCAGGAAAACCATTACGACATGCGGAAAAACCTTGTTCGTATATTTATATACCGATTGAATTTATGAGACGTCATCTAAATACATGCGCGGAGCTTTTCTATTAGTAACTACGAACGAGTTCAACCATCTTGCTTACATGGAAAATCTTTAATGAAGAATCTATATTATATATTTCTACCGCAGCTTTATTGAAGTGAAACTTCTTTAGGCGCATAAGGATAAATGTTATGAAGATGTGCGTCGTTTTTCTAAATTATAATTTCTAATATAGACAAAAAGACACTTGGCATTTTGAATTACAATTCATTGGAAATTTCAATAGATTACTTGTGTTAATTAATGACGATTAAATTCATTAGATTCCTAAAACATCTTCCTTTTTCCTTCCCTCTAAGTGTCGGAAATCTAAAGTTTTAGATTTGTATAAATATAAACAAGGGTTAAAAATAAGTTTTCCAAAGAAGTTTCGCTTCTGACATGTTTATTTGTACGCACGTTTTTTTTAAATACTTTTTATACACCACAATAACACATAAAAAAGAAAAGCAATTATTTGTAATTTACAAAGAAATGGGCTCTTATCGATTGATAGCTATCTCTACCAGCAATTTGGTATACTCTGGTGGTTTATTACTATAAACTTACATACTAATACATATTCAATGATGTTAATATATATATAGATGCTAGCTGATTCCGCGATTTCGTCTGCGTGTAATGGTTTTTTGGTAGCATTATCATTAATTTCGGCAAATTGTTGTACAAATAAGAAACATACGTATAAATGCTTCAATGACCTATTTGCTGCAAAAGCTTATAGTACCTTTTCAGGCTTTAGATTATATATAGATTGTAAATGTAAAAAATTTGATTTTTTTTTATTTATGACCCCCTGCATCTCCCCTCGCAGGTGGAATTTCGAAAAATCCGTTCTTATCTGACCTCTACTTAGCAAAAGGAATATTCCTACCAAATTTCAAGTCTCTACGCCTTGTAGTTCCAGAGTTATCGTGCTGAGCCAATAAATACCTGGATATCTCTGATATATACATATAATATACAAATATATACACTTTCCTATATTTCCTTTCCTTTTCTCTTTAGGTGGTATATTTTAATACGAGTTTTGTGATCATTATGTTTTGAGTTTTTATTGCTGATAGGTTAGCGCTTGACGCATCACACTTGATGGTAACTGATGATACAGTCTGATGGAAGCGTCCCTAATTTATTAAGAGGCAATTTACCTCTTTGGTCTCTACACAGCGTCATACCGGAATACAAATCTCTTTGCTTGGCGGTACATCGATGCTGGTAGGGTGGTTACTAAAAATCCTCCTACCAGTCAAAATTAGCGTTTGTAATAGAGAGCCTTAGCGAAGGCCAAAAGTCACTTTTAAAGCGGCTCCGAATAAGAAATATCCAGGTCATTGCTTACCACTGATTCTATATTCTCGTTTGCCGATTTATTTTAAAATAGCAACATAATGTTCCACGGAAACTCCATCCGTAGCAATATCCGGCGTATAACATTGTCATTGTAAGTTATTTTTATATTCTGTCCTACATATAGGTGTAAGAGAAAATACAAACTTACTCTTAATTTCTAGATAATACTGACAAGTGTTATTACAGATCTACCGTACAGAATGAAAACCGTGATAACATAAATTAATCTAAGTTGAACTATTTAATATTGAAGTTGTTTGAGTTGAGAAAAGGTGAATTTCATGTATATCACTAAAATATGATAGAAGAGATTGGCTTGAAATAGAGGGGGCTTTTACCGCCATAGGCGGTGTTTACATTATATATCTATTAATGCTAATATAGATTAAGCAACTTACATACAAATAAGTAAATAGTGTAGTAAGATGTAAAGAAACAAGAAAGCTGTTATTTTTATTATACAAATACAATAATGTTAGGAGAGGTTATTTATTAATAAAATCTTTTCTTAATTGTAAAATATACTTTATTATTTTATCTTAAATACTGCTAGCGCAGTTAGCGCTAGGTTGGAGAGAGAGAGAATGAGCCTGCCTACCGCTGACGTATGCGTGAAAGAAAGGGAAGCCATACAGACTGGCGCCGTAACGCAGCGCTTTACCCTCGCATAAGAACTTTATAGAATCAATTAACTGGCAATTCAATTGTTATTTCATAAAAAAATGCAAATTAAAGTTTATAGATACTATTCTAGTGATTTTTTTTTAATTATAATAAATAAAACATAACATAATTTTATTTGAATGTATAAATAATAGATGGGCATTAATCTTGTAACCTTTGACTTCCTTATAATGTTTATCAACTATATTGCGAGAGATGAAATTACGTGGGTATCTCTCAAATAAAGTGTCATATTAATTCAGTCATTTGCAAGCTTCAAATATGGTTGGAGTTTTCGTTTTCATTTCATTCATATTAGCGGTGAGTTATTTTTAATATTCCATAACGAGTTAAGTATTTATGATTGCTTTATCTTTTTCGGAGAGGTATATATCTGGTGCCTTAAATAAAACACACATAACGTCAAACCCAAAACTTTATGTAATTCAAGTGAAATTAGATGTGGTATTTGGTTAAATCAGCATTGTTAGGGTTCATCGGTCATTATCTATGTGGACATTGGTGATTGTCGCTTTATATATCATAAAAAAATATTTTATCAGACGCACAATACATTACTCGGACTTAAGTGCAGAGCGCAAGATGTCTCGCAAAAACTGAGTATGTT
Source organism: Elymnias hypermnestra (assembly GCA_015832385.1). NCBI lineage: Eukaryota > Metazoa > Arthropoda > Insecta > Lepidoptera > Nymphalidae > Elymnias > Elymnias hypermnestra. Next base: position 2,063,764 of record JACTOM010000493.1, on the reverse strand, counting down.
AGTGAATAACAAGTTAGTGAATTACAATTGCTTTAATCAATATCCCTGCAATAATATTTGTGTATTTGTTACACAAAAATCATGAAAATATTGCAAAAACCGCCTCTCAATTACATTACAGGTATGTCAAGCGAATATCCCTGTTTCTCCGCCAGTGAGATGCGGTTATTTGCCGAATTCGGTAAGCATTAAATTTAATAAATAGCTTAACTTTCGGTTTTCGGAGTCCGCACCTGGTGACAATTTACTTAGTATCAGTATTACTATGTCAGTCCCCTTTTTGAGCTAATTCGATGTTACTAACTTACAACCGGGAGTGTGAGACATGGTCGTACCAGGACACCCACTAAATCCCAGTGGAACCCTCTTGATCCAGATGTTCGGGTCCAGATGTCCGCTGACGCCCCAGATGAATCGGACTTAATGGTTTAGTTGAGGAAGAGCAGGCGAGCAAAATTACGCCTGGCGCAACCCGTCTTCCGGCGAGAGGGAGTAGCGTCTGCTATAAACTGCCTTTGCCTGTTTAGTGCCTCTTTCTACAGGATGAGATCCTCGCATCAGGTTACTGCTATCCAACCTGACACATCGCCTATCATGGCGCTCAGAATGCTGGGGAGTGAGAGGTCACTCCTAATCAGCGATATCAAGATGTGACGCTAGGGTCCCCTGAGCTAATTCGACTCGGCTTCAGCTATCAAAATCGGTCTTATTGATCACTGATTTCAGTGAGATACAATTGGGCTGGGACGATCAAGGATAATATGTAACAAGTTTATATGCGTTGCCTGTGTAAAACTGCGTTAAAATGGAAAAACATATTTAACTCGTCTTCGTGATTGTGTTTAAAACAATTAATATATGAAACCTACTAACAAGAACATTGTCCATAAAGGATATTGTATTAATATTTTAAAAAGACGTATTACTAAAATCGTGCATGTCTTTTCAGATGTATTCGTGCTTGGGAACACCAAAAGTTGTTAAACCTGAAGTAGCTATCCAATGCGATAAGAGTCTCTCGGAGGTAATAAAATATGTATATATAAAATACTGTATAATATTCGACGATCAAATTTAGTTACATTTTTCTCATTTTCTTGTTTCATTGTGCACAAAAAACGGCGTTCTGGAAAGCTAGAAATGTTAAAATGTAACTAACTATTAAGACGTAAATTACCAGTATTATTACTGCCCAACACTTGAAATCAAAGTAAAAAAAAATACTATTACCTCTTTATTGAATTTATTAAAAAATGAAACGTAAATAACCTTGGAATCTAAATTACTTAGAAAATAATTTGTTATACGTGAATATGTTTCGACGGAGCTTCCTCCCGCCGTGCGCGATGTGTTACAGCCCTTACTTAGCGTAATAAATTATTTGCCCCTTTAGCAATACAATCGTGTAATTGAATTTCCTATGGAGGTGTTAGATATATAGCTACAACACCAAACTTTATCATTCGTTTATTTGATTTGCCTTCACTCTCTAAGGTTGCGATTTTAATGAATTATTCAAAATAATGAGACAATAAACTAAAATATCTTAATTTTATTTATTAATTATTATGTACTATTCTATTTTCAGTGTGAAAGAATGACATGCATATTTAAGAAATCTGATTGGATGGATGGAGACAAAGTTGACAAGCAAAAGCTAACTGTTCACTTTGATAATTTCGCAAAACAAAATGTTGAATGGCAGGCGGCAGTTGATTATTTAAAAACAAACTGCCTTGATGCTGATTTACCACCGCAAGGAGTCCATTTAAACTGTCCAGCTTATGATACAATGCAGTGTATTTTCGCTAGCTTCATAAGAGTAAGTTTATATATACAATAAATGTTCAAAGAAAAAATTAGCTGTTATATTCTAATCAGCGAAAAAATATCTAAACCACGGTTTAGAAATTACGCTCTTTGAAATTCGACGTTCGACAATACCATATGAAACGGACTGATTCGATACTTATTATAATTTGGCTAATTTTATATTCGAAAATGGTTAAATCTCTATCGAATGATTAAAAGCTCTCTAGTTTAACTTTAAGCTTTACTATTTCTATTGTGGGTTTCTCGTTACCGAAACAAGAAAAGGAATACTTATATAAGCTATAGATATTTATAGTTACATTGTCGAAACATTGAGAAAAATACTTGAGTCTTAATAAATATAGTGTCCAGATCGATTTTTTAAAATTTAAAATATGAATTTTAAAAGTTGCTTTACATAAGATAATTTTGAGTCATAATGTCATAATAAAACATTGATGAAAAATTAATGAAGAATTGATGTTGATGTGATAAAGAATGGGGTTAGGCCGATCAAGCCGCTCTATCCCTCGTTCCACGCAGTCGCACGCTCGGCTCAAGCTGAACGTGACAATGAGTCATGCTTTTTCCTGCGTGTAATGGGCGCTCGTCAATTTATACAACGTTATCACGTAAAATGAACATAACGTAGCTTTTAGAGAAAAAGTGTTTGCTCAAATATAGCCTTTATAATAAAAATAATATAGCAAAACGCCTTTAAAAATATTCAACTAATGAATTTATTTTTTTTAGAATGTTAAACCATCCCAATGGTCTTCACTAGAATCCTGCGAATACCCGCGTCAGTTTGCCACAGCTTGCCCTATTTGTCCGTCGGATTGTTTTTCACCTGTAATACCCGTGGGATCCTGTAACGCGTGTCTGTCTTTACCAAGATCACCATGAAATCTATATAAATCTTAACAAAACATACTCTAACTTTTTATTTCTATAGTATATAATATACATGATGATACGGCTACTCACACAATTTGTTTAATAAAAAGGCAGCTATTTTACATACTACCCAAAAAAAATTCATCAAAAGTGAAAAAATAAAAAGATATGCGTGTATATTAAACACTGGTTTTATTTTAAAATATTGTTAGTTTATTATTTGTTGTTTTAAAAAGCAAAGATATCTCATCGCAGTTATTTTCCAATTTACATTGTCGTTTTATTACACGAGTACAACGCATTCAAGGGATATACCCAATAGCCTAAGATCCCGCTGCAAAATTTTTACGTTTATATTGTAGTGAAACGATATAATTTTTTTATGAAAAGAATAAAAGTGTTGCACATGATATTTTAGTTGTGAAATGTTTCTTATGGTTTATATATTTATTCTGGACTATTTAAAGTTTGTTTTTACTACTGTGTGCATCGTTGGTTGAGAACCTGTGCAGTTTACGCATGCCCAATAACTTGAAATACAGCTACATCAAGATGTTGTTTACTTCTGCGAGGAGGTGATGTAGCTGAAGGCGGCGGCGGCGGCGGCGGCGGAGCGTTTGGGTAAGAGAACGTGGTCGCTCCCACCATCAGACGCAGGAGGATTCAGCGCAGACGCGCAAATCATATCCACCACCTTCCATATGGGTAAGATAACCTCAGGGCAGCAGGTAAGGGGCCTGCTGTCCGATAGAGATATCCCACGAGATCGCTGGTGACGTCCTGCACACGCCACCTACGGTGCTATGGGTCGGTGCCGCGACATCGAACTGGGCCCATTTTTACCGTTATAAAATGATTTTGGAACACCGTCAGTTTTCAGTCGGTAGAAGGCCAGCATAACTCGCAATATCTTTTCCCTATGATGTTGTTGATATCTAAGAGGAATTCCTGACGTAAAAAAAATTATCCTTGTCTAACAAATGATGGAGCACGCAGTCTCATTCGCCCAAAGCAATTTTGAACAGCTAGTTACTCGGTTTTTGGAGCATTTTTAAAAAGGCACCCATAGTATAATAATACAGAAAGAAAAGTGATCTTTAGTTTGATATATAAATTATTAATATTACTTAGATGTAAAAAACGCAACGAAATGTTTCCTTCTTACACTTACATGGATGAGAGTAAGTTCAGAGTTCGCCATTTGCTTTTTTTATTGCTGATAGGTTAGCAGTTGACTGTGATTACACCTGATGGTAAATGGTGTTACTTTCTAAGATGGAAGCGCGCTAATCTAGTAGGAGGTAATTTACCTCTTAGGGTTTCTACACAGCATCGTACTGGAACACAAATCTCTTTGTTTCACTGTACGTGGTTGCTAGTATGGGGGTAACTAGCCAAGGCCGTAACCCCATACCAGTCCAGACTTACGGCAAATTAGAAAATGCAATTTCCTAAATTCGTCCTACCGGAGATCGAACCCGGGGTCTCTGCTAGCAAAGTGAGTACTCGCACCACAGCGCCAATGAGACTTTAAAATTAATTTTTCAGTTCTCTACATATGGATCTTTGGCGTAAAGTTTATTCCAATTACAAGCCAATGTAATTCTATCCCAATTAAAATTAATTTAGAAATAAATAGTCCCAGGTATATTTGGATTGGCAACCCTGTCCAAACATATTTCCCTGTTATAACTAAGCATCGAAATTTTATATTGATTTACTACAATATGGACGTAACTATTTTGCAGTGGGATCTTAGGCTATAATGTCAAAAATAGCATGGATAAACATAGCCATGTTATGGTAATACAAAATAAAACAAAAAAGAACAAAATAATAATATTTATATCACATTTGTGTAACACTTATATATCTCTGTTTTTATTACAATAGGTAAAAAAGTCCTCTTTCAACATTGGGAGTGATTCATCATCATGCATATTGGACGGCAATCTATTCTCAAAATATGGATACCTTGGATGCCACCAATCATAAACTAGTATGTTTATAACAGTATCAATGACTACAGAATATTCTGGAGTGATATTCCGAGCTATATTATAGTGGCCTGTATTAAAGCCAAGATGAAGCCTGTGGTGTCTGAATCCCTGTGATAATACCACACTCACTGATGTTAACGTCATTCCCATTAGAGGTGGCACTTCATAGAAATTTTGACAAGTTACCTGGAAGACAAAATAAACAAATTAAAAAACAGTGTCCAAAGAAATTTAATATGCATTACTTCTTAGGATTTATCTAGTGTCTATTGATGTCTCTGTTCGAGGTTTACTCAAAACTATGATGTGATGCTGGAACAATTACCATACAGTTTAAACCAATACATAGTGATTTTTGAGGTATATTTATATATATGATTTCTGAGGTTTTTGTCTAAATTGCTAGATATTAATGTTAATTGTTCAAAAATATGCTCTATATAAATTGTAATATTTAAATTCAAATTCAATGGATGCTCTCAGGAGTTACTGATACATGATTTAATATTAAATGCCTACCTGTATAGGGTGAAAATTACAGAGTCTTTACCTTTAGCTTACCTACCTGTAAAAGTGAAAATAACCAAACCAACTTCCAAGTCTTTATACTTTATTAATTTGTAACCTATATCACACGATACAAAGCCATGATAGATTATATAGGATTAGACATAGAAATCTTTTAAGTGAAAGTATCCAGATACCTGTAACACTTGCGAATCTTCCTCTGGATTAGCATCAATTCTTCCCAGCACATCAATAAAGCTGTCATTTTCTTTAATACGTTCCGAATTAAACTTTTTTAGTTTGAAGTAAATGGACCAATAGGCAGGACCTTTGCAATACCAAACATTGATACATCTACGCTTAACTAGCTCATGTGGTCGGCTATCATGACTTGCCTGTTGTAAAATTCTTTGAGTGAATACATTATATGTGTGATATAATGCCCTTATAACTCTTTGACGTAATCCATATAACTTATAACTGTTCTCAATACGTAATTTATCAGGTAATTTACAGCTCTTTTGACAATGTCTTTTGTATAAGGCACGCCAGAAGGATTCCCGCTTTGTTACTGAGTAAGATGCATGGTTTATACCAGCAAAATTACCTATATCTTCTGGCTTTATATATGGAGACAAAAGATACCAAACTATTTCAGGATAAACAATCCCTGGACGTTCTTGAATGCCACATGCCACAGATTTAGATTTATTAATCTTTTTATTATATACAAGAGTTTTTGTTCCATTTGTATTGCCTTCATCAAATTTGTCTAAATCTTCATCTTGGAGTTCCTCCCATGATTTCTCAGGAGCTGTTTCTATAATGACTGACTTTTTTACTCTCCTTACAGGTTTAAGAGCATTGGCACTATCATTTATTGTAAAATCTGTAAGAGAAGAGAAAATACATGGAGTAATTATTAAAAATGAATTCAGAAAGATTTTGATATCATATAAATGTTTGAATAAATCTGTTTTGTATTTTAAAGCTTAATTAAGATTTGTGTATTATATCATGTATCATTTTTTTATATAAGTTTTTTTTCCATATGCAAGCCATTAAAATTTAACGCTTTATTTATTTTTACCAAAAAGTTCATTACGCTTTCATAGATTTAGAAAAGGCCTATGATTGAGTGGTGAGGAATGAGCTGTGGTCAACATTATCTATGTATGGGGTGAGTGGTAATCTGATTCAAGCATTGAAGTCTCTCTATGAGGATTCTAGTGCTTGTGTCAGAATAAACGGGGTGTACACAGAGTGGTTTCCTGTCGAAAGAGGTGTTCGACACGGATGTGTTGCATCACCATAGCTGTTCAACCTATTCATGGATAACTATTTGACAGATTTAAAAGAAAGCATGTATATATTAATAATGAATTAAAAATAAAGATGAAAGGGCCAGACTGGCTGTGCCTGCAGGAGTGTTGGTGCCAACACTTATGTATGGTAGTGAAAGTTGGGTATGGCAGAAGAATCACAAAATTAAACTAAATGTGGTAGAGATCAGATCATTGAGAAGTATGAGTGCATTAAAACTGAGTGACAGAGAAAGAAATAATGTGACAAGAGAACATTGTGGTATAAAAGAAGATGTAGTGACTAAAATTAAGAAAGGTAGAGAGAATGAGAGAATGAATGACAGGAGACTGACAAAATGGATTTATGAGTCAAGAGTTAATGTAAAAGTTGGAAGGGGAAGACCAAGGCAAACGTTCCTGGACCAATTCCAGGATATTTTAAATAAGGGCCAGGTCACGTAGAGTACTCTAAACCAACTAATTTGTATGAAAGGTTTAATGAGAATGAAAGAAGCGAAGGAGATATGCAAGGATTGTGGCAAGTGGAAGGATGTTGTTTCTGCCTACCCCTATGGGAATGAGGCGTGATGCTATGTATGTATGTTGTCTTTTGTGAACTTTTTATCATGTCACATCTTCCTATTGATATGTTACAAGGGGTTTATTAGTTTAGCAGAGATACTGCAAGATTTATTGATACAAAATAATGAGTTTAAGGTGTAAAAATATCTTGCAATTAAGCTTAACATTTTTCATATATATTTTCCTTCATTAATCTTTAGCTTAAACTTTTCGACGTGGTACGTAAATTTTTATAGAGGTGTTATAAATATATAGTAATTAATCAACATAATTATATTCTAACAGATGTATCATTTAACTTTTAAATCTACAACATCAAAACAACAACAGATATTAGGTACATATAAAAAATCAATTGGACTTTGTATAACTTACAAAGGGAAATATTACCTGCATTATTTCCCTTTTTTTTACATTTTTTCTTCGGCATCTAACCACTTTGCTTACAACAAACAAAAAATGACACTCGACTTGGATCGGCATTCAGAATTAAAATTTAGAACAAACAATAATTACGATTACACAAAATGTAAATATCTTGATATTTTTCTTTGCTACTGAAGTTATTACAAAATTTAACATTAATTATTTTTATTCTTTTTTTAAAATAAGCAAGAAGTGCAAAATTTACTTTAGGTGGCAACAATGTCAATCAGTGACAAAATTCAAACACTACAGACTATATACAGATAAAAACGAATAATCGGTTTTTATTATCTTCTGATACGGTTTTGGGTTCGAACACTAACATTTCATATCCTAATATTTTAGTATCAGTGAACCAATCTTCTATTATGAATGAATTACATAATCAACAATTTTAGTTAACTGTACTGCTGAATTCAGAACACACTATATTTTTTTGCATCAAAATTACAAAACGGCAAAAAATGACGCTGTAGCATCACAATATATCATTAAATCATTGGTTGATTGAAATAATTGTATTCATTTTTAAAATCAAATAAAATGCTTTCACCAATCAATCAATCAACGACCATTCCCTGTAAATTTCTCTCCTTTGAATTTTATTTCTGTTCTTCCGAGGTATAGAATTGCTAGGTAAAATCTTTTGAAAAAAATGTACATATGATATAGTAATAGAAAATTTAAAGTTCAAATCCTTTTGTTCTCACTAGGCCAATATTATCAAGAAGATTAAATCGATTTAAATAATTCTATTAAAGAAGTATGTTTTTTTATTACATTTTCATTGTCCCGATCTATTTTTGGCAAACTGAATAAATAAGTAGCGTTTCAAAAATATGCTTCTTTATAAAATATTTATGGTTCAATTATATAAAAAAAAAACAATACATAAGAGTTTCATTCATAATTAGCAGTAGTGGCCTCTAGCGTAACATCGTATAAGTTATGGCAAAGATTTTTCATTTCATAGATATGCCATATTTTTTATAATAAGATTTATAATTTCGTATAAGAGTATATTATAATATAACTTGGATTGTTACTGTTATTAAATAGCAAAAGAGAAAAATATACCAAGTTATTTTGTTATCAACAAGCTCTTCCTTAGGTTGTTTTTAAAATCTAAAATTTAAATCACCTGATAAATTTACAGATATAATTTAATCGTCATTTTTAACAGACAATCGAGTGTTATTATTTATTGACATGAATTACTATATACATATTGAAATAAATTGATCGTAACTCATTACATTGTATATTTAAATCTGTAGAAAATAGCAAATTGTGAGAGATTAACACTTTTTTCATAACTTCAGAATAATTCTTTTGTTAGGTGTTTCTGTTTTATTTCAATAAGTTCATATAATATCAGATAGGTTAAAATAATATCTTTTTTTATTTATAATGTATGCGTCCTGTTAAAGCTAGATCATTTTTAACACGAAGATAATATATGGCACTATAATTTTGAAATGTTTAAATACGAGAATACTTGTTAAAAATTACGGGTTTAAATACTTAGCCAGTACCATTAAAGTATCTTTGTGCAACTTATGTGCATAATTGTTGCCTAATATTTACCATTGTGCCATCCGGGATAGGAAAATATATTACGGAAATTTGCTTATCCCTGGGGCATATCTGAAATATATGTAGCCTGCTAATCCACAGTGTAACAGCGTGGTGGGTTTACGCTATAAAACTACGAGTGAGGAGCCCTATAACCAGCAGTGATGTTGTGCTTCATATCAATTCAATATTTTTTCCAGTACAAGTTAATTGGTGATCTTTAATATAATACAAAATTATATATTTGTATTTCTTGCATACTCTTTGAGATTATCACTGACGTTCAAATCCAAGATGGCAGACATGCCGCTTGTACCGTGATAGTATGGAATCGTAGGAGTCTAAGTTTTAGGTGTGTCTTTCTTAATATCGAACTATAATGTCTCGCGAAATTTTGACTACAATCTCGTACGAATATATCGACAATGTGAAACAACGTCCTCACGTTTTGTGTGCTAGATTTAGGTAACATTTGTGACGAAACATATGTACAACTGTGTTTAAAAAAATTGTTCGGTGTATCGTGTACGATAAGTATTCTCGGTTGGTGTTGAATTAAAATGTGGAATATGATGTGCGACGTAATGCCCACGATATCTGAAGACAGTATAAGCCAGCGGAGTTCGCAGTTCTCGGGTGAAGATGCGAATTTTGAACAACTCATGGTGTCTATGTTGGACGAGAGGGATAAGTTAGTTGAAAGTCTTCGGGAGAACCAAGAGCGTCTTGGGGACACGGAGTTACGCCTCAAGGAGGTGGAGAAAGAGCGGGACTCACTGCAGCGACAAATAGCAGCCAACTTACCTCAGGTCAGTGACATGCCTGTAGACAGTAGTATGTATTTATATTTATTACATAAAGTACATATTTCTTCACTATGTTAAATGTCACTAAACAAAGATTGTCTGGAAGAAATGGCTAAATGGTGATAAGGCCACATTGTTGTATTGTGCTGTTTTTTTTTTTTTCATTTCATTGCTGTGATTTGAAAAAACGACTCTTTTGCTTTAATTCCTGCCTTATTGGTCTGTTCAACTTGTTTGGCTACTAGCTATGGGTTCAAGTCCCAGATAAACACATAAGTGGTATTGGGTTTTTGTAAAGAAATGTCAGTATTTGCCTAAAATTGGGTATGTTGCAGCCCACTGTGTCGGAGAGCTTGTTAAGCTGTAGCTGTAGTACTATAACATCTGGACAAATGGCCAAACTCTTTTTGAGAATGGCTGCCTTTATTGGAGTTCAGTTAAGAGGGGATTATATTACATATAATTTCTACTATATAAACTGGAAAATAGAGAAAGTACACATATCAGTACTTTACAAATGCAATATGTGTGTGCATACCATACCATAGGATAATAGTGCAATAAATTATTTCCTCCTTATTTACTTAAATTTGAAAATCATTACAAATTATACATATAGTTTATGGTTCTATCCAACAACCTTATTGGCAAAGAAAGATAACACTATCAATGTAAATTTACCAATTATGACCCTGAATGTTAAACAAGCATTTTTCTTATCAATATAAGTGAAGGTGAGTATATTATGTAAACTAAAGCATTGTTATGATTACAAACTTTCTGTATTAATTCTTTTGAATTGCTAATAAAGGAAATCATAGATTTTTCTATAACATTATAAACACAATGTTATATTATAAATATATTATACACTTGCAAATGTGTAATGTTTTAATATGAATTTTATGTTACAAATAGACACCAGTGGAAATATTTGTTTCTGAACTAAAAATCCTACAAGAATAATATTAAAGAAAATATAGACATTTGAATATGCTCTTTCTGTATTCATAGCATAAATTTTAAGGTTTATTTTTGGTTTTTAAAGTAAGTTTTGCAAGATATGTAAGGTATCTTCATAATATTTCGAACTTACAAATTGTCATTTCATGAAAGAACATTCTTACTTAAGTAGATCATCTTATAATGATTAAGCTTTGTCAAATTTTCATATCTTAAAGCTATTTAGACCTTATCTGCATATTGTTATACTTTGTAAATTTTAAATATAACTTGTGCATGTTGTTTTGACCCTTTTATTAGGCGGTGGTCTAACAAAATATCTGTACTATTTATTGATGATCAAAATTATAACTTGGTCTTATCAATTGAACAATTTTCTTCATATCTCATCCAAAATTCTTGACATTGGCAACACAATCCGAGTCCAATTTGCACATTTGAAAGCCAATTAACAGCAAAAGAACATGTGATCAATGTTAGTAGCCCCAACCTTTCAATGATGAGACCTTATTTTAAAGTTGGTATTCTGTATTCCAATACATAGAGAATGACACTGGATCAGATATTTGTAATGGTTTGTTTAACAATAAAATTTTACTTTTAAAACAAAGGACAATTAAACAATATCTTTGCGACTAGGTCAAGGCAATTTTAAACTCAATGCTCAGCCAATGGAACTGTTGTATTGTAAGATATTTATTATTCTATTTATTTTGCAATCTTACATATTTATTATGTTATGTTAACTTGTAATTTAACATCTTCCTACTACCTAATCATAATCTAGTATATAAAAATTTATATGGTACAGTCTTTGTTATTACATTTCACCAAACTGCTTCATTAGTCTAGTGGTAAGCTTGATTGAAGACAAATCACAAGGTCCTGTGTTTGAGTCCCGGTTCGGGCAAGTATAAAAAAAATGTTATAAAGTTATCTGTTCAGAAGCTCCCTGTTTTTCCGCATAGTTGGGAAAGTAGTGGTGTGTTACCACACCTGGTCGTTGAAGAGCAAGTTAAACCTAAGTTGTATAAATTATTTCACAAATATTTTATATTCCTAAAGGAAAAGGATAGGATTTTGTATACCTTATATGTCATCTTCTTATTATTGTATTAAAGGAGATTAATAATAGTTATTATACAACATACAATGCAATAGTTTCACACAGGGAATTGTACTATAAGAACCCCAAACCAGACATTAAACAAACTTAAATGTGTGGTTGTAAGTGTAAGTCATACATAGGAAAACTTCATGATGATGATTATAACAAAATACAATTATTTGCTATAAGAAATTTTACAACATACAATTATTTATAATAATTAAGAATATTTACAATAAATTTTAACTTAGCAGTGATATGTTGACTATAATTCACTCAGTCCCTTAGTCAAATAGAATCAACTTTACTTAAGGGTCTTCACATAGCATAGAGTTTCCACTGTCATGTTCTATACCCACAAAATAAAATGCATAGTTAGTCTAAAGAGATTTTCACTTTAAAAACCTATTGTAATAAAAATGTAATAGATTAAGACATATAATTCTTTATACATAGATCATATGAGAAATAAGTTGCACTACAGGATATTAAGCAGGAGGAAGCCTTTGAAAGGCGCCACTACTTCATTTAACTCTAAACAGATATCATATTACTTTGACTAGCTTGGGTTACTTCCTTGCTGGTTTGTTTTGGGTAACACATCCTTAAATGTCTAATTAAAGTTCAACATTACAATAGAAATTCTGGTTGGCAAGTGACTTTAGAAATGATTATATATAATAATTTGAGGTTCTTCCTTTTACCAAAAAAATAATTTTTACAAAAGTTGCCTGTCTGATTATACCCATTAATCTCCGAAACAGGTGGACCTTTTTTGACAGGATATTTATATACGGCCAATTTTACAAAAAAAGTAGGGGTTATTTATCCAAATTTTTTGACGGTAACAAGTATTCATTATTACTTGTTGATTTTTGGAGCTAATAGGATAAGGAAGTAGTTTAGCCTTGCCTACAATTTGTGTACCACACAGAAGTTAGAATTTACAAATTATGATCAAAATTTAATTAGTTTCTTCTCTATTTCTGACAAGTGTTTGTGTTTGTAAGAAAAATTAAATTCTAAAAGAATTTGGTAAACTATTTACGTGTGTAAAAATTTCGAATACGTCGATGTAGTCAGTTAAAGAGAGTACGTAAAAGTGATACAATAAAATAAGTTGGATAGAAAGATAAATTCTTTTTAAATACCTACATTTTTACTTTTAAAAACATTTGTTAAGTTAAATCGATCGTTTTTATTAGATCAATGACTGTAACCACCAATATTTCAACCGCCTCGTAAAGTGATGGAATTAGTGCCGACGTCTATGGGCACCTCACGTCAAACAGTTTTAGTCAATTTAGTGTTTACCTGCCAGAAATATCACAGAAAATCGTTACTTGTATTTTTATTTTTGTTAATTATTTTCTCAAATTACACATTTTTTATTAACCCCATTTATTTACTAGAAATTATCGATTCAGCTAGCAAGAAATATGATGAATTGCAAGAAGATCTAGCCATCTCAAATATATATATATATATATATATATATATATATATATATATATATATATATGAGATGGCTAGATATATATTGACTCATTACGATATCTCTGAAACCATAAGGCGTAGAGACTTGAAATTTGGTAGGAATATTCCTTTTGTCGAGTAAAAATAAATTTAAATTTTCACATTAAAAAAAATCAATATTCACATTTTCAAACTATATCTTTTATGGTATGTAAAACTTGGTCAGAAATTTTTTTTTTGACCTAATGGAAACTATAAATAGTAAATTTTAGGAAGATTAGTATCTATCAATCTGTAGTTCTTACAAACTTAGGCAAAATATTCTTTTGGCATGTTGCTATTTAGCAGATTCGGAGGAGTATATATACTAAAACTGTGACAAGAATTTTATATATTAGATTAAACAAAATTAATCCAATTTAGCACTAATGCGATTCTAAACAGTCTTGTTTAATAAAATAGCATCGATTTGTTTGACATTATCGAGAATATTTTTTCTCATGGCACTTTGCCAGCATCCATTCTGCTTTGTATGTGGCCGTTAAAAGAACAGCAAAGATTTGTAGATGACTGCAGCTTTCGACTGTCTACTCCACAGTCTCATTATAATTTGCTTTGAAAAAGTGGCTTTATGTATGTTTTAGTAAAGTTTTGTATTCATAATGTATATTAACATAACACATATTGAACAAACCGTGGAATTGTTAAGTGATCGGAATGAAGTGGCCTGACTGATTTATTATTGCAACATGATGTACTGACATTATAAAATATTTAATTAAACTTACTTTAGGCGATTAAGCGATTTTGTTATTGATGTGGGATATACAGTTTTATACAAATCATTGCAAATTGTTGCAAGATTAATAATCTTTTACGACAATTTACAATCAAAATATTCTTTACTAATGTTCCACCGATTCGGAAAGTAGATTCCGCTGAGAACGAAACAGGCAAGAAACTCAGCGGTTACATCTTTAAATGTGTTTAACTTCCATGTGTAACTAGAACAAAATCCAAACATCTATATCGCCTATTAAAAAGGAAGTTTTTAACATATTTCTTATCTAAGTTATGTGAAGGCAAACCCAACCATTCAATTCTATAAAGTTTTATTTGTATATGTAATTTGAAAATGCTCTGTGCTTTCAATAAAAATGTAAATTGGTGGAAAATACATTTCTATAGTAATCTGGTATCTCTGGTAAGAGAAAAGCATTCAGTGAATCGTACCAATAGGGCTACGTATATACTAAAGTTAACCACAGATGTGAGCATTCAGCGGTTAACCAAATACATTTAGCACATAGGATATACCATGCATATCTATATATATGTCAGTGCCTGAATATTAAGGTCTTCGAACAGTGCGTGTTGCCAGCGATTACATATATTTCCGAGACATTGACGCTGGCTATGGGGTTCGTAAGAAGACTCAGATGCGGGCAATGGAGAGGGCTATGCTCGGGGTTTCCATACGTGATCAAACCAGAAATGAGGATTCCCGTAGGAGAACTAAAATCACTGACGTAGCCTACTGAATTGCAAAGCTGAAGTGGCAATGGGCAGGGCACATAGTTCGCAGAACCGATGGACGTTGGGGTCCGAAGGCGCTAGAGTGGCGGCCTCGCACCGGAAAACGCAGCGTCGGCAGACCCCCCACCAGATGGACCGATGACATCAGGTGGGTCGCTGGCAGCCGCTGCATATAAGCGGCGCAAGATCGGGCCCATTCGAAAATTAATTCAATAAACGGCAAATCATTTTGTTAATGGGGATTTTGGTGTGAAATTGAAACTTTTTCAGTGTTTTTCTCATGATCAACTTTGTGTTGCCTGTTCCAGAGTCGGTACCCACAGATGTTTGTTTATTTATGCTCAAAATGGAAAAACAAGATATATTGTTTATCCAAATGTTCTGGATTAAGTTTCAAAATAGCAATTAATAATTTTTTTTTGTTTGATTAACTGAATCTGATGTTCCAATTATTTTTTGTATTATTTCACTTTATACGTAGCAGGCCGCTAGTTATTTATACAATGTTATGTATAACTATTATCTTTAAACACATTTAAAGTTTCAACTGCTTGGTATCCTAGAAACCAGTCATAGAAAAGCTTGTTAAGTGAATATGAAAAGTCGCCATGATTACAGCTATAGGATTTTTAAACCACATCGTAACGTTCACTATCGTAAACCATTAAATATGAATTAGATGTAGCCCCTCGATAAATCAATGTTTAGAGGCGATATGGTACGTTTAGAATTAACTGCCAACCTTAAATGGCACGGGGCTGATCTGCTGTATTAAAATGCAGCGCTCGATTTATAAACATCAATAAATAATAATATTTAATTGGCCTTTACTAGAACTTTTCATGGATATTTATTTAATTTGTCAAACTAACGAAATAGTCGGCTATACACAGGGACAATAACTTATATTTATAGTGTAAAATGATTGAAAATTAAAGACTAATTAACTTATAGACATTTCCTGGCATAATAGAGTACTTTTTTAGTAAAGAAAATTAAAAAAAATACTGATGGGTGGGAGGGGCTTCGTTCGTGTTGATCCCATTGTCCTTGAAAAAATATGCAAGAAAACCTAACCGTGTTCCTGTATGATGTGAAAAAGAAACCATAAGGAGGCAAATCACCTTTACGCAGGTTAGCGTCTTTCTATCTTTGACTGTATCGTGACTGACAAAATAATATCATTCCAACGCTTATTAAAATACAATTAAATATATGAGAACCATAAATAAGGTGAAGCAAAATAGTCTATTATTATCAGTGTGATAATAATAGACTATTTTGGACTATCTGGACACTATATCCCACTAATTTCTACTATTCCCCTCCATATAGGAGCGAAGGTTTGAAATAGAAACGTTTTTTTCTGGAATTCCGTCCCTTGTATATATATAATTTTAAGTATCAAACAGTTATCTTATGAAAAAGAACTATAACTTAATG
Organism: Elymnias hypermnestra; assembly: GCA_015832385.1. Lineage (NCBI taxonomy): Eukaryota > Metazoa > Arthropoda > Insecta > Lepidoptera > Nymphalidae > Elymnias > Elymnias hypermnestra. Next base: position 2,047,329 of record JACTOM010000493.1, on the reverse strand, counting down.
AAGGAGATAAGGCTTTGCGTTTGTATAAAATGAAATAATAACAATGTTTTGAATAATTTATACCACAGTCTGTACTGAAGAAATTGTTTCGGAGAATAAATTGTGAAATCACATTCTTTAATCGATACACTGTTGTGTGCACTGTTGCTTTTATGTCAATGTAACAGCTGTTTGATGGAATAATTTTTGCTTTTTTTTGTCAAAAAAATATACAAATAGAAATTGCGTAACGTCGGGGATATTTAAGTAAGTAGCAGCCCATTAACGTCCCACTGCTAGGCACAGGTCTCCTCACTCCGAGGAGCGAGGGTTTTTAGAGCATAGACCCACCACGCTGCTCCAGTGTGAATTGGCAGGCATAGTACACAAGTGCACTCTCTATTCCTTCACTCTCATAGTCCGATGTGACGGGAATCCGACACGACCGGAGAAAGATCAGGCGCAAGACCGACGGCTTAACGTGTTCTCCGAGGCACGGGGGTGGATCACACCGCCAACTTCCCAGCTTCGGGCAAATATTGAGAAAATCCTAATAGAAATCTCAATATTGATTTTCGAATTGGCCCGATCCGGGACTCGAACCCAGGACCTCATGTCTGTAGTCGAACATGATAACCACTAGACCAGTCGGGGATGTCTAAAACGTCTCAATCAAGTTTCACGGAATTTCCAATACCACATAGCAGATTTTATTTGAACTAATTAGGCTGCATTAACTTCCAAAGGGAGAGAGAAGTTGCAGGTGCCTGAGTAATATCAGACTGAGTCTCTCAAAAGTGTGCTGTCGAGTTTTACTATAATTCAACACCAATTAACCATTGCGTGTCCGACAATTAATACTGTAAAGCATTAATTATTAAACATTCATGGTAATGAATATGTAACATTGTTTCAAAGTACCGTGTTAAAATGTGTTGATTTTTTATCGTGTGAACTGCGATACTTGTTCTTGATTAAATAATCACTATCAAGATGAAGTATCATGACCTCGCTGACTTAACAATACAGCTTATTCACTTCGCAAACAGAAGTTATAGGTTCGAAAGTCGGCCGAGCATAAATTGACTTGGTTGTGATTTTTTTCTTTTAAATTTCGCCATTTTATATTTTTTATTGTTTAGTTTTTNTAGCGGCACACAAAGCCTCCCACCAGTCCAGACTCAGACAAATTAGAAAATACAATTTCCTAAATTCGTCCTACCAGGGATCGAACCCGGGACCTCCGCTAGCAAAGCGAATACTCGCACCACTGCGCCAGCGAGGCCGTCACATTAGTGTTATCACTACAGCAAGTTAATCCTTGTATGCATCTACTTCCTAACGTTTACGCTGTGTATACAAATGTTACACCGATAGCACACATTTCTCAAGAGAATAAATGTATTAATTCTTTTAATAGATCGTAGAGTAATTGTTTGATCTTAATTAAACATTATTCGTTTAAAGATGATCAGTAGATGAGGCTGAATACTGAAGATAGCTTCAGGTATGCGCCTGGCTGCAATCACACTTTATGTTAAATGTTAATCCAGCTTAGGACGATCCAGTGCTTGCTAAGAGATACCACTGATAATAGAAAAAAGGCACTATGATTTCTGGCGCTATACTTATTTTATTACATTCAGCTGAGCTTTAGACTGCTCATCTTCTGCTGTTTGCAAGGACCCACAGGCTAAAATGATATATGTTAACTGGTAAAAGGTAATTTATCACACAGTAACTTATCGGAAGTCAAATAGCTTTTAACTTTGACGAAGATTTTAAAATTACTTAGGAGACATAGTAAATGTGTTTAACTTTAAGCAATATTAAAAAAAATTGTACTTTACTGTGTCATCTAGTGTTTTCGGCCACGTCACGGTTTTATTTATGGATGTGTAACGTGTGTACTAAAATCGCCTCTGTTTAAATAGAAGTGGCACACACCGTTTGCCGGATTCGGCCACTTCCGCTACTTCCACGGCCCCTGTTCTTGACGCCCTTCCATGATATAGGTCGAGGCCAATGTCAACGCACGTGGCATTCCACATTAGGGTCTGACCCTGTTTCTAGGAAATCCGAATTATTATCTTATTGTTATGAAATACTTAAACTGCAATCTCTATATATGTTCGTGTTCTTACAATTTTTGACCCGATTACATTACAAGGTGGCCTGTAACGCCCATATCTACCCGAATAGATGATTATAGATTATTTTAAACTTGTTTTTCAATCACGTATGCAAAAGGTATCAACATAATATTGGTATTGCGCGACAATTTAATCACAAGCATCACGATATATTTAACAATGTTATATGTATATGGCACCCAGGTAGAATTTAATTATAACTAACATTTGTCGATATTGTACAAGCCATTAATGTTTATTTTTAGATGAAATATAGTGCTGGAGAATACAATTTTCCTTACATAGGGAGAGCGAAAATAACTTCAAGGCTTTAGTTCCCATCTAATTCATTGTAATAAGACGAAAACATTGACTGTAAGGAAGGAAATGAATGATGAAGGAAGACTTCGTGAAGAATCCTGTATATCCCGGGAGTAATCAGAATGGGTCTATGTTCAGAAAACCTGTTCTATGATCAAGTAGATATGTGGCCAGAAGTGGGGCATTAATAAGATGCTCCTTCGTTTTACCTTTTACTAAGTGTAATTTTAATATTTAACGGTTCTATAAAATGAATTCCAATTTCATTTAAAAAATATCCGATATTATCTGGTCATATCTAAGAAGATCATCCAAAACAGTGTTACGATGCTGGGACAGAATCGCTTTAATAGCCATTACTTCGGGCGGCAAGTAATCAATCAACCTTATTGCAAAACGGATCTACTAAAATATATAATGTATTTCTACTGAAGTACGATCAACTGTGCGCGTTATCGACTCGAATTGATCTCTGTATTAAAGGTAAAATACTGATGTTTCAATTGACATCGCAGTGCTTGATTTCCAGAGCTTTTAATATGAATTTTTAAATTACGTAACTAGCCGCTTAAATACAACATCCCTAAATAATAGGTACATATTTTGAAACCATTTCTTTTTATAAACTCAGATTAAATAGAGATATACAACATCAAAAAAGGTTATTAACGAATATATTTATTAATTTTAATTGTACCGCATCGTCCATTTTATAGGATTTCAGGATCTAATTCTATGAATTTCTAACCCTACACATTGATTCATGGTGATGTTTTAAAAAGTACACATACTTAGTTTATAAGAATGTCATGTTATACAGAAAGTAATAGTATATCTCTTATCCGCTGTTTCCTTTTCAGTCAATGTAGAGTCCATTTCTTTTATTATAACACTAGTGAATACGTTTAAACCAACTCGAATCTATTCAGAGTATAATGCGTTTACATATGCGGACGCGGAAACATTGCGTAGAATGAGGGAAAGGCAATTGTGTGTTTTTACAGACAAAATGGAATAAGATAATAGTAAAGTATAATAATACTTAGATTTTGCGTACTTTATAGTAGCTGGATGCCATGGGAATATCGGAAAATCCGTAGTTATTATTCGTCTACATTGCGAAAACAAATTGCTAATCTTAATTATTATAGGTTTACCAACAAACAGCTTACATTCTAAGAGGTAAAAGGGATATATACTAGGACTCAGTGTAAATGTACCAATTTACTAAAAAGTAAATACCTCATGTTTAAACTTAAAAGTAATAACTTTTGAGTCTTCCAAAACCATTTTCGAGTTGCCTTTCTGTTGATACCGGTTTCGGGCACATTGCTTCTAAGTGTAAATGCGGATTTAGGTAATAATATTATGTTTTATATACAATAAAGCCACAATTTATATACATATATAGATTGTGGCTTAAAGACGTGGATTGCGTAAAAATACGCTTTCATGTTTATCAACCCTATTTACAGTTATGGATTATAAATCTTTTCGGTTCGTGCGACATTGATGTAAATAATGGCATCGTTAACAAAAGTTATGGGTTCGATTCAAATTTTAGAAATTGCATTTACTAATTTGCTTGGATCTGGACTGCTGTGTAGAAATCATAAGAGGTAAATTACCTCTTCATCATCACATACCATCATTGACTGAATATTAAAAAAAATCTAATTAAGAAACTTGAAAAAAATATTACGTCGACTGGAATATAAATTATTTAGACAGGTATTAAATAACGGCAAACAGGATAATTTTCATGCACACATATAAACGCATACACAATAAACAAACATATACACACTGACATATGCGCTCGCAAAGAACTCTCACACACGCACACTCTTACATACGCACTCTGTCACACAATCTCACACATACACGCACGCACCATTCCATAAGTATTCCATATACATATACCATCTTAGAATAAGCAAAATAGTGTTGTTAAAGTTAAGATTTGAAAGTTTATTTTTTCTTTGGCTATTTTTAAAATCCAAATGATATGGTGGAGTGGGTTCTTCTGTCACGAGCATTTTCTTACTTATTGCAAGGGTCCATAACATGGACACAGTATTGTGAAACCTGAGGAAAAACAATAAATAAACTTTTCATTTTCCTCATGTGAGATCACAATCAAGCAATAAAAAAATCAAAATGTTGTTATCAAAAATTTGAATTTTATCATTATGGATTTATTTTCGACAACTGAAATTACTTCCCGCTTGCTTTGTATTGCCTCCTATTGTTCCTTTGACAATACGAGGACGTACTATTGTCGAAGCACCGTCGATGCTTATTTTTGTATACGCTAAGCGCTCCCACCGCTCGTTTTGTACAAAAGAACGTTTACACAAAACCTGTACCCTCTAAAATATTTATAACAACGCTCAACGTGGCCCTCGCCTCTAATTTAATGTTTATGTGAATTATCCGGCAGTGATATGAAATAGTAATCGACCACGTTATCAACAGTGTATAAACGAGATTAGCCGGAACGAGAATTACAAGAATTTATATTTTGTCATGGTATAAAATTATTAGGCATTTATTGAAAGGGTTATTATTTTCATATTACATTTAAATTTAATACATTTTTGTTTGTGCATATTTCTGTCCATTTGCTCGCTACTCCTCACAACGGTTAGACCGATTTTGAGTTTATTACTTGAAATAGTTTTCAATTCGTATATATAAACGCGAAGGAGTCTGCCAATGATTTTCTTATATTTTTCTTCTGTGAATTTGAACAATACACTCGGTCTGTCGTCCACGTTTCCTCTCTAAATTTCAATTGTAAATCACAGACGAGGCTCACTGGAATAGGTTATATTACAGCATTATTACTGAAAGAAATAATTAAAGTAATGGCAAAATAGAATCAATGAAATTTGCATTTTGCAGGGAAAGCGTTCGGGTGGCGTTTTCATTGTATTCATAGAAACGCTTTTTTATCGTCTTATGTAGCAATCTGCCTCGATAATAACAACAAAAATTTAATACTTTGTTACGGATGTCATCAGAACCTTAATATTTCTATTTTACTTAAAAAAAAAGTAAGTAGCAGCCCTTTAACATCCCACTGCTGGGCACAGGCCTCCTCACTCCGAGGAGTGAGGGTTTTTAGAGCATAGATCCACCACGCTGCTCCAATGCGGATTGGCAGGTATAGCACACAAGTGCACTCTCTATTCCTTCACTCTCATAGTCCGATGTGACGGGAATACGACACAACCGGAGAGAGATCAGGCGCAGGACCGACGGCTTAACGTGCTCTCCGAGGCACGGGGGTGAATCACACCGCCAACTTCCCAACTTCGAGCAAATATTGAGAAAATCTTAATAGAAAACTCAATATTGATTTTTAAATTGGCCCTATTTTACTTACTTTATTATAATTATGAATTGCATTTATAATCTTAAGATATAAATGTAGACTAGTTCCGTTTTTATGGTGTTTTTCTATGAAATTTTGCACTGTGGTATTCCATTTTTACATCAGCGTTGCGTATGACAAATTGCTCTTTACCAGCTTTTTCGTAATACACTTAGTGTGGCTGCAATAATATTACTTAATATGATTATTTGGCCTAAATTCACGCGCTCTACGCAATGTTGACTAACATGTGTAAAATAAATGAGTAAAAATTTTGTTTAACTTCTAATTAGTACATTACAATTTTTTGTAGTTACACTATAATCATACGGACAGTGATAAGTGATTAAAATATAAAGCATCTGTTTAAAATTGAACGCATTGTATTTGCGTAAACTAACCTAACATATCCTTTATGAGAGTGGGCAGAAAAGTTAAGCTGCCTCAGACTCAAATGTCCTCTGACTTGCTAGTTCGAGTACTCACTTCCATAGCAGAGGTTCCAGGTTCAAGACCCAGTGGGGCAAATAAAAGTAAAGTGGAAGGTTTCGGCCACCAAAGAGGACATACTGGACTGGTCTACCAAATACGACTTGGTAAGGTAAGTAGCAGCTCATTAACGTCCCACTGATGGGCACAAGCCTCCTTACTCATATGAGAGACGGATTTTTAGATCATAGACCCACCACGCTGCTCCACTGCGGATTGGCAGGCACAGTACACAAGTCCTATGTGACGGCAATCTGATACAAGCGGAGAGAGATCAGGTGGAATACCGACGGCTTAACGTGCTCTCCGAGGCACGGGGGATTATACCGCCGACTTCCCAACTTCGAGCAAATATTGAGGAAATCCTAATAGAAAAGTCAATATTGATTTTTGAGTTTTCCCGACCTGGGACTCTAACCCAGGACCTCATGTCTGTTGCCCAAACATGCTAACCACTAGACCAACGAGACAGTTTGAATATAATAGGACAAAAACACGCATTATTTTACAATGCTGAGTAGAAAGCACAAGAGATAAATTACTTCTTATCAGATAAGCATCTTAGACTGTACTATCACTTCTTAGGTAAGATTACTGTCAGCAAAAAAGCAAACGTTAATATTAAATCACTACCCTCACCTAAAACTAAGTATTACAGAAATAATGTTAAATAAAAAAAGACCCTTGACATTTAAGGAATTAATTTAATTGTATCTCTTACATTTAGCGTTCCACAAGTTCCTTGGGCCCCGGTTAAAAGGCTGCTCGGGGTCGCCGGCGCCGTATATATTTAGACCAATCGATACGACGGGATGCCATTCCCAGACTACTGCCTCTTAGCTCGATTGCAGGATTTGGAAATTATAACAATATTTAGATTTGTAGTGGAAGAATTTTCAAGTAGAGTAATTGAAAAACAGTACATGCGTAAAAAGTACACATGTCAGAAACGAAACTTGTTTGGCAAACGAATTTTTAATTCTTGTTTATATTTATACAAGTCTAAAATTTTAGATTTCACGATACACGATTCAGGGAAAAAGGAAGATATATTAGGAATTTAACAAAAATAATTGTCATTAAAATATTAAGAGTGTCGAAAACTAATACTATATGTTAATATTAGAAGTTAGTAATTAAATTTTATTTTTTAATTTTAAAATAAGGAAAAGAGAATTCTATGAAATATTTTATATTTTATGAAAAATAGTAAATTAAATGACGACAAAATGCCACAGATTATTTTTAAATATTAAAACTACTTAACATTTCAAACAAATTGGCATAATAAACGCTGCACATCTTCGTGACGCTAATCTTCGCACGCAGAAGTTTCACTTCAAAAAAATGATAGAAGCAATCAAGTTTGTTTTAAGACTCCTTGACTTAAATGTTTATAACAATTAAAGGAAGCTCTAAAAATGACTGAAAATGTTATGTTGTTAGGTAAGAGTTTTTTTAGTTTAATCGATCAGAAAATAGTTTAAGGATATTGGAACGGTAAAGTATAACTTCTTTTGGGCGGTTTTTCAACTAAGTTACTTCTAATGGGTTTTTAAAGTTGTTACAATTATCATAGACGCGAAAAATAGCTGAGAATTTGTTGTGTAAGAATTTATAATTGCAGTATACCGCAATGTTCGAACATCCTGAATTTTCCCGTTTCCCAAATCGACGTGGGGATAGATGCGAGTTTGTAATATGTGATAATGGTTGAAGTCGCAGTACATACTCGTACTTCGGTTTCTATACCACTAGTTTTTATTGGAACATAAAAAAGCTAATGATCAAATTAATTTCTCCGTACTTTTGGTAGGGTTTGAACAAATAAATACAAAAAAGGGACGAAATGTACACGTCATAGAGAAACATTATTTGATTATATCTTTAGCCTGTTTTCGCAATATAGACAATTTGTGAATGATAGTTAATGAGGAAATATACTCATTTCCATATTCCGCAAAGTGCATTATAATCGTGGATCTCTAAGCACTATAGAATGAATGGCGCTATAGTTTGTATGCAATATGAAGAATACAGACTTTAGTTAATGATTCCTTAAAATTAAAAATATTTAAGCCTGTTATTAGATATTTGTTGCTTAGGCCTTCAAATAAACTTATTCATATCGATATGTATATTAATTTATTTTAAGGCTGTTTACACGTTATTAAAGAATAGAGGCGATCATCATTATTTCAATGTATTAGCTTCAAAATTTATCTTTTATTAATATTCAAAAATAAATAATAAACAACTACGTTTTTCGGAAATGTGAAATATCGCAAGGTGATTTTTTATTTCAATGAACGTTATGATTTTTCCGAATAATCACATTGTTCAAGTAAAAAGGTCATTTATTTTTAGAAGAATAATTTTTTTTATTATAATTTTTCGCATTTTCCACAAAGATGTCTTACATATTGTATGACGAAGATACACGAGTCATTCGTATGTGGCAATGTAAAACTTACCGACTTCAAGTTTATTTATTTATATATTTTTACACCTTAAAAAACTGACGAAGGTATAACGGAGGCAAATGTATTAAAAGGCGGTCTTATGGCTAAGTAGCGATTTCTTCCAGACGACCTTAAGTAGAAGGAAATTGTGCTGAAGTAGGTTATGCAAATTATATGGACACACCGCTAAGTGTCTTTTAATTAAAAAAAATTACCTAACTTTGACCATATTTAGAAATATCTTCAAGTTTTGTTCAAGATATAGGCGTTCAAATTAAATGCCCCTTTAAAAAACTAAAATGGTATATTTGTTCGTAAATTGTTACTGTTGTAGTTATTAATGGTGGCTACATAGGTAGGTCTCTTTACAAATATGCACTCACTTAAAAACACTTAACAATTTAAAACTTATAATATAAAGCCGTAAAGCTACCTGTATAATGTTATATATGTTGGCACTATATGATAAGAAATCTAAACAATAATAAATAATATAATCTCTTAAGTTAAATTAGCTTGGGCTATAAATAAAAGACGTTTCCCGCACAACTGAGCCACGTGAACAGAAGTTAATTAAAAACTGCGAAGGACAAGCCTCTTGGGTTTATAATGAGAGGGACTTAGAGATTTAACCCTTTGTGGTCAGAAACGACATGACGCTGGGACCTTTGTCCTATTATGGCTTGTGTTTTTACTTTATATGTCAAATTTTTTTGAGGTTAGTTGATTTTTTGGTTACAAAAGCTAAAACCAATTCTCCATTATGGCTATAATATTTTCATTTAAATTAGCTACATAATTTGTAATTTATGTTTTGTAAAAGGTTATAAATATTGTGTCCAAAAGTGATAATTACTTTGGTACTCATTTTAGTTTTTATGACAAGTTTTTCTATTCTGTTGACATTATTCATTAGGTTTGCGGGTTGGTTGGTTTTTGTATACCAGCGTCGATACTATAAAACACAGTCAATGAAACATGAATGAATTGCAATATTATGATAGATGGGAACAAATGGAAGATGTGAAAGAATTTGTATATTTGCGATCTAAATTTACAAAAGATGGAACACGTCAAAGTGATATCGAAAGGAGAGTGAATGCAGGGAATATGGTAAATAGTGCTCTGCACGCCTTTATGAATAGCCAGAGGGCATCTCAAAAGGCTGCATGGAGGAGTGTTGATTCCAACACTTATGTATGGTAGTGAAAGTTAGGTATGGCAGAAGAAGTACAAAAGTAAAATAAATGCGGCAGAGATGAGAGCGCTGAGAAGTATTAGTGGATTGAAACTGAGTGTCAAAGTAAGAAATAGTGTGATAAGAGAACGTTGTGGTATAAAAGAAGACGTAGTGACTAAAATTGAGAAAGGTATGCTTAGATGGTTTGGGCATGTAGAGAGAATGAATGAAAAGAGATTGACAAAAAGGATTTATGAGTCAAGAGTGAATGGGAAAGTTGGAAGCGGAAGACCAAGACGAACGTTCATGGACCAAATCCAGGACATTTTAAATAAGGGCAGGTCAAGACTAGTCTAAACCGACGAACTTGTATGAAACGTTTAATGAGAATGAAAGAAGCGAAGATATGCAAGGATCGTGGCAAGTGGAAGGACGTAGTCTCTGCCTACCTATGTATGTATGTAGTCCTCCGCTGCGACTGTCTGACTGTTCGCTTTAAACTCTACAATGCTATTAACGGATTTATTCTTGAGGAAGATTTTAGGTATATAATTTGTCAAAGTAGTGTCGGAAAAAGCCTCTTGGGACCGTTCATTAAAAACGTTGACTAACCAAAGCCGGGGCGGGTTGCTAGTCTAATATATAGAAATCTGGTGTCACTGTGTTATAGTCTCACTCCGATAAGGTCCAAGGGATTTTAATGATTTTTTTTTATATTTGGTAGATACATCTTCCGTTTTTAATGGAAATGATGAATTTTCTCGTCTCTTTGGGATAATTTTCAGTCTACGTTTTTTGGTATTGAACTTCTGTATTCTTTGGTTCTGTTTCTTACCGTCGAAATTGCTCGTGTTAGTGTTTTATAAATTTTTCGACAACTTCAGAAGTCCTTAGTCTCCTAATGTTCATAATTCTTCACACTAAAATATATAAAATTTTGTTTGGTTGTGGCTTTGTTACATCTTAAATTAATAGTAAATACGTGCCTGCTATATTTCTGCGATGGTGTCAAGAACCCATTATGAGCTAAGTAATAACAGTCACCTTTTACAAAATTAGCGTGTTTTCGTCTCAAATTTAAGATGAAAACGCGTGACTTACTATTTCATATTACTTAACTTGTAAATGTAACAATTCTAGGAGTAGCCTTGTCACTCTTTTTGCTATATATTTTTCATCTAATGTTCACGAATTATGTGCTTGTAGAAATCTTCATGTTGTTTTTATTCAACGAAAAAAGACATACGAAGACATGATTTTTCAATTCCTACTATTAGCTCACAGTTTCCCTGTGTACTCGTTTATCTAGTTTAAATTTTCAGACGTTGATAATAATTTTTTATTCATTTACTCGAGACCTAATACATTTTTTCATACTTGTAGCTAATGAATTGGAATTCAATTAATATTGACATCCGTTACTTTAATCTGTCCGATCAGTATTTAAATGTATTCAGATAACAATAATTAATTCATTGCTGTGACATATAAAACTATTTTACTAAAGAATTTAATGAATGAGTCTCACAGTGAGTGCGACTGGAGTAACGTTAAGAAACCGGTCGAGTTGACCTTGTCAAGGCAAACAACATGCTATATTACTATTCAATCGAGCGCCAAACAAGCAATAACTAATACTTATATGCATTTATTAGACAGCGCTTTAAGCGATTTAATGACAAATAGTTATTTTTTTATCTTCTAAAAAAGAAAAAATCTATAAAAGATCATATCCTGGTCATCACCTGTTGAATGAAGCACACAACCCGTAGACATTTACTTTTTTTCGCTGGGAAATGCTTTATGCACGCTCACTGGCTGTACCGGGTCACCCACTAAAGCCTAGTGGAATTCTCTTCATCCAGATGTTTGTTGGCACTTCCGGATGAATGCGACTTGGGGATTTAGATCAGTGAGAGCAGACGGGTAAAATTGGGCATCCTGGCATCCCTCCTCCTCTGGCGAGATAGGATAGCGTCTGTCATAAGTCCTCTTTGCCTGTCTAGTTCCCCGGTCTGCAGGATGACAGCTTCGCATAAAGAGGCCATTGCTCTCCAATCTGAATCATCAGTTGAACTTAGGCTGCCAAACCGTTGCTGATCAAAACGTTTAATTTCCTGGGATTTGGAGTTGGTTTCAGGGTTTCTTCACTCACGCATCGTAACCAACAGCATTACTGTTTTCAAACTATGCTGCTGCTGATGCTATTGGTGTCTGCCAAGTAGAGTAGATTCTGATTTCCTCTATAGAATGTAGGAGTTAGTCCGCATTTGCTAAAACAATTATAATTATAAGATATTCTCTATATAGGCAGTTTAATAATATGTGTTTCAGTGGATATAACAGATATAACTTCTACACTAGTTTTGTCTTTAATTTGTATATTAATAGAATAGTTTCAATATAAGTTAAATAAATTTGTATAAAAAAAAGCGTTAGCAAATCGATGAAAATATAGCTTAGTTGTCGTAGTGGTTGTAAACCACTTGACCCATTCTAACGTCTTGGGCAAATAGATTAGGAATGAAATAGTGATTTGCATTTCTTTTCATGAATAAATATGTTTAAAGAAATTGTAAATGTATGAATGGCGTTTTAGGATTAGATTAGGTGTTGTTGCGAATTATTTATACAGTAGCCGTTTTTCTAGTTTGTTCTTGTTTAAAGTCAAATCGGTTCATTAGATATTGCCAGCATTTTCACTGGTAGATAGCCGATCGTATGTGGTATTACATTTTATTCCGATATTTTTACGGGAACAGAATATTGCAAAACTATAATTTTTTCCCATTTTGTAAATTTATGTCCATATATTTGTTTTAATAATACGTTAACCATTTTGTCTTATACATTTACGTTGATGACTAGAAAAACGACGACGAATATTCTTAATATAAATTTCCCCATTCTGAAGTCAAATTTTATATGAAAAAGAGATATACTTTTATTTAATCCAAGATCCATTGTCAACAAAGACGAGAGTTCCATTTCCACCTTTTGACTCATTATCATAAAAGGTATTAGAGCCGCCGATTCGAGAGAATTATTCAGTTATTTGGTTTCAGGTCGTCTCTAAAGCCTTTGGAGGATAGACACTTTGTGTTTTGCGATCAAATTTTCACTTTTGATAGCTTTTGTTATAATATTATATATATATATAAACATTTACATATGTAGACTAGCTGATTTGTACAATTAGGTATTGTGATTAAAAATTGAAGAAGATGTAGATGTAGGAAAAATATTACAAGACCTATTCTCAGACCAACATCATTTGCAAAAAATTGTTTAAGCTGTTTCGGAGGAGATCGATAAAAACTAAGATACGAGAATTTTGTATGTTAGACTTTAAACAATGGTAGACACACTTAACGATATCACGATTGAAAACAAAACTGCAAAGTAAAATGAATTCTTATGATGTCAAAAAAGAAAACCATTAAATTCGGCAGTAGTAGTACTACAGTAGTTACGGAGTTCATCAGGGTCAAACCCGGTGACAGGAAATTCTTTATATATTATGAAGAGGCTGTATTGGTAATAATAAATACTGGTCACAATCATCAGTAAGAATTAATTAAGATTTTATGTCGTAGGCTGCTCGGTCATGCACGTAGTATCGGCTTGCCAAATATCTGGTCACGGTAGATTCCGTTACGAAAACATTGAACCGTTGCGCAATAAACTTAGCCTCTGGAAACACCTAACTAGCAAATACAGCTATGTATATTTTGAGTTAAGCCATGAGAGTCTATTGGTGAGACGCGTAGATTATCATTTCGAAAGATCTGTGGCTCGAATCCTGGGCAGGCATCAATAAGTTTCACGTTATAAAAAGAAATTGATGAGCTTGATTTTTCTTCTCGGTGAAAGAAAACATGATTTAAACAGATTATTTAAAATATTATGTACATTCTCCGTATTTAGTTTTTTACTATTGTCTTAATATTGTTATTCGTTACTTTATTTGCATGTTATCATTTTTGTTTTTGTTTACATCACACTTAACTTAACTGTAATGGGGAATCATACTGAATAAATTTATAATGATAAGTCTATAAACAAGTTTATTCAATTACAACTCTTCTGATTAATTTCTTTTGGATTATACTTGAAAATTCTTACAATATCAATCTTAATGAATAATCCCTAAGGCTTTCCGGTTGAATATTTGTATATATGGACTTAAATAAATCAAATCAAATCAAAATATCTTTATTCAAGTAGGCATATTACAGCACTTTTGAATCGTCAAATAATATTTTTTTTCCACACTCTGATTCTAAAATAAGTCTGATGATGGTACTTAACTTAAGAACGACTTAAAATCTAAAGTTACGAGGGTTCCTTCGCGCCCTGATCCGAGAAGAACCCGCAATAAACTCAGTTTTTTTTTCTTACCATCATTACATTATCATATTAGTTTAATATATTTCAATTCAAATTAGAGCAGTTGGTTCATTCCCACGCGTTTCTATCGTCCAAGTTATCTTGCAACTTATAATACGACTTTTCTATCAACTTTTTTTTAACAAACATTTTGAATTTATTAATTGACATCTCTAGAACGTCTTGGGGAAGTTTATTATAGAAACGTATACAGTTACCCTTAAATAGAGTAAAACATTACTCGAAAAGTAAAGTATGTTTTTCAAATTGTTTTTAGTATAAAAGAAAAAAATGCAGTGCAACCCACTACCATCAAATAAAACCCTGTTACGACGGGCACAGAGGGTGATAGCGATTAGAGCTATACGAGGGTACCGTACAGTATCTTGGACGGCAGCTACACTCCTGGCAGGTGATCCCCCATGGGAGCTCNGTATTTTTTTGTTACCATCATCATTACAATATCATATTAGTTTAATATATTTCAATTCAAATTAGAGAAGTTCGTTCACTCCCACGCGTTTCTATCGTCTAAGTAATCTTGTAACTTATAATACGACTTTTATATCAACTTTCTTTTAACAAAGACTTTGAATTTATTAATTGACATCTCTAGAACGTCTTGGAGAAGTTTATTGTAGAAACGTATACACTTACCCTTAAATAGAGTAAAACATTACTCGAAAAGTAAAGTATGATTTTCAAATTGTTTCCAGTATAAAAGAAAAAAATGCAGTGCAACCCACTACTAAAGCTTTTCTATAAAAATATTTATTAGAAAAGTCAGTTCTGTATTTTCGTTTGTTGACATATTTTGGTTGTTTATATTCTTTTGTACTATTCCAAACGAAGTGTGTGTCCATACTGTCGAAATCATTTAAGCTTTTAAGTTGATGTATCATATGAAAAGAAATTACGTTTCCCAGTCACATTCATAAAGCGCCTCTAGTGGATAATTTTTGAAGCTCCAGAGAAGCTTTTCGCGAATTGTTTGTAGGCTTACCTTACTAGTACTTCAACGTAGTTTTAGCACCCTTACATAGGTGGTGTTGTAAGCAGTGACAAAAAACATTTCAGTAATTTCATTTTAATGTATTTATTAGCAGATATTCACCAATAAAATATATATATTTGAAATATGTAAACATGCTTGCACACAAAAGTTTCTATATAATTGCATAATAATTTATATTTACTTTCTATAGAACTAATTTTGGTCAAAACCAGTACTGCTCACAATCCAATTATTTGTATAACATAATTATTAGGAAACTTAATATTTCCTTTAAAATTACATGAGGCCATAAATTTTGAAAAGAAATACTTATTACCATTAAATTATGCCGAAGTGGAATCCTTACTGTTAACGTATAGTGTAAAATATATACAAAAATTTTAATATTATATTTTGAAATATGACTTATTCAATTCTATTTGTTTATTAAGATCTATCACACATACATGATACATACAAATTCTCTTACATTACACTGCAGAATTGAAAATAATTATATACTATATAAGTTTTTTGTGTTAAGTTCTAAATTATGGTATTTTCCTTTTATTTTTCTTTATTGTCTTTGTTTATTTCTTCATTTGTTAAGGAAGAGTGGAGTCTTCTGTCACAGGGGTTACTTCCATCCTGAAAAGAAGGCTCCAAGCTTTTTATACGGTAAAGTGCTGATGTTAACGAAATAAAAATATTTTCCGTTTTTTGTAATGACGAAACTTTGTTAAAAATACGAACCACGGCTTGCTTTTCAAATAGAAATTCCGTCATTTATGACTTATAAATGTAGCATGTTTTAAATTTTACGTTTGTGAATCTTTGTTTTGTAGTCAAGAAGTTTTTATTGTTATTGCAAACAGGTTCACGGTTGACTGTGGTCTCATCTGTTGGTATATGATGATTTAGTCCAAGTAGCGATTAAAATTTGTGTCCCTTTACGGTGCTGCTTAGAAACTATAACAGGAAAATGTCCTTTTACCATCTTCCACGCACCTTAGCGCACTTCCGTCTCAGACTGTATCATCAGTTATAAACAAGTCAGACCGCCGTCAAGCGCTAACTGTGAGTAATAAATAAAAGGAATCGTGAAATAAGTGACAGCAAGTTAATACGTGGAATGATCTAATAATTAAACTGATATATTGTCTTGTTTACGGCCGACGCTGTAAATACAAGCGTCCGATGATGCGCGGATATTCGGTTCAATGATTCATGATCGTTAAAGCTTTTTATGATGTAAATAATACAATCTGTTTTGCAAAAATTGTATTTTTTTATAATATATGATAGATAACGAGGTCTAACGGAGTTGGCAGTTAACATGGCTCGCTATTAGAAATTTGGGAAGATATTGGTGGGAGATATGTCCTACGGGCAGTGCAAGTGTTGGCTTATTAAAGTCCTGCTATGCACAGGCCTGCTCACTGGGATAGGGTTTTAGAGTTGGCAGGCTACTAAACCTAAAATTACTTCCGGGGTATGCAGGTTTTCCCGCAATGTTTTCCTTCATCCAAGATGGGCACATTGATGGATTCTGGTTTCATTTTTAAAAGAGAAACTTAACGGTGCTAGTGGATTCAAACCTGTAATTCCTCGAAACTTTCTCGAAACTAAAATCCACGCGTCTTATCACTACAGTTTACTAGGCCTGTTGACTTTTACTTTATATAAAATAAGTAGCAGCCCATTTACGTCCCACTGCTAGGCTCATAAGTGAGGGTTTTGAGAGCATAGGCCCACCACGCTGCTCCAATGTGCACTCTCTATTCCTTCTCTTTCATAGTCCAATGTGACAGCAAATGGACACGACCGGAGAGAGATCGGGCTCTGGGCTGAGAGCTTAACGTGCTTTCCGAGGCGCGAGGGAGGCACAAACCGCCAACTTTCCAACTTCGAGCAAATACTGAGAATTTCATAAACTAAAACTCAATATCGATTTTTGAACTTGCTTGATTTTGGGACGTGAGTTCAGGAGCCCGTGCCTGTAGCCAAACAAGCTGATCACTCGACCAATGAGGCAGTCACTGTATAACACTATATAATTTAAACTTAATTTCGATCTCATCGTTTACAAAAAGCAATGTCGTCATGAGACCATATAAAATTGTATACGTTAAATCTGCCAGAACGACTGGCGGCGACGGTAGCTATTTTTACGCGCACACGCATTTAGAGTTCATTCAATTTGTTTCCGTTTAAATTTAGAACCATCTGTTCAATCGAATGTGGGAAGTGGGCGGGTGCGGACGTACATCAATTGATCTAGGCCTAAATAATTGCTTGTATTGCTATTATCCGAGCCTTTTGTAATTGAAATCGACGTTAACTGGGCACTGTCAATTCAGAGGCTACAGTAAATGTTCAGTTATAGCAAAAACCTATTTGACCTTTGCAGTATTGTATTATGGTTGAACCCATGATATTGTTTGTGTTTTTCATCCACGATTATGTACAGAACATAATAGCTTCATAATATTTGAACTTCCCCTATCACTAAAAGTAGGTTACATTTTGCTCAAAATTTTATGATGCAAAAACTGTTTCTGACGAAGTCGCTACACTAATAATATTAGTTGGCACTTCGTTAATCTTACGATCTAGGGTTCGATACCCTGCAAATTAAAATTTATTTTCTAATGTGTCTGAGCTTGTCCTGGTTTCGTTGCAACTCACCACCCACCAGCAAAGACTGTCAGCTAGATAAAAATGCATTCCAGTACGATTCCAGCGTTTTCGGGCGCATTTTTTTCAGCTTACCCCTCGGCTTGCGAACTATGCGGCCGCACTGGGTACGTTACTGCACAACGTGCGAGGACCGCTAATCGCCCTACAGAATTTTTTATGCCGGTGTCATGAAGAGTATGGCACTATACGGCGCACCAGGATGGTTGAACTCTCTACTACGCAAAGTATAATTGAGGTCAGGGGGATACGAGCGTACCGTACGGTGTCTTGGACGGCGGCGACACACGGAATCGCATGCGGAAGTGCTGGCGGTAATTTACCAGTGCAGGGTTGCCGTAAGGTCTGGAGGTGATCGTCTCGAAATTGACGAGGTCTAAAGAGTCAGGGCCCTTGCTGACAAGGTCTTGATCAAGCTTGGATGGAGTCTCCAAGTTCGGGCGTGGGCACAGTGAAGGCGATTCGTCTTCGCCTCGAACAATGGCTAGCTAAGCGGCTCACCTTTATGATGATGCAAGTATTGACCGGACATGGATGTTTCAGAAAGTACTTGCATCAGATCACGACGTGAAAGGTCTCCTATCTGCCATCAGTGTAGTGCGCCAGTCGATACGGCGGCCCACACTGTGGCAGAATGTCCGGCCTTGGGACCAAACCGACATCCTCTGGTGTCCCTCATCGGAGCGGATCTCTCACTGCCAAGTATAGTAGACGCCATGCTTGACAGTGAGATAGGATGAAATGCAGTTGCCTCCTTCTGCGAATCCGTCATTTCTTTGAAGGAGGCAATGGAGCGAGTACGGAAAACTGCAGAAGATGCTGCTCCCCTTCGGAGCAGGAGGCGTCTTTACGAACGCCTCTTGTCTCCTGCTTGAACATTCTTAGTCGGATTCATCCGAGAGTGTCAGGTTGAATGCGCAAGGGAGCTTCTGATACTACCAAATACATTTCCCAGCGGTGCGCAAATGCATTTCCCAGCGGAAAAAAAAACACCACGGTTAGTGATATCTAATTCTTGTGTTTATCTGTCAACAATAAAAACAAAAAAAAATGATGCAGATTTGATTGTGTTTTTATAATGTTGTAATAAGTAAAATCGCTGTTACAGTGAAAGATTCACTAACCCTGTTAATGTTGCTTTTATTCATAAAATTGTTTGATCAGAACACATTGAAGGCGATATGTAGTTAATTAATCGTCAAAATAAGTGTCGTAGCAAATCAATAGCGATGACGGTTTAATCCTAAATGTGGTAGTTTTAGCAATTTTAGTGCGAATATTACACGTTAATACGTTAATGGCTGTTTAACAAAGTGTTGCTGTTATGGTTACATGCGAAATTTAAACTAAATTTTGGATATTACCGATTTGATTTATTGATCTATTGTTTCTAAAATCGTACCTCCGGGATTGCTTACTTAAAATTGTGATAACTGATCTCACCTAATGGTAAGTATAATACAATCTAAAATGGTACCGCGCTAACTTATTAAGAGGTAATTAACACTTTTGGCTTTTACTTAGCATCGTATTCAATAAATTATTTGTATTAATTTTCGATACTTAATATCTAAAATAAATTCATTAAATTTCTTTAAGTCTCGGAAATCTAAAGTTTTACATTTCTATAAACAAAACTTAAAACATAGTTTCATTTCTGACATGTGTACTTTGTACGCACGCATTTTTTTAAGCTCAGTTGCAAAAAGAAGTGCAATTAGTGGTAGACTGGTAACTAGCCATGGGCGAAGCCAAGGTCCAGGTCAGTCTGACAAATTATCAAAATCAAATCCATAATCACTGTTTGGGAAGCGGGTACTCGTACCATAGTGTTAGTGAGGGCTTCGATTTTAATAAGAATTATCAGAAAAACGTAAAATTGTTATATTTGATCAACTAGCTTTAATGTTATGTTGGTCATTTTCCAAACATTATGACATTTACTGCCGGCACATAGTCGTTAGTATCGTCAGAGACTGTAATGTACTCGCCTCTGATAGCCGTATTGCACGATTAATTATCAGATTATATTTGCCCCATTAACTTGTACACACTACATCTTGATTCATTGTCGATGGCATGTTGAATGCTCCATTTACTCTCATGAAATATATCTTTCCATTAATGGATATGTGATATCACCTCATGTTAAGTCATTATTGGCACTTGACTTTGGTTACACCTAATAATCAATATCTTCACTATCCGGTAAGTCTTTGCTGGTGGGGTGATAACGAATAGCGGCCGCAGCCTCTTACCAGTCAAGACTCGGACAAATTATAAAAGGAAATTTGCCCTACCGGGGATTGACAATTAAACAAGTAACAATATACCTCTTATATACATAGATAACTTCTTTACTTAGTTCTAAAAAGTGATTACGTAATCATCTTTTTAACCGACTTCAAAAAAAGTAGGAGGATATCAATTAGTCTGTATTATTTTTTATATGACTGGGCGGACCGATCTTGATGATTTTCTTGAAATGAAAGGTGGTGCTCGTCATAGGGACCCATATTTTTAAATCCAGTTCTGATGATGGCAACCGAATAAGTGTTAATTTTGCATTAAGAATGTGCGCGACAAATGGATGAATAGTTCAAGATCACGCCAACCGATTTCGATGATTCTTTTTTTATCGGAAAGGACATACTTCAAGGGTTGTTTTGTGGTAGTTTGCTTAGGTTCTGATGATGGAATCCATGACAAAGTGACGGAACTCTTTAATTCTTAAGAGCAAATGAACGATAGTCGACAGAATCTTCTATAGGCTATCCAGATATTTGAATTGCCTACCGTAACTTCAAGTGCTAGTCGTAGTTAAATATGAAGATCAATGGATCTCCTCAACGGCTTACAGTAAGGGTGCAGTTTATGGCAGAAAATATAAGTGTCTGTAATCAAATAGCAATGAGCTTACGTTTGTTGCTGCATTGCAACACGTTTACTTCAGATTCACTAAAAATCAAAAAATAAATAAAAATTTTAATAAAAAAAACACTATAAAAGAATTCGAAATTATTTCTCACATTTTAGAGCATATTAATATATTTG